>CP099842.1:30151621-30170365 GCA_030062745.1 Capitulum mitella
CAGGCCCATGAAAGGGTGCGGTCGGACTTGGTTCTGTCCAACAAAGAGGTTAAGGTCGCGCGATGCGCAGAATTAGATTATATCTTGAAATGGAACGCCTGCTGGGCTACGTTCGTGGTATTCGTACGTAGGGTACGTTCGTATTCGTAAAAGGTTCCTACGAAAAACGATTCGTAAGAGAAAAGGTTCTTCACCAAACGTGAATAACTCTCACTCACGGCTGGTATCGGAAAACTTGGTCTCAAAAGGAACAGACCTAATATAGTAACCTGACGTAGCCTAGCCTAGCCTAGCCTAGCCTAGCCTAGCCTAGCCTAGCCTAGCCTAACCTAACCCAACCTAACCTTTTGTTGGACCGAGCCAAGTCCGATCGCACCCTTTATCGCCCTGCGGCTTCTAATATCCTATACTGAGCCTTCGGCGCGGGGTTGCGCCTTCGGCTCCAAACCTGCACCAACCTTTTCTGGTACGACTCTTGTCTGTTATGAACGTTTTCTGGCACGAGCGTGTTTACTAGCCTTGGCTATGAACCTTTCCCTTACAAACCCTCGACTTACAAACCTTGGTCAGATTACCTTTCCAGGGTCGCTCAAGATAATGTATGGTCACCCTATTCCCTTCTTTACCCACCAATGATGCGAGTTCAAGGCACTAGCGAGCGGCCTGTTTCATGTTTCCACGGTCACTGTGGGAGGCACCACTGTCGTTTAAATGCTTCCCCCCCCCCTGTCAACAGCAGAAAAACAACCAATTTTTTACTGAAACTTCAATCCATGACGGAGTTTAACTACCCCTCTGGCTACATGAATGGACCACATATCACATTTCTACATTTTCACATTTTCACAGACCAATTTTGCTACATACAAGATGGAGACAAGCACATAAAGCTTCTTATGAAAGAAAGGAATGGTGACCCTACCAGTATGGTTCTCAAAGAAAATCGAGTATCTTCCACCCAAATGCACGCGGAACTGGCGGCGCCATTTTGTTTGCATCTTATTTGCTCCAGGGATGCCCTGTGTACTGCATACCATTTGGTCATATCATCAGTAAATGTTACCAAAGGCCACAGGCTGATAAAGGAACATTCATGGGGTGTCGAATTCCATCAAAGGCCAACCATGCTTCAGAGGCATTGAGCAGGATACTAGAGGCCATGGTCCAATAAGGGTGCAATCAGTCAACGGTAAGATTTTGACCGAGCACTTACTTCGAGGGAAAATAATCGTAATAATGGTTGCATAGCGCTTGAAATGCAATACTGATACGTACTACTCATGATTTCAGCCGCAAAAAAATTGAAACACATTATTTTCCCCGAAGCAGATTGCGTCCTCACTGCCGTGCCAGCCGCCAGACGCTCGCGTAGGGATTTTTGACGTTTCTGCGTTAAATGATTTGTTTACGTGAGATCTCGACGATGATTGGTCGTCGTTCGGACCCAAGGTCCCATCAAGAGTAATAAAAAAGGTTCGGAAATAACTAACTAATATGCGATATAAGTTGTCTTCAAAATAACGAAGCTAGTAATAGTAATAATAATAATAATAATAATAATCATCATCATCATCATCATCATCATCATCATCATCATCATCATCATAATCATAATCATAATCATAATCATAATAACAACAACAATAATAATACATAAAAGTACAAATATTGCAAATATGGAAAACTGAAGTTGTAATTTAAAAAATATATCAAGAAAATAAATAAAAGGAAGTGAAAAAAACATCTGAAAAAGAAATCATGGAACAAAACTGGAAAATATTAGCAAGCAAAATAATACAATAAAAAAAAATTTACCTTATCTAAAATAATAACCTAACCTAACCTAGCCTACCATAACCTAACCTAACCTAACCTACCCTAATCAGCCCACGATCCTTATTTAGATATTACCCAATACGGCGTTTCCACATGACCTCTTTTACTCGACAAAGCCAAGTCTGATCACACCCTTTGTCCGCCTGCGGCCTCTAGTACCTTATACTGTGCACGCAGCACGGGGATGCACCTTCGGCACAAAATTTGTCCTTTATTTCCAGGTATGTCCAGGCCAAACAGCCCTCTCTATCCAGGGAGCACTCTGCATGGTAATTGAATTTGGTACTGCAATGATATAGTTTAATAATGTTATCATAATAACAATCATATAAGATATTGTAACAATGATAAAGGAGCATAATGGTAATAATACCCCCACCCAAAACCCTGTTTCAAATGACATTCCTCTATTAGACATATGTAGTCACCATGAAGCATAAAATGCAATATTACAATAGCACTGGCAATACCCCACCAATCATCTAATACAATAATATGATACATTAATTCAATGTTTAAATTCAATTTGGGCAACAAAACAAAATCTTCATACCTATGACACCAATAGCTAGAAGATGTCACCAGGGCCTTCACACATCCTTAGTGTCAACAACCTTAACCTTGGAGGAACTACATTTTGTGCCATGGAATACTGTTATTCTGCATCTGCTGATCCCAGCACAGTAGTACTATATGGTCAGTTATCATTACAATTTTACTGGCATTTTTTTAGAAATTCATGCAGTCAGAAGTATAACTAGATACAAAAAGAAGTACTTTACAGCTGGGGTAGTAATTTAAAGGAAAATTTGAAATTAATTAAACAAAAAAAAACCCTTAACCTGCAATCAGACTTGGCTCTGTCCAACAGCAGTTCAGCTACCTTTCTTAATAAAATAGGGTTTATTTTGGAAGGGGAAGGTTTGGTTTGTTTGCTTTGGGTTTGGTGCTTTAGGGTTGGGGAGGGGGGGGCACCTTAAGTTAAGAATCATCATCATCATATTTTTTTTTCATCCAATTAAAATTAGATTTAATTTTTGAAAAAAAAAAAAAAAAAAAAAATAAAAGTTGACCGTTTTGGGTTATTAATAAAAAAAACCAACAGAAACCAAACAAACAAGATAAGAGGGGGGGGGGGATAAAAAAAGAAAGAAAAAATAAAATTATTTTTTTTTTTTTTTTTTTTTTTAAAATGAAAGGAAAATGGAAAACAAAAACATTAACATTAAATCCAAAAAAAATTTTCTCCATTTTAATTGTTCCTAACCTAAAAATTAACTCGATTTTCGCTAAAATGCTGTGGGCCCCCCCCACAACCCAAAACAAAAAAAAACAAAAACAAAACAGAAGAGGGGAAAGGGATTTAAAATAAAATAAAAAAGATAATATAAACGTAAATTTTAGAACAAACTTTCAAGGTTAAACTTTTTTCCTTCTTCCCAAATCCCAACCCCAAAAAACCTTAACCCTCTAGCCTTCTAACCCTTGGGAGGAAATAAGGGAGAAATGATAAAAAAAAAAATCAATAATAAAAAAGAAATTAGGGGGCCAAAAAACCCCCTAAAAAATTAGAAAAAAAAATGAAAAAAAAAAACAAAAAGGACAAAAAAAGCAAAGGCCCTGGTGATCGGGATCGCCCCGCGTATGCTAACCAAAGGAGCATAAGATCAAGCGATTTGTTTACACTGAGCAAGCCGCTGTGTGACGTCACTGGGAGTGACTCCGTCGGCGCCCGCCATGGGCATTGAATAAGCAGCCCAGATCTCGGCCGTCGGACGTTTGTGCTTCATCTTCACCCCGCTTTTAATGGACACAGTATGATGCGGTATGCCATGTTTTCATGAAAATGGAATAATAATCCGTAAGAAAGGTGCATGTATTATGTGATTGCCGTGTCGTGGTGCTCAGTTCGTTCAGCACCTGTTACCGCTGCCCACCATGGCGAAGTGGCTTCGAATCGTCTCGGCCCTCACTTTTTCTCCTGGAGGCCACTTAACCCTCCAAGCAAACCATAGAAGGAGATGCTGAGTACCGCACGATCGTGTGGGTCACACCCAAGATACCTTTGGTCACACCCGCACGTTAAATTTTCGCCTCCGAATTATGCAGTTAGATTGGCTTGACGCGATCCGGTGCATGACAGTTTGTACAAGCGCTGCTCAGCATGGGCCCTGATTTTAATGCACCCCAGAGAACCATTTGCACCATTTTTTTATTTTAATAATGACAGCAAATAAACGTGAAGTACGGTGACATATTTTAACATTTCTCAATACGGCCATGACGTGCCTCCGAGTGCAACGGCAGGCCGGGACACTTTTCCGAGCACCGCGGCAGACCGGGACACCTCTCAAAGCTGGGCTCTCTCCTGAGACTGTATTCGGTTCCTCCCGACAAGCGCACGTCAGGTGGGATGGTACAACCACCGCACAACGCTAGATACGGTCAACCGGTCGGCCGCGAAGGCCCGCAGGACCGGGTCAGCGGGCCGCAGGCGCCGGCGTCCGAGCCCAGCGCAGTCATGGCTACAGAACACTTCACCCTAAGGCGTGGAGGAGACCAACCCACACTTCCGATCATACACACCACTACAAACAGAACAAAGCAACAACCAATAACAATGCAGTAACCCCCACGAAACCGATCATTACTGTTTGGTCTGGCTACTTGTCTGCTGTCATACCTTTCGCACGTAACGATACACTGGCTCAGACCAGTTAACCGAGAGTTTCTGCGGCCGCTGGCGTCCTAGCAGCCCGGGCCCAGTCCGCAGCCCACCTCGTGGGCAGCACTGCCGGAGTTCTGGCGCCCATGCGGTCGCTGCCACACACAACGCCGTTGACGCGAAGGCCGCCGCAGTCGCCATATCCAACGTCGTCGGGGCCGTCGTGGCGGCTGCCATCGCCCTTAACGCCGCCGCCGCCGCCGTGGCGGCGGCCGGAATTGAGGCAGCTGCCGCCGCCGTTGCCTCAATCTCTGCAGCCACCTTGCAAGCCTGTCACGAACGGTCGCGGAGGCCGGAGACTCCGGCTGTATTTTCGTTAGTCACGTCTCCTCTACATGGGAGTCAACATCTACATCAGAACAGACGTCAACTCAGGGGGATATCAGCAGTGTCATCGGCCATAAGAAAGCCTTTTTTGCTAGCAACGAACCCGGAGTGACGTCACTGGGAGAGAGTCGCTGGGAGTCGAACGTAAACAATCCAGCGACCATTGTCAACGGTTGATTGTCCTGAGAAGCGGTAGGACCGGTTGCGTCGCGATTTCTGCGCTATTCAAGTGCTTTTTGCCTGCGTATTGTAAGAAGTTGTTACCACAAATGATTTTTTGGCATTTTTTGTTACCGCACAAATTTTTATTTGGGCGAATTCTGGTATCACACCACGCCGGAAATTGACTTTGACAGCAGTAAGCGATGAGGCAGTTCGGGATGCTCAAAAAGCCAAATGCTCATGTGAAGGGATTGGATTTTGCAGTGACTGAACCCTCATGTTGACGTTTTTAATACCCTATCAGGTCACTGCGAAAGATAATATTGCTTGCCATTTTTGCTGTCACCGTGATAGTTCCGTGCAAGCAGTGCCTGAAACCCATGCCTTGACAACGAAATTGTTTTGGAACTGGCCAGTTCTTGTATTAAGTTACCGCCTTTTTTTCTCGCGGTGAAGGACAGGTTAACGATAGGTGAAATATCCTTATCATCCTTTATTACGCGGCCAGTGCCAAGAAACTATGTTTTGTTACCACAGCGTTCTGATTACCGAGAGAGGCAAAATTAGTTTGCATTACTGCAATGAGCCCCAAAATTCGTCGTAAGACAGTTTTCAATGTATTTTGAGGTCAAATAAGATCAGTGACTTCACCACTTGATCTTAAAGAAGTCACTGAGCTTTCAACAACGCGATATGGTGCCAGGAGTATGCCAAATAGCTCGGTGTAAAGAAAAACCGACCCTTCTGGTCAAACTCCTGAGAAATATGCCAAAACTCCAAAGAAGTAAGCGATGGTGAACATTTACTCATGCTTGCTGATAACATTTCCCACCATCCTCTAAGGTGCTGCCTCTGGAAACTACCCCAGATCGTTCAAGTTTACAAGAACGCGAAGTTCGGCCCGGACACTGGTGTCTTCACCGACTCCTGTTGGGCGCGTCTCTGCCAGTACGGCCTTCCCCTGTTCAGGGAAGTGATGCGCTTGGTTGCGGTGTGTGTGGTTAACATATGACTGCCAACCTCAGACATGTCCCCGTCATCCGTGAAATCGCAGTCCGGGCGGGTGCCGGTGGCCGGGAGGTGAAGTGGGCTGCATAACCTGGTCTGAACACATATCTGCGTGCTGGGCTCAAATCTACTCATTGCTACATTTCCATTTTCCAATGATAACGAACGACTTGGCTGAACATTCATAGTCATAACGTTCTCTGCAGTATATAATCATACAAGCATGGGTAAAACAGGCGTCCACAGGGCAATGGTTTTCCAGCTGGTCATTGCAATATAAGGGCGGGTCCATCACCACACCGTGGTATGCTTTTATTTTTGCAGGGACCGAGGAATATCGTTACGAATATGACGCAGCACTGCCTTTGTTGTACTGACGCCAAATTAACAACAGCTGGCTTACAAAAGTGGCATAAACTGGACTGGTGATTAATTGTGGCTAGCTGATTCCTGACCGATATGATCAACGAAGGTCCTTGAAACCTGGTACACATATAGAACTGGCACGACGGGATCGAGATCACGCGGCGCTCGATATTTGGCCCGCGGGCCAGCCGGCAGCTGTCCAACAGAGGGTCAGGCCGACTACCACACGGTCATATTGCACCTTCAGTGGAACGTGTGTTACCAAACGCATGTTAGAACAAGTGTTTGGTGTACCAGTTAAAATTATGAGTCATGATTTAAGTAGCTGTACTGTGTCATTAATTTGTAGCGTTATTTGGTACTCATCTATGCAGGAGGCAAGCAATATCATCCTTGTGATATGCACAATATTTATAGTTATTTCCAAACTGATCAGTTAAACAATCGGAGAAGCTTTATTTTGAATGGAACTCTTGATAGCGTGGAATGATATAACGACTTAGCAAAATATCAGTGTAAGCAGCAACCTTCCACATTGTCTTATGTGTTCTTTCATGTATTCATATATGTCTTACGTCTTATGTCTTCGGCAAATATCACAACAGTCGAATCATCACGCCGATGTCTTGTGGCAGCCCATCCCTTGACTGTCTGTGTGTCGTTCAGTCTTTCCCAGGCCGAACTGTGTATCCATTGCTATTTCACCTGACGACAGTTACGTTTAAGGATACAAACAGCTGCAGTAGCTAGACATAGCTATCGACCAAAAGTTGTTTGTTTGGTTGGAAAGAATTTGGACGCACAGCCTCTTGGCCCAAGCGTCCGTTTCTCGAGTCAAGTCTTGTGTTTCGTCAGGCGTCTGTCAATCGTCTGAAGCACAAGCTGCAAGATCCACTCGCGTCTATCGATCCTGAGGCGGCGATGCACGATTTCCGGTACATACAGTAGCTAAATGGCTGCCCGTGTCGCATGTTGCGAACATGCCAAATGGATTGCGAACGTGCCAGATTCCTTTACGTATGATTTTCCGAAAAAATTGCCAGCACCTTCGGGAGCGGAAAAAATTGGATACCCAGTGAAGATTTGTTGCAATAGGCTGCGGTTGAGACGCATGATTTTACGCGCGCTGTCTGTGGTGCTATGAGCCGACAAAAGGGCCTTACAGCAGGGCCACAGAGAAGTGGGTGACACCACTTTTCCGGTTGCTGCTTTCATTTGAAGCAATACGTTGTCCCCACTGTTGTGGCGCCGGTAAGCCGCTTCGTCCTGCCAGCCGCTGGGTGAGCCACCCGGCCGTCCGCCCGACACGCAGGCCTCGGCGCCCCCGTTGTCCCTTACCGTGACCTTGGCGCAACCACGTCCTGAGACGCGGGACGCGATTACCGCCGGGCCGGGTGGCGCGTCCAGTGGCCGGTCGGACGGGCCGGCCTGCCGGGTTCACATTGTTACCCATCATTTTTTCCTTACATGCTGGCAAGGGGAATGGTGATTTGCGAACTGGCACATGCAATATGGTGCTGTCATCATTTTATTCCAGTTTTCTACACATGAAGTGTGCGTCGCAAGCCGCCTCCGCTCTCTCCCTCGAGTGGCTTGATCGTGACAAACAAAGGGGAGGCCATTTATGGTGGGGCAATTGGCGCCCGGACACGCGAGACCCGCCGTCCCCTCCCGCCGAGCGGCGGCAGCAGAAGGAGACCAAGGCCTGTAAGGCAGTAAGGGCCATTATAGCTGTAACGACACTACCCTGGCGGGATTCTGGAACTAATTTGGCGGATGTAATTTGGCGTAATAAACACCCAACGCGCCGCCGGCCTTGGACATTCTGAGCTTTGGACATGATGAACTGTGGAAAATATGACCGCTGGATGTTTTGACCATTGGACGTTATGAAACGTGGATGCCATGAGCATTGGATTTTATGAGCTGTGGATCTTATGAACTAGGGGCATTTTGACCACTGGGCATAATGAACGTTGGGCAGTATGAACTGTGGATATTATGAACTTTGGACATTTTGATCTTTTTCGCGGTTTTGGACGTTATGAACGTTTGTGCAGTTTTGAACATTATGAACTCTGGACATTATGAAAGGCCCCCGATTTTGGAGTGTTGGTTATGCCTTTTACAATCAGCTGACTGTTTGGTATGACGTCACAAAAATGCCCCGGGATTTAATTACGTAATGGTTTGTCTTTGAATATTGCGACATTCAGCCACGCGCATGTGTGTAGCCACGGTTCAGAAATTGTGAGCAGGGTGGTCTGAATGAATGAATGAAGTCCACCAAGAACAGGTAGGGCGGGATAAAAATAACTTTCGGGTTATTCATGACGAAGGTTGAAATCCTGTTTATTAGATTTGAAAGCGCAAGAAATTGCATCAACAATGGGAAAAACCTACTTCATACCTTAAAAGCTGGGGGGGACAAATCACCACTTTCTGACAATTGCGAGGGACATGCCCCCCGCAGCCCCTGTACAGATGGCACCCATGGCCATGTATTGCACCTCCCTGTGTCCCATGCGCAGGGCCGCGCGGTATACGTAATAGTCGTGAATGTGTCCGCCAAGCCAATCAGCGACGAGTAAATTTCAGCCCGTCGAGTGGTGCGAATGGTGCGATCGCGCAAAGCCGCGGGAGCCGTACAGGTAATAATGCGAGATTGTTCTGGACATTGTGTATGAATATCACACCCGGTCGGTCGGAACATTCAGCCTTCGAGATAAGGCAGGATCCCGATGTCGGGAGGCAAGCGAATGGCGGTGACCACAGCTTCGTTTGATTATGTGGTAGCGAATTGCTGATAAGTTGACGCACGGTGCCATGACACCTATTGCTATGTACTAGGTCTGCCTCGACTAACAGAAATACAAGGCCATTTAGAAGAATACACTGCGGCGAGTGTAGTTTCGTTTGGTTATGTGGTAGCGGAATGTCGATAAGTTGACACACGTTCGGATAACACATATTGATTTGCACTAGAAGACAGGAACATAGGAACCGCCCAGAAAAGTGGGAGGGGGAGGCATGGCTCCCGCCGCCCCGTTCCTACGCCCATTGTAGAAGATATGCCTTGACTTCACTGAAATGCAGGTCAGCTGAGAAGAACACCTTGCGATAATAATTCAAGAGTCCGAAACAAAGTAGAAATCTTGAAAAGTAAAAAGCCAGTGCGGATGGGGGGGCACGTAATCACCTATAGGTATGCTGCCTAAGCAGTTCAGTTGGTTCCCGAGACCGGGGATAATGAACCTATCGGAACGATGAAGGACGTCTCGGTACCCGCACGGTTGCGCTGGCCAGGATCCCGTGATCATTGCGGTGCGTGCCGTGGGGCGCCAACAGCGATGATTTGTTAAACCGTATGAGTAGGGCCGTTGCTCGCCAACATCGCGTCGCCGTTTTCCTGTTTACAAAATTGTCATTACCTTTCCTGTGCACCTTCACGGCAAGAAAATACAGGCCGATGAAAACCTATCTTGTAGTAATGGATCTGTTGCCTATCCATTGGTAGATTATCGAGGCAGCTTCGTGGTCGCCAATGGCCTGGGTGGTCCGCCCGCATCAGTCTGTAGCCTGAACTGACAGGACGGCCCGCCGTCTAGCCGGCGGTCAGCGGAGTTTGACCTGCGCCATTCGCTCCGAGCTGCACTGGACGCCGCACTTTGCTAATGCTCCTCCTGGTCAAGCATTAGCGAAAGCCTCTACCTGATGGACAGGCATTTCCAGCTGGCTAACGGCTCCATCACGGTCGATGAGTTCTACCAGCAGGCGATTCTGGAGATGATGGACACCGGATGGAACAATCTTGCTGTCAAGGGCACCAGCGTCATCGTTAGTATCATTCCTAGCGCAGGGCCATTCTGTATGCGGCGAAGCCGGTGCTACTTGGGCATGACAGGGGCCTCCGGGCCACGCGACGTGTCACGTTTGAGTTTAGTTCATTCCTGCTCAAGACAACGAAAAGCGTTTTGGAGACGAAGCTGGAACTGGGAGTTTCGCCTATGCTCACCGATAGCAACGTCTCCTACCGCCTGTTCGCCCACAAACCGGAGGAGCCAAACGCGGGCGACCTGCCCTGTCCAGAGCTAGGCACTGGAATGCCGAAAACGACGTCTCCCGATCTCCAACCACACCAGAGTGACCGACACCAGGTGAGAGCGCGGCCGCGGCGCTGACGAATGTGCATCGCCGGCCGTGCCGCTCAGAGCTTGACTACTCGGTGGTCGGCGATCTGAAGGAGTGCCTGCGGCGGCGGCTAGCGGCGCGCAGCGGCTGCCGGCTGCCGCACATGGTCTCGGCCGGCGAGTTCTTGCCCGGGCTGCGAGGTGCTCTCGACCACCTGCCCGCCTGCAGTCGGCTGGTGCAAACGGAAATAAGTTTAGAACCGCTCGTTCGGTTTTCGATACCCACAAGCGCAACACCGTGTGTACGTTGGGGTTTCGATTGGAGCCGGCCTGTCTTCAAGATTGAATCTAATACAGCCGCAGCGGAGGTGGCGGGAAACGGGGCTGAATCTGCGGACTTCTCCGTCTACTGTTATGACAAGAGGGTCAACACCACCCAGGCTCGAGACAGACGAGCTTCTGGGCTGCATCGACAACCGCCGCTGTCGCCGCCGCCGCAGTACGTCAGAATCAAAGGTTCGGAGCAGTTCATACGGTACGATCTCCTGAGCGGCCTGCGCGACTGCGGCTCTCCCATCGTGCCGTGAAGACATCTTCGACCTGCACCAGGAGAGCGGTAAACGCGAACCCACGGGCCCATCCTCCCCAAACCACATTATCCACTGCACCACGCTCCCCACCATCACGCGTATCTCAGTGCCGATCAGTTTCAGGGACGATCGTCGTCACGCCTAGCACTCTGCTGGCCAACGTCGGCGGATTCCTCGGCCAGGTCACGGGCTATTCACTGTTCAGTCTGACCGAACTCTCTTAGGTTCACGTCTGCGGCCCGGCAGAAGTGGGCAGCACCAACTACAGGATTCGAACGAGGCGCCGAACACGGACGGTCCGCGCTTGCCGCCCCAAAACTGAGCTTTCAGTTGGCAAGATGAGGAAACTGGGGGCGATCATGACCCAAAGATCAACGATGAAGAAAAGGCTTCGCTGTTTGGCGTAAAAGCCGGGTCTGGATATTTGTCTGGCACCCATAAGGAAGTTTCTGGGTGCATCAGCTGCGCAATTGTGCTGGTGTAGACTGAACATTGGGGAGACATCAGGTGTGACTTCAGTGGTGACGTAGTGCAGTGACTCCACATTCCCAGTCTCTACACCTAAATCTACCACGCCCAACCATGATAATGCGGCGGACATTTCGGACCGGCTTAGATTAGCATCACATAGGGCGACTGTTCTCGGGACGTGACCCAAGGACTCTATGATATATGATATCGCGCATATATTTAACTCGGCACCGCCTGGGGGTGTCGAACTGGGCACCCCAGGTTTTTCGTGAATAACTTCTGAACCGTTAAAGCCAGCCCAACCAAACTTTCAGGGCCTGTTCATCAATTTTACATATTCTGACAACAAATCCGTTTTCAAGCTCGGTAAGGTCATGGAGATATGATTTCATAAGTGAACCCTTGGAAGCATGTTTTCGTCTCCTCGGGTCAGGGCCTATTTTAACATGTTAACTGGGGGGCAAATGCCCCCCAGTCGGACACTTTGCCCCCCCCCCCAGTCAAGATCCTTTGCCCATGCAAAGAAAAAAAACAGCCAGGTGTACTAGCGTACCCAGGAAAGTATTCCATAAAGCGCTGCGCTCGCAAAGCAGCATCTTATCAACGAAGGATGTGTTGAATCACTGAGTAACGTGGGAGCACACTTAGAAGCATCACTTTATAATACGTATTGCAGGCACACCTAGTGACCGCTGGCGAGCGTGTTTCGTAATTAGTACGCCGGCACCCGATGCCGCGATTGTCTGGTGGGCGGCCAAGGAGTTTCATTGCGTCGTAAGCACGTTAAAAATGATGATAACCATCTTTGATGTGTTCGAGCGCAAGAAAACTGAAGGGCGAGCTGGTGCGCAGGGCGTTTTCGCTATAGTGAGATAAGGTTTATATGAATGCGGTAATAGTCCAGCAGTGCTGTAGTCATCACCAATCATCCTGATCCGAAAACCCTGCTAAAATCCCAGTACCTGATTGGTAGAACTTCATTGAACTAGGCAGTTACACCCGAGTTTTACGCGAGGAAAACGGAAAATCAATCAGTCATATATTAACCCTATTCCCGGCAGGGGGGGGGGGGGCGGAATCCGCCCCCCTCGGGTTTTTTGCTTGCAAATTCTAGGCTTTTTAACGCAGCTTCACGAAACTTGGTGACTTTTCCTAGCTATTCTTTCTACGTGCCGTGACAAAATTTCAGAATTCTATTTTGCTCAGGGGCGGAGCCAGGCAACGTTTTTGGGAGGCACCTTATGCCATTTTTGGCCATGTTAAGGGTAAAAGGAAAATGTCTGCCAAAAACAGAGTTTTTAAGATAGAATTTAAAACTTTCTATGGATGTATAGCTAAATAGTTGGGACATGTGTAGATATAGTTTTGTTCTCCTGAGGTCATTTTACAAGGTCAGGTCAAGGTCAAAAGTCAAAATTTGTTTTTTCGCTATAATTTCGGGGCCGTTTTTTCAAATGCCAAACCCGGAACACATGTGACGTAGAAGGGTGCCTTCTACTTGTGTACCAAGTTTCAGCTTGATATCAGGTCGGGTCACGCGGATATGACCTAAAATGTCAGTGCGCGTACCCTATATCGCAATAGCCATAAAACGAAATTTTTGAAACAGAGTGAATTCAAATGATTGAAAACGTTTAAAGATAATATTAAATGCACAGGAGATCATTCCAGGTGATCCCAAGGTCACTGGAGGTCATTTCAGGTCAAAGGTCACAAGTTGATCTGAGAAACGTGTGACCATGACAGTTCCCCCTTTTTCATGTCCCTGGCACCGCCTATGCTAACATTATACAAACATTGTAATGCGATTTGTACTTCTTTAGTATAACATGACTAGCAGAAGCCAAAAAAGGGTGTCTGCCTCTTTTGTTCATCCAGTTGTTAGAAAACTAATCCTCCTATTTTTGAAACCCTGTGAACACCCATGAATTTTCTCAAAATTTCAGATTTGTGTACCCATGGTAAAAGCCCTATCCATAGTCTCTCGATTGATGCCAGTTTCATCGAAAACCCCCCATTTTGACATTTTTGCCCACCTGTATCCACAAATTTCAAAATTTTAGAAATTTCTTTTTACAAAAATGTAGTTCACGTGACGGCAAATCGATTGCCGTTTGTTGCGATGAAATCGGACAAGTAGTTCTCGAGATCTCAGGGGGGGCGAATCCGCCCCCCCCCCCGCCGGGAATCGGCCATACCGTCTAGCCCTCCGCGAATAGGGTTAAAACCGTCAATCTTGCTGCTCCTAGTGCATGGGTTTGAGCATCACATGAGCATGCTTCATCTGCTTAACGAACATGGCATGGCCCAGACTGCAGATAATGACGAATGTTGATGATATCTCACTGAGGCGGACCTAAGGCGAATATTTCAATCTGAGGTGACTTTTTCATTTTGGGGCCGATAACCTGGAAATGGAGAAGTTTGTTCTGCCTGTGTTGGGACAGCTTTTACACTTCTGCGCAGTGTTGAAAAACATATGGCCAAAATTCGGTGAGAAAATGTATTTTGGGGATAGATTAGATCAACAGAAACTATCCCGGACAGGCAACCTACTGTCTCATTTAGGGAAGAATCGAAGCTGCCACAACACCTCGCCAATATTCTGGCCATCGTTTGCAGACTGTGACTTATATATTTGAAGTACCACGCCTTGCCATGCCACGGTAACCCACGGTGCCGGTCTGGCAATTTCCCGCGCGTTCTTAGACGTCAGGATATTTAAGGACCACCCGCGTCAATGCAGAAAGTACCTTTTATAACGGAAGTCTGTGCCACTATAGCTGCACCACGAGAAAAAAGCCGAATTTTGGTTGACCGGTGCTCAGAATTGCCTTCACGAGGAGAAGTGCTGCAGCAATATTTTCAATCTCACCGTGTGGATAGGCTTACCCAGAGGTAGGTCACAACACAGATCGTCCGCGAAATGATGAAGGTGTGGAACAAAGCCCGTATTCTCACTGCACCGGAGCGGAACGTGATAAAGAAGCTCGACAGGAAGCTCGACCAGTACCAAAGGCAAATGCTGGAGGTTCACCCCGGCAATTGACAAGAAGAATGGATTTAGGGACAACCTTAACAATCTTTTTGAACTTGTCCTTGTCGGCACCATTAAGATCATCAAAACCAAGAGGATAAAGACATTCTCTAGGCCCAAAGGGAGCCAGGTCGCCCAGGCGTCATGGTGGTATTCGATAAGTTCCCTTCTGAGAAGGAGGAGCGAGCTCTTCAACGACAACAGTAGGCCGAAGCTTTAAAGGGCCCGCCATTAGATTAAACAGCAGACCGAGCATGAGGCAACTGCCCAGCTGGAATAATCGCCTACCGACAACACACAACTGACAGATCAGGATGACCCGCAGCCCTTGGCCATGCCTTCGAAGCGGCCCTGGAGGAGAGCCAAGAACATCGCCACTCCTGGTCAGGCAGCAGCCCTCGATCGGACCAAGCTCAATGATCGCTCTGCAATTCACTTTCTATAGGCGACGGCTTCGGTCCTCGGCCACGACTCCTCTGAACTGGCGATCACAGAAGCTCGGGCAGGCGCGCACGTAGATCGCAGAGCAAAGCCATTGCGGACGAAATCTAGCATTCTTTCTCCGCGTCACCCAACCTGGTGGTCCACTGGGACGGCAAACTGTTACTGACGATGGAAAGGAAAAGGTGGATCGACTCCCTGTCATTGTAACCAGTCCAAGAAGTGCCGCCAAGCTCTTCGGTGTTTGGAAGTTGCAAGTAGAGCCGGAGCAACGCCAGCCGACGTTGTCGCACTTTGTCTGGAAGACTGGGAGGTTTAGGACAACGACATCGGCATGAGCTTCGACACCACCTCCAGCAATATTGGACAAGTTGTGGGAGCGAACACGCTTCTTCAGCAGAAGCTTGAGTGACGGCCTATTCACTTTGCTTGTCATCACATCGTGGAACTGGTGGCAGAGGCGGCTTTCTCCATGCGCTCCGGTCCGTCCTCGGAACCGCAATCTCCTTGTTCAAGAGCTTCAAGAAGAGATGGAGGCTCATTGATTGGGAGAAGTTTGAACCTATGGTGTATGAAGACCTGGAGCCAGCAGTGGCCGAGACGTTTTTCTCTTCCAATGATCGTTTCGTCGTCTTCTGCCGTGAAAAACTCGCCGAAATCCAGCCTAGCGATGATTATCGTTGGTTCTTTGAGGTCTCGATTATTCCCTTCGGTCAAGAACCTCCACAGGGAATTAAGTTCCCCAGCCAGGTGCTCTCCAACGTGCCAGATAGAAGGTTCCATCGCGCCAGATGGATGGGGCGCATAATCTGCGGGATCAAGATCTTCTTGCTTTGCGATCAGTTCTTCGTGACTCTCAGTGAATTGGGAGCACTCAAGCGCTTCGTCTCTTTCATGGTTGTTTTGTACGTCAGTGCATGGTTCTGCTCTTCATCGGCGGTCAGCGCTTCCGTGCACGACCCGGCCATTCTGCAAAGCCTGATGTGCATGCTGAAATTTCGAAGGGGATCTCCAAGGAGTTTGCCGATCACCTATTATCTTTTATGACATTATAGTCGACATGATTTATTATAACAATCACCTATTATGGTGCCCCAGCGAAGAACTGGCTGGTGTGTCGTTCTTCGACGAGGGCGTGCCGTGTGAGATGAAGAGGAGGATGATCGCGGCACTCCAGGAACAGGGGTCGGAGAGTCCTCCCAGCGAGCGCAGGTGGATCTCGCAGAAAAGGAGGTTCTCGTCTCAGGAAGATCATCGTCGACTTCATTACCGCAAAGTCGGTGGGCAACCTGAAAGCCTACGGCATCAACATGGACTTCCTTGCCGCCCATCCCGCTGATTGGGAGACAGCACCTGGCTTCACGGAGGGTCTGTATCATAACTCCTAAAGTTCAAAACCCCTAATAGTTCATAACTCCTAATGTACATAACCCCTAATGTCTCATAACTCCTAATGATCATAACGCCTAAGCGTTCATATCCCCTAATCTTCATAACTCCCAATGTTCATAACCCCTAATATCAGCTGACACCACGCGGAGCGTGACATGGGATTTCGGACCGTAAGAAACCAGCGCCATTGACTAGCGCGTCATTCTACCGGAATATACTGCGCGTTAGATGGCCGGCTTACGTCATTCGACGCACGATGCTCGATCTCCGTAGCAGCGGAGCCTCGAAATGATCTGTGGACGGCGTTAAGGGTTTATGTGTTAGTAATGTTGTAGAAAGAACCTAGGTGGATTTGGTAATTCTGTGGGCTTTTATCAAAATTGTAACAATGCCACTTTACAGGGCAGTCCTTTTTTTACTGGGGTGGCACTTAATGTAGCATAGTCTTTAACAGCATGTACATCAATAAGAATGCCACTGCATGGCCAAAACATGCAAACTGCATGTTTCCAGTAATCTGTTTATAGAGTACCGATGTACCGTTATCTGTTTGTGTTATACTAGTATGCAGTGTTAATTTGTTTCAAAAAAGGGAGGATGTTGACCCACTTGGCTGGCAGAGATCCATGTCTGTCATTACACTTTTCACACCTTAGTCCTAAACCATCATGTGATAGAACCCATGGTACAGCTTTGGGAATTGGATGTGTTGCATTCTTCTTAATGACTCAGCTGTTTCTGAGCTGCATACCAGAGCTGACATTGACAGTTTTCAGGGAAAAGATGACTTGATCAGAGGTAGGGTTATTTTGTTGTGGGCATTATATGAGCTTCCAGGGTAGTGATAGGAACAAGCTCATGTAATGGAGGCATCTCAGCAGCCACAGCAGCAGCAGCCTGAACCTTATCAGAGGTAAGGTCCACCCTGTGTTAGCCAGATCAGCTTCTAAGCATTACAGACAAATCTGCACTTTTTGACACACCATTCATGCCTTCAAAAAGGAGCTTTATACTGTCGATGGAAAGACGTACAATGCATATAGAGGCAGCAGTTGCATCTCCGAAAACTCAAACTGCACTGCCAGCACAGCTAGAGGCTACCACCAGTGTTGGAAACCTGGTTTTCTTCCTGGTGTGGAGTCATTGACCGGGAGGAAGGCGACTAGCCATGGGTTCGGAGGGATGGTAAACCATCAGTTGGGGGGATGCTGAGCAACTTCAGACTCTGGTTGAGTAGGAATACCCATGTCTTGGTGGGGGAGGGGGGGACAGATGACCACTTTGGAGTGCAAAATTTTTCTTGGTGTATAAATTTTTTGGTGCTCCTTGACACCAGAAAACAACAGTTTTCCAACACTGGTCACCAAACAGTTCACTGCTTTGATGTGGAGCTTGCCAGTGATGATGCTGCATGCTGAGTCTAGGAGCACAGGATTTGTGTTGTGTATACTTGTGCTGGTCTGCTGACTGTAATTTTCAATGTTGGGGAGCAGCCTGCAGAGTTTCAGTTGGATTTCTGAGCAGTCATCAACCTGCTCCCTCAGTTCTTCACCCCCTTCAGTTTTGTTGAAGACCACCTCTGCCACCCCAAAGATGTGGAATGAAGCCACGCATTGGCCATTGGGTGCGACCACTTCTTATGCCACTAACCCAGGCACATGCATCACTGATAAGGTTGATTTTGCTGTTTTGGAGGACAGGCTAACCCCATGAGTGCTGGGTGCTGACTCGATTTGGGTGCTCAGCCTGATCAGTCTGTGCTGGAAGCATTGTGAATGCTGGATCAGATGCACCCACTTCTGTTGCTGGACACAAGGTGTTTGATGCCACTACTCTTGGCAAGCTGCCAACCACTGTAGCCCTGCACGTGGATGCTTATGTAATGTCTCGTGCAGTTCCAGAAAGAAAATCCCTCTAGCTCTTTGGGACAAGGTCAAGACTGAGCTGAAAAGACTGTACAGTGTGGGCGTCCTTGAGCACGTTGAAAAAGTGACCCTTTCGGTGATCCATCTAGCAGTAGCAATGAAAAAGACTGGCAGGCTGAGGCTTTGAATCAGACATGATAAGGCAAAGGCGATACTCGCTGCCAGCGTTTGAGGTTGTCCTGGCCGCGCTGTCCAGTGCGTCTGTCTTCTGAAAAAATTTGATGTAGCCAACATATTCTGACATCTCTGCCTTGATGATGAGTCGTCTCTGCTCACATTGATGAGTACTCGATTCGGAGCATTTAGAGGATGCTGCCATTTGGTCTGTCTGTTA
>CP099842.1:30170865-30188471 GCA_030062745.1 Capitulum mitella
GGGTTAGCTCAGAACTCCGACGTTCATACTTTCGACCGCCAGAACTCCGACGTTCATAGCTTCGACTGTCATACCTCCGACGCTCAAAACTTCGACGTTCATAGCTTCGACTGCTATACCTTCGACCGCCATACCTCCGACGCTTAGAACTCCGACGCTCATAACTTCGACTGGCATGCCTCCGACGCTCAAAACTCCGACGTTCATAACTTCGACTGCCATATCTCCGACATTCAGAACTTCGACGCTCATAGCTTCGACAAGTGAAAGTGTTATGCCTTTATCTGGACTAGTATAGGTGGCGCCACGTTTCCAAACCCTCGCTTTGGTGGCTGGCGCCACTTACATCTGCATCTACCTCGGAAGTTACATTATCCGTTGTAGTATCTGTGTTAATGTCGTTGGGCTTGGTGACAGGGATTGACGCAGTGTCGTCTGTGCCCTTTAAGAGTGGGCGACAGTGGTCTCTCGTTTCTTTATTGTGATCTGTCTGTGGTAGTTGTACGACGTACGGCGCAGGGAAGTGCCTGCCACCCTATTTTTTCCCGCTCGTACGCTCATGATCTTTTTAATTAATCTTATCAACAGGCGTTTGGGCAACCGTCTGCATGCTACTGTTTTGCATATATCATACAAGTAATGTCTTAACATTGGTGGTGCTGTATTTTGAATGAAATGATCATCAGTTGTTACATGAAGCAAAGAACACGAGGTATGCTTTTACGGAATGCAACCATTTGTGCACTGTTTAGATGCTTGAATTATAATAATAACTAATACGGATACCTGATGTCGAAATTTATTAAGATGTACATATACACACATAAAAGATCTGCATACACACGTCGTGACCAGGGCCGTTCGACAAGTTCCGCGGTTATTGCACAATTTCGCATTATGCTTATGGGCATTTCGGGAGATGAAGTGCTTACAAATTTCGATAATACAGAGCTCCTGGTCGTAGTGAATCACCGCTTACACGCAGCCTTCATATTCATGACACACCAAGACAGCACATCTCAATCGTGACCGTCAACACGCACGATCCGGCCTCGAAGTCATTTCCGATAGGCCGAACTAGCCATTTCACCTTACGTGGTCACTATTCCAACATAGAAACCTATGCTGATCACAATGAGGGTGTTCGCAGCTCAACAAACTACACTATTCCGACAAAATATGACAATGCCAAAGCAGTTTGCCAAAACCAAAGAAATAGCCACATCACACAAGCGAACGAGGATTCAATGCACATGCAGGCCCAGGGCACGGGAACGATTTCAAGATTGGGAGGAGGCCGCCTCGAAAATCCGTAAAACAATCAAGGATTCATTCAAACGTACTATCACTGGGCCGCTTCTCTCTCTCTCTCTCTCTCTCTCTCTTCCCAAGGACCTCTAACCAATGCCGAAATGCCGAGCCATTACATGCGGATGATTACGCAAAATGTTCAGATATGAAAAAAACGTTTATCTGCTCGGGTCCATGGGGAAATTTTTTATATAATTTTGCATTTTTTTCCATGAAGAGTAGCCGGAGAAATTCAAACGCATCACATTATTATATCTGTCTATATCTATTACAGTTTCACGTGGCCCCGGGAATGTCTCAGACGCTCCTTTGGCAGTTTCAGGCGACTGGGACAGTTTCATTGACCCATCTGGCACTTTCAGGGAAACTCAGGCTATCTCAGGTTCCCTCCTGTGGTCCCAGAGGAACTTTTGCCGTCTACGGAGCCCCTCAGGCAGTAACAAGGGCCTTCTACAAGCTTCTCTCTTCCATGCCAAAGGCACCTCTGGCAATCCTCTAGGTCCTTTGACCGTATCAGGAGCCGTCTGTAGGTCTCTAGGTTTAGTAGTTTCAGGGGCCCCTCTGGTCGTCTCAGGGACCCCTATTGCTAGAGGTGGCTACTTAACAGTCTTAAACACCCCTCTCTAGCACTCTAAGTGGACCTCTTGCTGTTCCAGATGCCTTCTTGCCGTCTCTCGGAAACATTTTTGCCGTGTCAGGGGCCTTCTGACAGTTACAAAGACCTTTTGGCAATTTCAGGGCTCTTGTGCAGTGTCATGGGCCCTCTGAAGGTCTCCAGTGGTCCCCATGGCTGTATCAGGGGTATTCCTCTGTTACATGAGGCACCGGCGCAGCCAAAGGAGGGGCCCGGGGGCCCGGGCCCCCTTTGGCCCGCGTTTTTGTGAAAACTATTGCGTTTCGTCTTCCTAGCGGCGGTTTTCGTAGGATTTCAGGTCACACTGAGCTGCGGACCATTCTTCATGAAAATCCTGGCTGCGCTCCTGACATGAGATATATATGGCAGTTTTAGGACCACTAGCCGCATCAGGGGTTGGCGCTTTAGGGGTCTCACTGGCAGTCTCATGGGGACCTTTTCCGCCTAACACACTCGGGGGCCCTCTGCTCGTCCAGGGCCTCCATACCGTCTTAGAGACCCTCTTATCGTTTACGCCGTGCAGGGGACCTCTGACCTTTTTGGCGGTCTCAGGGGTCATCTGTCGTGCAGGGGTCCATCTTACCGTCTCAGAACCCACCTGACCTTCCCAAGACCCCCTGGCTGCATCAAGAATCCCTTAGGTTTTCAAAAAGACCGGCCCGTCTCGGGGTTGAGAAGGTCACTGATGAATCCCTGTTCAGGGGGCACCTCTGGCTGGTCAGGGTCTCTTTATGCCGTGGTAGGCATTTTCCTAAGTTCTTGCCATCTCAGGGGCCTATCTGGCTCTTAGCAGTCTCATGGACCGTTAGATATAAGAAATAAACTTTGCCGTGTTGGGGCCCCCCATGCGGTCCCAGGGCCCCTTCGAGAATTTCAGGGGCACTGCTGTCTATCTAAGGGGCCAGGTTGCCATTTTAGGGTCTCATTAACCCTCCCGGAGGCCCTCTGACTGCATCAGGAACCTTCAACTTTTCACACAGGTCTGTGAGACCCATTCGGGGGCTCTGTAACATTTGAGGGGTCTCTATGCCCTCCTAGGGACTCAGCCCTCATCTAGGCTGTCTCAGGGGCCCCGTGACCCTTCTGGCGGTTTCAGGGCACTCTGCCGTATTTGGGCCCTGTCGTGGTCTCACAGGCCCTTTGAAAGCTTCAGAGACCCATCTGTGCGATCATGACTGCAGCAAGAACCTGTCACATTTCCATCAAGGCCCTGTGAAGCTTGTGCGGAGCACCTCAGGGGCCCATTTTGAATCTGAGAGCGGCCCCTTCTCAGGCCCGGGGTGGGCGACCGCCCCATCGCCCCCTTCCCCGGGATCCGCGCCTGGGTGCTACGGCAACTATGTAGAGCGTTTCTTCTTGCAACCCGTTTTTAGTCGATCTGTTTTTTAATGTTATATTTCTTAAGTTTTCTTATAACTCTGATCGGAACCTTTATGAAATGGACGAAGCTGGGATCAGAGTCATTACTGAGCAGAGCTTGTTGTACCCTGACCCCGCCGCCCAAATGAACCCAAATATGGAATAATTTTGCCCCAGGAAACGGGCCTGTGCGTGCAAACAATTCAAACTTATGCGTTCGCAGTGTGTGCAGTTTGTGCTGCCCCTTGGGCTACAAAATATACCATTTCCTTCGCCCGCTCACCGGCGTTCCCTGTTCTTCAGCTCTGCTTGATCCTCGTTATGTTTGCTATTCATTTGCCATTGAAAGGTTAAGTTCCCATCACTTTTGACACTTACATATGTCTGTTATTCCACGACAACGGCCAAGTGGCAAAACAACATATCTCATACCATCAATGTTGAGAAGTTCAGGGGGCTGAGCCCCCCAGTCCGAAAGCTGGGGAGAGCTGAAGTCACCCTTGGCTCCATGACTCCCGCATCCGTGTTCAGGCCTGTATTTATTGAAGCATACATGGTTGCTATCGTGAAGGAAAACAAAGCAATATTTTTGACGCTGATATTGATACTGGCGCTGTAAATTAAGCGGTGACGGCGACTGGGATTTTTTTGGTATTTTCACTCGCACCGACGAGGGGCAGGGGTGGTAGGCACCCTCTGGCCATTTGGCCCCTAATTGGGCTAGTGCCTCGGGCCACAAACAAACGACAGATGTGTGCACCAGCAATCCAACAGTACCCATGTCGACTCCGTCAGGCCAATCATTGACCTGTTAGGTCACGTAAGACTTTATGCTTGAGAACTGTAAATCGATTTTCGGCGTTAAAAACGGTCCATTTGGGGCCAGATGGGCGTAAAATCGTTCCCGGTGCGACACTGAGTGCCAGAAATTCCTGTAGGAACGTCGTAAGATCAAAAAAGGTTGTGATAGATCATTGACCTTGTTTGGCAATGAAAAAGGTCATTGACCTGTCTAAAGCAAGGACTACCAGGAGGACTACCATCGGTTCACATGTGGACTACCATTCTGAATCAGGGGTGCTGCCAGGATTTTCTTAAGGGGGCCCGAAGCTAAGTGTCAACTGAAGCCATACGAAGACTGCCTGCCGGAAGACGATGTGCGATGGTTTTCATAGAAAAATGCGGGCCTATGGGGGAGGGGGCCGAGCCCGCCCCCACCCCCTGGTTGCGCTTGTAATCTGAACCAATTTCATGTCCGTCATCTGCGGTTTATGCATGCCTATTGCCCCTAAAACTGTAAGAAGCCGACATTTGGCGCATAATCGCTCTCTAAGCCTTCAGTAATGACGTCATACCTTGGTGGCTGAAGATGACTAGGGGTCACTCTTCACTCGAAAGATGCGCGATGAATGTATCGTCTGCTATGCCAAATTTCACGGTGCTGTCCTGCGTCGTTTTGCCGGGTCCCGGAAATACTGCTTGGGGGTCTCATCCACCCCCATCGTCCGGTGAGGGTTACGGGTTTCAAAACTTTGGAAAAGAAATCTACAAGGTTTTCAAAACAAGTTTTGAAAGCTTCGTAACTGATGGATATGGGAGGGCCTTAAAGCCAGATTGGGGGTATTTTGTACCTGTACCTGCTATGACTCCAATGGACCGGTTTCGATGTAACTGGCCCGAGTAGAGAGCTGGTTGATGAGAATTTCCCCTTGGTCTATGGATTTTGAATTTAAGTAAAATTCATAGGCGCTTCAGAAGTATACATTGCATTACATTGTTCACATACTGATGTCATAGGCGGCTCCAGGGCATGAAACGGGATGTCGCATGTTCATCAGGTCTGTTGTTGTTCATCGTCGTCTGTCGATATTCAGACAGTCGTATGTTCATCATTACGACTGTCATGTTATGGTCGAATATTCATCAGGCCAACCTTTCACTTTGAATGACCTCATGTGATCTCAAAATCTCATGAAATGACCTGCTCATTTCGTAACATTTTTTAAAAAATCAGTAATCCGAATGGCCCATGTTTCCAGAAACTCCTGTTTATGACAGTCGTGTCGGAGGGCTTAAATGTATGTTTACTGTAGATTTTGAGATCTAAATGTAAATTTGAAATGGCTGGGCGCCAAACGGTTGGCGGCAAAATGGACAATGTCCGCGCTCTGCCCAGATTTGCTCCAGACACTGCAGACACGCTTGTGCGTGCCTGCAGGCTGGAACGAGGGCCCGCCGGACTTCATTTCCCCAGCGGCGGAGACAAATCCGGCATTCCTGTAAAAAGGAATCATGTCTTTAAGTTCGCACTTGCAGGCATAACTGGACATAAGAACTTTCCAAAAAATATAGCACTCGTCGTACTCAAGAACACGGTTCATTTATCGGTAACTAGCATTGATGATTGTGATGCATAAGGACCTTCCGGCCATCTCTGTAGGAAGAAAATACGCAAGCAAGGAACCGCAAATCATGCTGTTTGAACCCATATGAGTTTTAATGACTGAGTTATTTCAATGCTTTGCACTTCTCATGTCATCTTATTTAGCCCTCCCGAAAAACGTAACAGTATATTAATAGGCGTCAGGCGCCAAGGACTTCGTTTTTACTCACCTCAGATAGGTGATGCCATCTCTGGTGCGGTTCCTCGTGTAAAGATAGCCGCTGTTGGCCACGATTACCTCGGAGCCCCGTCGCTTGCCCGGGATGATGGAAAAGTCCATTGGCACTGTGTGGAGCGGAAAACACGGTGTAATGCGTGCGACGGGAAGAAACACAACGATATGGGTGCGATATTCTGCGAAATCTAGCCACTGGGATGTCTGCGTTTGCAGGTTAATGTGTTTCATCGAACATTATCAACTGACAGAACTGAAGTAGCACTCAGGAGCACAATACAGTGTTGAAGCATCTGATGCAACAATGAAACGCATCCACGGCATGGAAATATGAGGCTGTTGAGCAATGTCGCAACGAAAAACCAACATAAAATTCTGGATTTCCAAGGTATGGAAAGGAATACGAGTTAGAAGCACACAGTCCCTAACAAAAATTGTAATACTAGGGGCCTAACACATTTCCATTTTACAATGATGGGAAACTGCTAAACATCATTTGGTTTACAGTCCCCTAGTCGAAATACGAATGGATTTACAATTGGAATACAGTTAGAATGCAAATGGATGTTCGTTCATCGTTCATGTGTTGCACAGCGTGCCGTACCGGTTCATGTATGCTGAAATCTCATGAAACATGGGCGTGTTTATTCATAGTTCTACTCGTACGTGACATCCATTTACAGTATCACTGCTTGGGACCTCACTGTCGCTAGAACAAAAACATTTTTATAGGAAGGTAATGTGCCCATGAAATGATATCTAGGTACAAATTCAGGCAGGTAACGGCGCCGGCTCACGCCTCCAGCTTGATGCTGTGGTGGGTTGAGGAACAACGCTGTTTAATCTTACTGTAGTTCAAAAAGTTCGTTATTTTTATTTGTCTTACGTGCAACTTGACAAATGGATCCAAAGCAATCGACGCGTGCCATGTATGAATCCCATAAGATCGGTGAAACAAGGTCAAAGTAGGGCTTCTGAAATTCAGAGTTAAATTATGCTTCGTGGCCACACTATTTCATGTACTGCAAGCGCAACCATACAACACTCCTGTTTTTAGCACCATGACTAACCTATTCTTGCACGTGAGTTACGTGAGGGCATTGAGTCTTTTCAGTTTTGAACAGCTCATACATACCTTCTGCTGGGCGCTCTTGGCAGATGAAGTAGATTGGGAGCAGAAGGCAGGACGTCTTCCTCAGGAGACACCAAAACGGATTCTGATGCCAAAGACCGGCCTTTTCAAGCGAGAGCATCTGGTACACAGTCAAAAGCAATAAACTCGGACATTACTCTTTAGCTGTCGCTACACTCGTTAACGCGTCTCGGAACGAGCCTAGTAGCACAGTGCCGTATTCTTTTCGCGTCCCGACAAGTCACCTCAAAACAGTGCTTGGGAGAGGAGGAGAGAACCTTTTAATCTACAACACTCTGGGGCACAATTTGTGAGCCAAATGCAGCCTGCGTAGTTTGGTCTTTCTGTATATGCGATGGCCTGGCATAAATGACGACATCACACTTTGGCCCATATTTGGCATATCACGTGTTATATTCCAAAAGCCAGATAAGTTGTTTTCTCGGCCAATCTTTATGAGTGATCTTCCACGCATGTCTCATTGTCTTCCTGTGGAAATAAAGACCTCTCATTTTACATAGTAGCGTTAACCCATATCGACTGAGAACACAAAGTGGAAAGGACGGATATGTTTGATGCACGATCTTTACCTCGTTTTGTACAATCGTCAAGTATGTATTAAAATGAAGCGGAAAAAACATCACCAGAAGAGGAATTACTTTTGTCCCAAATAAGTAACACTTACCTGTACTACTCTCGCTTGATGTTCAGTGATCACGTGGCAACACCTGCATGCATTTCAAACAGCGCTGTTTGACCAGACTGTACCATATTTTCGGAACCTCCTACAACATGTGGTTTACGAGATGTGAAAAAGACACCTATGTCTACTGTCACTCTTCGTACGTGTCTTTGGCGTTACAAGTGCCTACTCGGTAAATACCGTTCCAGCGTGTAAAGGATACATATTGAACATAGTAATGAGCTCAGTATGGGAAATGTTCATCGAAAGCAAGCTCGCCGCGGTCGATAGCACGATTTGTTCTGTCTGAGATCCAACCGGGGTGAATCAGCGGGTTAGCGAGAAGGGAGGTCCGCTCACATTTCTCTTATACTTTTTGACGGGGTTCTAAAAATAAGAAATAGGAGATCCCTATAGCAACGCCCCTGGTGTCTCCACATCATGGATCCACGCTTTATTCGCGCAATGCACAGGCATAGTTTGAAACAGACAAATCAACTTAGATCTGATCTAATCCGTATCAGGACAGGCTGAATCCGGATCCAGTCCTAATCCATAAATGTTTCCCAAAGATGATCCAATCCGAATCCGAGCCGCTACAAAAAGGATCAAATCCAAGAGAACCCAGGATGGAATCTCTATGTCCCGTCTGCTGCAAACGTTCATGCTAAGAAAACATTGGTTAAACACGATGTAGTCATAGCACAAGTAAAATTTGTGGAAATGTTCATATTAATGAGGGTTAGTTGTTGTGATTTATTTATACAATTTGTTTTTTGCAAGGCATATTACCTGTGCTGAAACCTTTCACTAAAACGTTTTTAAACATTCGCTTTGTTGTCAAATGTGTAGTTCCAGAATAAACTTTGACTTGTTTTGACTGGGTTTTTCGGCAGTTTTTGTAAGTTACTGAAATGCCATAAGTTAATGAGGTTTCGGATTTAAGTCTGCTTTAAATGCGTGTTTTGAACATAAATGTCAGTTTTATCCGGACGCAGTCCGGCGAATTGGATCGGATTGCAAGATCCGCTGGATTGATCCACTCCGTTTCGTACTCTGTGCACAGATAACCGTACGCTGAAACAGCGCAACTAGACAGGGCTTAATCTGAGTAGAAAAGAACTACCAGGAGCACGATCGTGCTGTTAACTGTACACATACGTTGTAAACCGAGTTTTCCAACTTGATCTTGCAGCTGTAATACTGGCAGAGAAACATGCTAACCGTCTGTTCATGCGTTCACATGAGGCGTCTTATTTATTTGCTAGTGTATCGAGCCATACAATCTAGACCCCTGATAAACAATGACTGGTGTGATAGATTCCAAAACTCACGCCTAGATATCCTTCGTTTAAAATTTAGCCCTAGCCTGACGAGCGAAAGAAAAGGCCACCCCAAGCAGTGTTTCCGGGACCACGACATTACGGCACAGAACAGCGCCATATAATTTGGAATAGCTGAAGATACATTCATTGCACATGTTCTTGAAAAAGGAGTGACACCAGGTCATCTCAGGTCACCGAGCAATGACGTCGTTACTAAAGGCCTGCAGGACGATTTTTACGTCAAATTTGGTTTTTTTTTTACTGTTTTATGACAATAACTATGCATAAACGGCAGATGGTGGGCATGAAATCGGTTTACAATGGTAGTCTACATGCGAACAGGCTACTTTAGATAGGTCAATATCCTTCTCGAGGTCAAACGAATTCCGTGAGCCAAGATGAACTTCTTGACCTTAGAACGTTGCTATACTCATTTTTGGCACTGAATGTGATAAAGGAGATAGGCCTATTTGACCCCAGACGTGTGGTTTGTATCTCCACAAACTCGACTTAGAGTCCCAAGCACAAAGGTTGACCTGGCCTAGAAGGCTACTGGTTGACCTCACGGGGTCGAATGGAGTGCCGCTGGATTCTTTGGGCACACAGCTATCGATTTTGCTTTTACCTATGGTGCTAGTTCAGTTATAGGCCAAATAGCGAGTGGGGGAGCCTACCTCCCCTCGTCATCGGCGCGAGTGAAAATCCGTCCCGTCCAGCAAGGGTTAGGGCAAGAGCTATTTCTTTTTGCAATGTTTTGATGTAACGAATCACGTTGGAATGGCATTCCTATTACTAGTCCGTTTTCTTCTTATTTCCCTTCTACATCGATTCCTATACCAGTCAGTACATTGCACACGTTTTACTGCAATGTCAAGTCATGTGTTATTCCCATAATGTACACTTTTGACAGATTTCAACAAACCCTTGTAGGTTTCACAAAAACTGTCAAAAACGAGTAAGATTTACTTTGCACAATCACAAGAAATTACATACCAACTTAAGAATGTAAAACTGCAAAATTGGTCCAAGACTGATACAAGAAAGGTTGTAAATCTACATTTACATCTAGAATTGCGGCCACAAAGGGCTTCATAATAAAACTAATGGTTGTAGCCCCACGAAGTGATGGATAAACACTAGAAGGGTATTACATGTAGTCGCGTGACCGCGCTGGAAAGCCATCCATCTCACTGTGATACTTGCAAGGCGTTCTCCTGTATTGCGAACGTGATTATCAACGACATTTTTGCGCTCGTTCATTTTACCGTTTTACTGCTCAAAGCCAATTCAAGGTAAAATAATGTCATTGACCTCAGACTTGAATTCCAAGAGGTCGATTACCATCCATAAGCCGAATTACACATTCACTCGTATAAACATTGATTCACACATCAAAAACCGACTTAACACCTCGTACGATTATCAAAGAACGGTACAAAATGTAGCTTAGATCTAGAGAAGGGGCTTGGACGCCCTTCATAATGATGTCAGAAGTCAGTAAATTGACATGACATTTAAAAAAAATGTTGCGGAATGCGTGTAAAGGAGGTTAAGTCAGATACAGTAAATTTCAGTTTCCTGACGCAACCAATTTACGGCCAATAGGCGCAAAACGTCTCTGGGCGTGACAGCCACCCCGCTTGTATCATAAACGAAGTCGGTACTGTGCGAGAAGCTGGAATGCTTGTTATGTTTGGCATTTAATCAGTGCGTAGTAATTTACTTCAGAAACATCTAAAACTATCTGTAAGAACAGCAACAACTTGATTAAAATGCGTCTTCAGATATCCTGGCGCAAACCTATTCCAATGCAAAATAAAACAGTATTACGGGTGCGAAAAACTATTCACGAATAGTGGTACTGAAATAGCCAAATGACATAGTAAATACATCTATGCTTCGTAGCATGGCACAATTCATGATACACGGTAGCCGACAAGTGCCTCAATTTTCAAGACCCTAAAGTAATGCTCACAGTTGAAAACACCTATACGGCGCAACCACCTACCTTTCACCTCACGTACTGAAAAATTCCCACAAAAGGAAAATGAAGGTCGCGTGGCTTTCGCGCGCGAACATATGCCTGAAACAAACAAACTCTGTTCCTGAAGCAAACCACATACGTATGTTCACAGGTCCATCATTGTAAGTACAAACACAAATCTCCCGTAGCAAAGTCCAGTACGTTGCACAAGAAGCACATAATCCTCCAACGAAAATTAACAAGACATCATGTCAGTTAATGAAAACGACAACTAATGCAAATAGTTACGGTGTTTTTGGCACCGCAAAATTGCAAGAAAAAACGAGGACTTTGTTGTGTAACACGTGTGTGAATCCTGTACTTACTAATCCCAGTGCTTCTAACAATACAGCTACTTGCATTCACATTAAAGAGTTGTAAAGGACAAAAAAGGCATGGCTGAAATGTGTTAACAGTGTACCCATGATCAAACTGTGCATTCATATCGCTACTAAACAATGCATTGCACGAGTAGTTTTACGAAGAGAGTGCTTTGGCGACCACGTAGGATATCACACATTCCGAAAAGGATCTAAATCATAATGGCCCGAAGTACCGACCGTTCTGAACGCGTTGGTTTAGTCACCATCGTGATCGCCGGCAGGGCGGAAGCATCACGTGCTCAGTAGTCGTTGTTTTCGGTCCTCGTTAGAAACGTACCACGCTGCACTAAAGTGAGATGAATGGCTGTAATTTATTTCTGTTTATTTTGTCCCTCTCCGTCCGTTTCCGGCGACGGGCTGGCGAGCCGTCGCGCGAAGGTCGATTCCCACGAGGATGAACTGACCCGTCTCCAGCAGCAGTCCAGGAGACGTGATTTTGCGTTCAGGTTTGCCTGGGTTAGCTGATCAAAGCCAATTTGAACAACGAGAAATGGTGAAGATCACTGTCGTTGATAATGAATCCTTTGTTATGTTTCTGTTTTTATTTATTATCATGATGGCTCTTAAACGTGCCGTACAACTTAACAACAATACGCCCCGTGGTTGCCTGGTCCTTTCGGTCTCGGACCAAGTATAGGTACCCATTCCTGCCACGAATCAAACCCAGCCCTGCCACACACGGAACTCTGTTGTCTGGCTCCTTATACATCTGGCCACTGTGTCAGATTTTGCTATTTTTTCCTTCATTGAGATCACAAGCTTTAGTTTCAGCTTTGGGTCGTCAAAGTTGGTCCTGCGCATAGACAGATCTCAATGGAAACTACATGAACTGTAAGCGAAATCAGTCCAACTGCATGGAATTACGGTTAAGCTGGTTCATTGGTAAGCTGTACACACTCGCAGAAACTTAACTGAATATCAAAAATCATTGTAAGCAGCGGTGTCCATTTGCTTTTTTCGTGAGGCCCCCTAGATTAAAAATGCTGCATTTCCTAGTTTCCAGACATTCCTGAAACTAAACCTTAAATCCTCCTAGTTCCTTAACCTGCCAAGTTTCCAATGGTATCGGTTTCAAAGCAGTCTGGCCTTTGTGGTCTTTGGTAATGGTTTTGTCATCACACCTTTGCAACTGCGTCTTTTACGACCACGTCTTTGCCATCGTGCCTGAGCGTTGTAAGCAAGTTGGGAATGTTAAAATATTTCTTACATCGTTGACCCATGTATGCCCCAAAACTCTTTGCGTACGGGATGTTTCATTTGCGATGTTTATTTGGCAATAAGGGAATACTAAACGTTTTATTGCAGTATTTTTGGAAGTTTTCGAGTTATCGAAGAGGACGAAAGTCATACGATCGGTCACCGCTGTAATCCCTGCGACGGTCGTGTGGGGCCGACAGCGGGCCGCGAGATGTTCATTGTTGAATGACTTTCAGTGCGTTCAGTGGTGAGCGGCTTTCGTCGTTTTTTGTTGGATATGCCTACTCTGTATCGTCACATGTTTGTATTTCCGTAACCTCTGCCGATATTCATTCTTCATTAACTCTCCTAATTTTCAAAAGTATGTTGTCTAAAGTATGAAACGCATCTCGCCGAATTTACGCAGCTCCTCATGTGGTTCCAGGGATCCTTTTTGACCCTGTTTTCGAGAGCTGTTCCTGTGGCTCGCAAAACTTTGTCTGTCAGGTCAACCAACAGAAGACTGGAGGCAAAGGTTGTCAAAAACAGACTAGGAGTATTACTGCCTGGCTCCACTGCGCGGTTTTCCAATTTTCCGTTTCGATTTTGCGATTTTTCATCTCAGTTTGGTGCTTTTCCGTCACCGGAAAATGTCAGGTCCATAGGAATACACGGGGCTCCACTACGCAACACCGAGTTTGAAAAACGCAAATTCAGGACGAGAAATCGTAAAAAGGAATTGAAAAAGCAGAAACTCGAGACAAAAAAATGAAAAAATCGAAAAACGAGAAATCGCAACAATGCTTAAATATTTAAACTTTATTGCGGTTCTCCACGACAATCGCGTCGATCGCTTTGTGATTTATCACTCAGAAGATACCTTCACGTTGAGTTGATTTTGAGGACAGGAGCGCGGGTGCCAAGTTTAGCCGGCCTTGGCGTTAAGCATTTAGGATTTGTAGGCTGGCTTGTTCTGCGGAGACGAAGGGAGAAGGTGGACAAGTCCCTGGAGAGGAGGGAGCCATTGGAATGGAGGAAAGTCATGGTAAGCTCGAGAGACATGTTGATCAAAGCAATGATGGTAGCTACATGTGCTCATTCACTATCCAGGGACCTTGGCACCTCTCATTTGCATGCGTGCTTACCTAGCATGGAAACATTTACATGAAGGACAGACAACACTGGCATGAAGTTACGCACATTGGCGGATCCAGAGGGAGGGAGAGAGGGAACCAGTTTCCTAAGTCTACATGGTAGGTCAGCATAGTTGTTGACCGGGGGGAAGGTGGCTGGCCGTGTGTTTTCGGAATGTACTTCAGCGGCCGGGTATGAATAGCAAACCATCAACCGGGGGGGAAGGAGCTGGGCAACTTCAAACTCTGGTTGAGTAGGAATACCCATGTGTTTTGGTGGGGGGGAGGCAGTGATCATTATGGAGTACGAAATTTTTCTTGAAATATAAATTTATTGGTGCCCCTTGACACCAGAAAACAACGGTTTTCCCAACGCTGAATCTGCCCGATTTTGACAGGTTTGAGGGCACCCCATACCTACATCTCACTGACATGCATGCCGCAGGTTGGATGTGCAGCAAGAGAAATTGCAATATCCATGCTAGACATGAGCTGGGTAGTCTAGTGACCACAGAATTATTCATGTGGTGATTTTTCATTAACAGAATTGGTGTAACATGTGCTTTACCATTATCCATTCAGGAAAATGACCTACTGACTCAGGGGTGGACCCAAAATGTTGGTTTATACTGATTGGGGGGGCGCAATCCCAGAAAAGTATACTGGTTTTCAGAAACTTGTTGGATTTTGCTCCATTTCACCTCCCAGTCTGTTTTAAGACCAGCTTTCCTTTACCCATCCTGGTGGCCTTGCTCCCCCCCCCTCTGGATCCGCCAATGTGCGTAACTTCCTACAAGTGTTGTCTGTCCTTCAAGTACATGTTTCCATTCTCGGTAAGCACGCATGCAAATGAGAGGTGCCAAGGTCCCTGAATAGTGAATACACACATGTAGCTACCATCGCTGGTATGATCGACATGTCCATCGAGCTTACCATTGACTTTCCTACATTCCAATGGCTCCCTCCTCTCCCGGTATTTGTCCATCTTCTTCCTCCATCTCCGCAGAACAAGCCAGCCTACAAATCCTAAATGCTTAACGCCAAGGCCGGCTAAACTTGGCACCCGCGCTCCTGTCCTCAAAATCAACTCAAAGTGAAGGTATCTTCAGAGCGATAAATGATTGAACGATCGACACGATTGTGATGAAAACCGCAGTAAAGTTTAAACATTTAAACATTGTTGTGATTCCCCGTTTTTCGATATTTCGTTTTATCGTCTCGAATTTCCGCTTTTTCAATTCGTTTTTACGATTTCTCGTCCTGAATTTGCGTTTTTCAAACTCGGTGTTGCGTAGTGGAACCGGCCCGTGTATCACTATGGACCTGGCATTTTCTGGTGACGGAAAATCGCAAAACTGAGATGAAAAATCGCAAAATCGAAGCGGAAAATTGGAAAACCGCGCAGTGGAGCCTGGCAGCTAGGCTATATGTCATCCTTAACACGCCTTTAAGACACATCCCGAAGAAACTATCCTTAACACAGCCCATCTCAAGCCCACTATCTGGTGGAGATACGTGTGAACGACAGTTCTGTAATACAGTCCCATGGTGGAGGACACTGAGCCACTTCCACTAGCATCTGAGTCGTGTCTGCAAAAACATCCAGTTCACCATGAAGCTCTAATAAACGGTCAACTATCATTCCTTGATGCTTTGGTACATCGAACAGACAACAAGCTGAACACAAAAGCACTTCGCACGCCAGTTCTATGCTTTTTCATTTGAGGGGCCTTAGTAGCATGGGTACGAACTATTTTTTTCTCTTTTGACGGAAAATAAACCTCTGTATGAACCAGCCCATGAATGTTCTGTGCACCACGTGATCGTCGGTTGAATTATCGTGCTATGTATGGTCCTGTGCTTCGAATCAATCTGACCTGTTGGCATTCAAACAAAGAAGCAAGCAATAAGTCAAAAATCCACATTGTCGCCGTCTTTAAGACTGTGTTCGATCTCTGGCTGAGTCTGCACACTCAGGAACGTAGCGCGAGGGGGGGGGGGGCATGGGGCCATGGCTGCCTCCCGAACCAAGCGGTCTTCACTAGATATGTAGCGTTTTCGCAAAAACGCGTAATAGTGATCATATATATGTTTAAAAAGTAAAGATGGTGTTTTCCTGTGAGTTAAATATTAAATCAGTTGCATAAAATTGGTGTTATTCCTATAAATTTCGTCCTATGTCATTAGCATATCACAAAATTAGGCATTCCCCCGGTCCCCCCTCCAAGAAAAATCCTGGCTACGTGCCTGCCCTCACCCGTCGTGGAACAAGTGCCACTATCATACTGCATGTCGCCGCGCCCGTCCGTTAGCTGAAGGACAGGGTTCATGAGCGCGGGGGACTGCGGGGCTCAAGGACACGCGGTCCTGGCGTCTCCGATTACTAACAGGAAGGTAATTTGTATGTCGTCTGCGTAGAGGGGCAGGCAGCGGGGGGGGGGCGCGTGGAAAATCCCATTGGGCTGGCTCGCTGTGTGATCTGATCATTTCATCATCCGTCTTTCAAAACGGTCACCATGTCACCGTTGACTAAATGATGCCCTCGGCTAAGGACAGATCCCACTCCGTAACACATCTTGTGCACGTTTGATGCTCACGGCCATATATATGTTCACGATCATTTTTGGATAGGTCAAGTCCGACTGAGGGATATTGCTGATAAGGGTTGTTGATGAGGACATTTGTTGAGGGAGGGATGCTCAATAATGAGGTGAAACGAGTATTTGGGAACACTGCTGGTCAGACGCAGTCCCTTTCTTACGTTACAAGGACACGTAACCATTTCTGTCCGTATTTCTGGGGCACCGTGCTCACTGTTGGCGGTTTCCATTGCAGCCATTCATGCCGCGTGGCACGGCTGAACGGCAGGCGCCGCAACGACGTTAGCAAGCCTTCGGGGCTTCCACTGCTTGCTATGCGGCGCGTGCCAAAATGCTGCCTCCACGATATGTTTCGATTTTTCAAACAAATTTGACCCCGAGAAGGCGACAACGTAATGTGTTGGATCAGAGCACAAACTAAGCAAAGCCTGTCAGATAGCTCACTACTTTGCCTCTTTGGTGTTAACCCTGCCTCGATACCAACGACAAATATGGGTATATAGTTCCGATTCAGGAATCCCACCAAAGGTTCTGGCGTGCTCGACACCGGTTTTCTCTGGAACGTCGCCGCATGTTAACTTATGTGGGAAACAACAGCATGGTGGCTTCCGCTTGGTATGACAGCGTCGGAAAACATGTATGTCAACCAAAGCATGTTTTAATAGACTGGCCATGGGCATCCGTATTTCATTTATGTCACCGGGGCAGTTTACCCCTAACCGACTCATCCATCCTTAAATGATTGTGGTATGAAACCAAATATGACGTCGCCTCGCCCTTAAACCCCAAATTCGCCGAAAAATGTTATATATATATATATATATATATATATATACACATATGATATGTATATATAGCTTCAAGGAAACGAAACGAAACCAACCACCGAAACCAAAGAAAGGGCTCACCCGGAATATAAAACAAAAGTGCAAAAAAGTCGTTGAATATACGTATGTTCCTGCATTTCATAAAGCTTGCATAAATGAGAAACTACTGCATACATAAGCAATATATATACATGTATATTGCTTATATGCATTGCATACCTATATGTTGATATATATTTATGCATATGTAAAGTTGCAAATATGATTGTTTCCGTTACTGTTATTGTTACCAGCCAGTTACCCGCCGATCCCGCATGAAGCTGCTCCCTTGATGCTTCCGCGATCCATCACCAAAGCCGAGACGACTAGGGTGCGGGACCAGGGACGGACAGCGGCTCTGCCC
>CP099842.1:30188971-30209851 GCA_030062745.1 Capitulum mitella
CAGAAATTATGGTAACAGGGTTATTATGTTGATTTCATGCTTCAGTGATAAATGTTTATTTGCACTGTGTGGTGATCTTCATTGGTGGAATGAACAGAAATGAAAGCAGTTAATAAGTAAATAAGTTGAATACAATGAATAATAGGTAAAACAAATAAATTAGGAAGTAACAGTAAAGCTGGATGCCAATAACAAAGTCAAAGCATAAATGGGCATCAGAAATTGGATATGCTTGGAACTGATTAGAGGCAATATTGGAGAACTGCTCATCACCAAAGTGCCTTTGTTTTGCTTCAAAGTACTTCTGTTGGAAAGAGCATTTCTGACCATTCAATGATAACTGGCTCAGAGACAGGAAGCTGCAATGCTAGTAAATGAAACCATGATTCCATGGTTATTTGTCAAATTTGAAGACTGCCTCTGGTGCATCAATGGTCAGGGAGATTTAGGGGTTGTTTTGTCTCCCACCAAGGGTACAGTGGGTATTCTGCAAGTTACATGGAAATAAAGAGCAAAAATGTTGGGCCAGAGGTGCAACTCCATTCTGAAGGTGCAGCACAGGCTACTAGACCACAGACCAGTGAAGGGGCTCAACACTGCATGGCAATGTTTAACAGACATTAGTTTGTGTGAAGTGCAGCATTAGATTATATCTATTTAGGTACTGTGGGATAGGCTGGCTGCACAGCAGTAATTCACATAGCATTATTTTGTATAATTTGTATGCATACATAATGTTACTGCATGTTGTTACAGTGTCTTATCAAGTTTTTTGGATGGATAAATAACTATTCCATGCATTGCAAATGTATGGAAATGGCAGTAAATAATTAGGTGGAAAGAGGCTTAAAATGCAGTAGAATTAAGTAACAAACGGATCATTTATTGCTAGTGGTAAGTAGTTTGCCATAACCGTGCCTACTTATACAGGAAGCCAGTCACTACATCTAAAGCAAAATGATAAACATCCCAGAGCAAAATGATTAGCAGGCCTACAGCAAACTGATTACTGCCTACAACAAACTGATTACTAGGCCCACAGCAAATTGATTATGACACATTCTGCAAATCATTTGCTATGCCCTTGGAAAACAGATCCCTATCCTTATGGCAAACCCATCACCACATGCACTGCAAACTAATCACTCCACCTATCATATACTGTGCAACAAGGTGTGGTTATCTTTCAGAAATTATTGTACAAGCTATTGGAATTGGCATTATACACCTGCATTGTAGCAGGTTATTGTTGTGTTTCATAGCTGATTTTTATGACAGTAAATGTTAATAGATGGTGATGTTGAGGAAGGTGTCCTTTTCCATGTCATATCTCATTTTGATGACTATAAGCAGTGAAACATCCTTTTTTGATTACAGTGTAAATTGGCATATGTCTTGTGAGGCCACATTACCATGGTAATGTGATCACTGTTTAATAGTGATGATAACATGATTCATCACCTCTAATACTAACATTATGTGTTTTATAACCTTGAGAAGGTTAAGACATTGAACATGTCTTAAATAGACATAACACTTCTTGCCAAGAAGGTGCATGAAGGTGATTACCAGGGGCTTTGTAGACAGCTTAAATTGTTATGTATCCAGTGTTTATGCTTGAAATTTCACCTGATCTCAGACTGCACCATAATCAGTTCCTTTTGTTTGTCAACATACTGTGTGTCAGTACTGCCATGCTCATTTCCATTGAAAGTGATAATAACCTTTCTGTTGTGTGCCTGTAATGCATTACCTACAGTTCATTTGACTGCATCTGTCATAAGATTTTTCTTTTTTCTACATCTTCCACTGTCACTCTAAGTGTCTGACTTAACAGATCTAGATCTAGTGTGCCGTTAAGCATGTTGTACCATTTTTTCTCTTTTATGCCAGCCAAGGTGTATTGATTTCATTTCTATTGATATTTCTTTGAGGAAACATTGACCTTAGGCCTGTGCAACCTTTTCCAGCCAGAAGTCCTTGATTTCCCGATCCGTCTGTGGTGCCATCCTTGTGGTAAGGCCATTCTCATTCCTATTCCTTCCTTGCACTACTCATTCAATACAGTCAAGCCATGGCTCAAAGGGAAGCATTCTTTCAAGCCATGCTGCACCAGCTCAGCCATCCCGAATTTCTGGAACCTGCAAAAATATTTGCTGAGTGCAAGAAGGCCTTTTATGAGGTGTGCAGGACGTACGGTCCGCGTTTCGCTGCAAGCTCTGCATTGGAATCTGACCAGAATGTGGACCAAACAGCCATGACCTATCTGCAGCTCTGTGGCCGACCGGAATCGCTGCCCATGTCATCCACGGGGGATGGGAACTGCCTTTTTAATTCTTTGTCTTTGGCGTTGACCAACACGGAGGTGTATGCCACTGAAATTCGTGTCAGGGTCACCATTGAGCTGGTGTTACATTCCCAGTTTTACAAAACACTGACCAACGCTGGACTGATCTCAGCCACCTGTGACACGCCAATGGTGGAGGCCATTAGATGCCGGCAAAACGGTACATGGGCTGGTATGTGGCACATTTATGCTGCTGCAGCTGTCATCGGGAGGGACATCGAATCGGTGTATCCTCCCGTTCATGGGAACGACAACTGGTGCGTTTCGTTGATGAACCAGCTGATCCATCCTAGGCCTGGTACACAGGTGGCTGGAGATGGCATTGCTGTGATGTGGTCCAGCGTTTTGCCACTGAAGAATGACAGGAACTACGGTCCCACCGGCTGGACGCCAAATCATTTCGTACCCCTGTGTCCCGTGGCTTGTGAATACAAAAACTCTGCCGCGGTGGGGTCAAACACCATCGCCGCTACATGCAGTACGAGTGATAACCCATTGAGGCTAGGCGAACGCGGGACCACGGATACCGCATCTGCCATGCCTTACGAAGACAACTGTGTTCGTGATGCAGACTCAGTGACGACAGGTCGTGACTCGGACTGTGAGGAAAGCGAGTCTGGTTGTCCAGTGCTGGAAGTTCCCTATGGATCTCACAATGCGGAGGATAAGTCCAGACACCTCGTAGAAGAACAGCATACCATTGCTCCAGCAAACCAGAAAACTTCCACTGACTTATTCTCAAACACAAAAGAAGTAATTGGTTGTGTTTGTCTTGGACTTCCTTCGGATGTCAAGAAGGTCAAAAGCATTCCAAAAAGGGTAACGACCTCCTCTCGATTTGCTCTCGAGCATTCTTATAGTAATGAAATTGACGCAGTCGGCGATGACCTGGGTGGCTGGCGTCATTACGGACAGCACTCGTCTCTTCATTTTGTTGATCCCGCAACCAAAGAAATTCGGAACTGTTGTCAAAACAAGAAAGATTACTGCACTGCTTTCAGGCGGGGAAACAAGATGAAGTGGAGACAGGTGTCTGCAAATGACGTTGTGGTCGTCACCCGTAAAAACTATCGTTTGTCAGCAGACCAAACTTTCAGAAAAATGATCGCGTTCACGAAAAGCGTAACAGGACATGACTATGACATTTTCATAGAGTACGTGGGGAGCATCTCTTCTGCCACTCATATCCATGGGAACGCGCGTCATGACGTGCCGTACGTCAGAACGCCACGCACTGTACTTCGGGACGTTGAGCGCGAGGTCAAGGACGCACCCCCGAAAAACGTTTACAGAAAAAGGGTTTTGGACACGCCCGAGGAAGCTCCAAGAGATCACAAACAAGTGAAATATCTTAAGTACAGGTCCAGAACTGCGGAAAAGCGTAGTTCTACCCGCTATTCTGATCCTTATTTGGAAATTCTAAACCGTGTGATTACTGAAAACCAAAACGAGTTCAAGGATGTCAGGTTTGTGAGAGAAGTTACGTTTTCTGACAAACCCATCATATTTCTGTATACAGATCAGCAGGTCACGAATCTGAACAGATTCTGCTGTAACTCACGACACTCCGTACTGAGCGTGGACACCACCTTCAACCTTGGTGATTTCTTCGTTACGGTCTCGTCTTTTGAAAACTTGAGTGTGGAGAGGAAAGACTCTAATAAGCATCCAACGTCGATCGGACCTATAATGATTCACACCAAAAAGGATGAGAAAACATACTTCGCCTTTGCTTCTAAAATTCGACAGCTCATCAAGCACGACAAATCTTTGCGTGCTGTTGGAACCGACGATGATGAGCGCCTGTACAGGCCTTTCCTCGTAAATTTCCCCGGGATTAAACACTATCTCTGTAAAGTTCATTTCCGCCGTAATATTTTGCTTAAATTGCGCTCAACGACCCTGACCGCTACCACTACAGACGTCATCATGAACGACCTGTTCCACGAGACCTCAGGACTCGTCAACATGACTGACGAAGCTCTTTGCAAAGAAATGTTTGACTCATTGTGCACGAGATGGTACGCCATGGATGCCAGGTCGAAAGCTTTCATTGAGTACTTCAGGAAATATAAAATAGATAAAATGCTCAGGTGTGTCACTGGAGTACATTTCACTACAAATAGGGCTGAAAGTCTGAATAACCTCATTCAGCAAGTGGTTAATAACAAAAAACTTAACGTGAACGACTTTATCGATAAAATGAAACAATTGGTACTGTTCGAATACCATGAAGTCATCCGTGCCTTGGAACTGACAGGCGACTTCAAACTCCATGGCACTTATCAGCAATTCGCATTTAGATGCATACATGAACCAAACCTTTTCAAAAGACAACAAAATGTCAAGACGTTTTTGACCATGGAGCCCAAAGATCTGGCAGTTAACTTCACAAAATCTATGAACATCCCGTCATCCGCTGGGTGTAAACCGTCCCAAAAACCGTCCTTCAAAAGGAAACGGCCGGTACATATAAACGATGAACCGTTTTATGTAGAGGCCTGCACGCCTCAAACCAAGAAATGTAAAACCTGCGGTGAGCCATTTATATTCAAGACCCTTAAGCCACCGTTTGACATTGTCCTCACCCACCTAGAGCGATGGGAATATCCAAAAAAGATTGGACATGAAATTGTTCAAGTGGCAACATTTAAAAAGATGTCCAAAATGTCTTACCACATCTCAAAAGCCTGTCTACTGTCCAGATTCCCTAATCTTAACTCCGGCTCAGCACCCATCATCATACCTGATAATGTCCGGTTTCATTTTTCCGAGTGCCATAGGACACACCTGCGCGAAGTACTTAACATTTCAGTCTAAAAATAATACTTCAAGAAAATGTTCAACATTGTTGGACGGCTCATGAATATTTTTGGTCGCGGTCTGAGCACTGGCATCTGTTGCCGATTGGGTTCTCATCACTTATGTTTGCAGTGGACAAAATGCCGAGAAACGTACAAATGTAATGATTTCAAAACCGTATCCCAAAGTAATTTGCTGTCATTGCGACTTTCTGGTAATGTTCCAGAGCCTACAGCCGTTTTGAAGTCACGCAGCGACTTAAAATATAACGCTCTTTAAAAGTGTTCAGTTTCGAAGCGCGGTGTATGTTGCATACCATTTTTTCAGTCCTCGCCAGTACATGGAAGGGCAGGCTCAACTTCCTCCTTTTGATGTTTCTAAATTTCACAGTTACGGAACGCTCTGATCATCCTGAAATTTGATACACCGTAATATCGTACATTTTCTTGTCATCTCTGACACAAGTTCAAAGCAGTTGTGAAAAGTGGAACATTTTTGGACGTTTCTGTATGGTTACCATCTTACGTGTCCAATGAAGTCGACATAGCACGTGCCAATCAAATCACTGCGTTGTGGTCAACTTGTCTGGGGGACTTGTTCCCCTTTGCACAAGGGCAGCCACCAGGTTCAGGCGTATTGGTTTGACTGTGCATGGGCACGCCATGACATTGACGTGGACCCTGCTCGTGGTGACGTTGACGATTTTGCACGTGCCAATCAAATCACTGCGTTGTGGTCAACTTGTCTGGGGGACTTGTTCCCCTTTGCACAAGGGCAGCCACCAGGTTCAGGCGTATTGGTTTGACTGTGCATGGGCACGCCATGACATTGACGTGGACCCTGCTCGTGGTGACGTTGACGATTTTGCACGTGCCAATCAAATCACTGCGTTGTGGTCAACTTGTCTGGGGGACTTGTCCCCTTTGCACAAGGGCAGCCACCAGGTTCAGGCGTATTGGTTTGACTGTGCATGGGCACGCCATGACATTGACGTGGACCCTGCTCGTGGTGACGTTGACGATTTTGCACGTGCCAATCAAATCACTGCGTTGTGGTCAACTTGTCTGTGGGACTTGTTCCCCTTTGCACAAGGGCAGCCACCAGGTTCAGGCGTATTGGTTTGACTGTGCATGGGCACGCCATGACATTGACGTGGACCCTGCTCGTGGTGACGTTGACGATTTTGCACGTGCCAATCAAATCACTGCGTTGTGGTCAACTTGTCTGGGGGACTTGTTCCCCTTTGCACAAGGGCAGCCACCAGGTTCAGGCGTATTGGTTTGACTGTGCATGGGCACGCCATGACATTGACGTGGACCCTGCTCGTGGTGACGTTGACGATTTTGCACGTGCCAATCAGATCACTGCGTTGTGGTCAACTTGTCTGGGGGACTTGTTCCCCTTTGCACAAGGGCAGCCACCAGGTGCAGGCGTATTGATTTGACTGTGCACGGGCACGCCATAACACTGACTGACTGTGACAGTAACCCTCCTCGTGGTGACAGATTTATCGAAAACGAAAGTCACTCATCGGTTATTCCTTTCTGGACTCGTTGATTCCGGCGGTGTCTGTTGCATACTGATCCAGTGACCTTTGAGCTTTTAAATATTCGGTATGGAAACATTTTGTGCCCTGTTGAAATGCAATAACATCGTACAGTCTTTTTCCAGAATGCCTTTCCTGATAATTGCGAGCAAAACAAGTTATCCACGACTTCTGGCTCGATCCATAAAAGTGCTAAGTCCTATTACAAAAAAGTAGGAACAGGATCATTGATTGGGAAAAAGAGGAGCGTAGCAAGACCCTATTTTAAACGCAAACCTTTAAAGATCATTCTTAATTCTATGCTGCCCTTTGTAATGCATCGCAAACGACCATGTTTCCGGTTGTTTGTCCTACATTTCATCTGCCTAGCAGGGAGTGCCGCGACTTTGTAACATTGCTGGTCGGCCAACATTGTGAACGTATTTTCTCCTTCAGTCGTGGGGATCGTGGGTGTGGAGCACTCCTGGCTGTCCGATAATGGATAGCGGATCATTTCGGATATATACAGTTTTGTTTGACATCGTTGTCAGGTCCGGCTTTATAGGATGGCATATTTTCGACCACTGTCTCTCGCTGCTTAACACCCCATCCTTTGGTTTCCTGGTGTTTACGCAAAACGCATGCGATCTGAAGATGTTCTGGCTAAAACTATTGCTGCTTTTGAGCTGCAAGGAACACTGTCAGGCAGTGTTATGTCACCCTCCGCGTAGTTATTTGAAATTACAACCGAATTACTTTCCTAGCAGGGAGTGCCGCGACTTTGCATCACTGTTTCGTCCAACACTGCCAACAAGCGTAGGTCCTGGATGGTAGGAAATGGAAAGAGAAGGGAAATTGCAAACCTCTGAACGAGAAATTCCGCGCAAGTGAAGACATGTACTGGGAACGCGTAATAATAGCGCAATAAAAAGACTGCAAGCGTTTCCGATTCCCATCCCCGAATCCGCGTCTATTCAAAATATATTCTCCTTGAGTCGCGGGGACTGAGGGTGAGGAGCACTCCTGGCTGTCCGATAATGGATAGCGGATTATTTCGGATATAAAGCCAATAGGTACTGATGTTTTTTCTGTTCCAGGGTGACCATTTGGTCTGTGAAACAATTTTTAAGACTAAGATAAACGATGGTCATACTAATGACATGAGATATGTGCCTGGATCCCGATGAAATGGAGGTTATCCCTGTGTTGCATTCGCCCCCAGTTAACCGGGGTGGGTCACTGCGTCATGTAGGAAAGACCGTGCGTCTCTGGAACAAAGCGGCGTCCAGGTGACGCCACATTTACCCTGGTCAGCTTAGAATCCTATGCACAACGAGAGAAATCAGCATTCGATCGGGATCTCGGCACATGTCTTCGAATGAGTACTTTAAATGTTATTCGTCGTCAGCGTACAAGGATGAGGATGCGGGTTGTGGCACGACCAATATTTTGGGGTTCTACGATAGCTGTCTTTGCGGGGCTCAAATGGGATTCTGGTGATATGATAGTCATATTTCCTGTTCCTGCCAGAGGCCTGATGCTCGTTATAGTAGACGCCAGGTGTTCCTGGTGGGATCAAGGTGGCGGCCTCAGTGGTAATAGGCCCTCATGTCGGCGCTAGAGGCTCAAAACCCCTGCCAGGGCCTTGCTCCATCGGTCCGACTTCCGCAGTGTCGACGTTCAGTGTTTGACCCTTAGCCAGATGTTCTTGTCAGTGTCTGGTGTCCGTGCATGGAGAGGCGCAGCAGGGGGAGGGACAGAGGGTTTTGTTTGGGTGGGGATACGCGAACATGATAAATTGGGATGGCCTGGAACCGCAAGTAAAGCAGACTATCATGCGCCTTTGGTATTAAATTATTTTTGCAGCGTTTTTCAGCCACAAATGTTCCTTGTTCTTTGCAAGGTTATACGGGCCAAACTATTCATGTATGGTTATCCGCTGAGGCCAAAAGTGCATCTGCAACGCTAGCACCGGACCAGTCCTCGTTCCAGATTCTTTCTACGTGGCCCTGGCCCCCTGCCCCGTTCGCGTTTCACGTTCCCTGCACCCGCCCTTGTCCGGGTGTTGCATGACATGGTATGCATTTTTGGATGACATCCTGACGAAAGCTTTTTGTAGTGAGGAGAGGGAGTCTCTGGAGTATGTCAGGGGTTCTAAAGCGTATGTGGGTATTTGTGCTCGCAGTTTGTTTATGCAGTGTCTTAAAACTCCCGCGTTTGTGAGGCTCGTAATTCATTTCTGTGTATTCCTTCGCTACGTGTTTGCCATGTTCTTAATTCAGTTCCATATCTTTGTGTGCTGTCAAACCTTCGTAGTCCCAACCAAATGAATGCTGCCATGGATATGTATGTCTTGCATGGCGTGTGAACGATGATGTGTCCCAGGTTGGAGGATGTTGAATGTGCTGACGTATTCCTCGACAGATGTAGCTGATAACGTGTCTGGACAAGTTGGTGTTCTGCGACGGTGTGTGCCGTTGGTCGGAGGTGGCTGCACATCTTGGAGCGACGGTAGACGGCTTTCCACCTTAGTTCCGGCGACTGGTGTCGTCCCGTTCTTAACCCACCCCGGACTGGGGAGGGGCAGTTGACCGTCCCCCCCTGAGGTTTTTCTGGGACTGCGAGAGAACGAACAAATACAGCGCCACGAAACTCTGTGCACCTTTTGCTTGATCATTTTTACACCTTGTGTCAAAGTTTTGACCTCAAGTCAGGTCAGGTGCCTGGCCTAGGTCAGGACAAACGGACCGATGTCCAAAAAAGTTTAGCGCCCTGTAACTTTTTCGCAAAACAAGATATCACAACAATACTTTCTGGGATTAGTGATCTTGATAGATGCAACAAATGGACTATCTCAGATTTTTTGGAATTTCAGGGTAATTGACCTAAGGTCAGGCCCATTTTTAACACATGTCGCCGTTTTTTTCGGAAATTGACTGAGTTCTTCATAACATTTTTAGTGTGGAATGAAGCAGACATCTAGCGACCGTCATTGGGCAAAGTATCAATGACTTCCAGCCATTGACCTGAGGTCAGGTCACGAATAACTGTTGTGAGTCAAAATGTACCACCGTGAAAATCAGCGATAAATTACTCAGAATGGGTAGAGAATGGCAGAATTGGCTTGCACAGACGTAAGTAATACCAGGAACCTCAGAAAGTTGTAAAAAATTGAATAGTTTGGAGACAAACAGGCTCTTGCGAATAAAGCTCCGCCAATTGCATGGATTGGTAACTAATGAATTTCTAACTAATGAATGCCCGTTTTGTAAGGTTTCAAAATGGGGTCGTAATCTCAAAAACCGTTAACAACACTGAGAAGGGGCCGGCACTACCCAGCAGAATAAGGTACCAACTCAAAATCGTCTGGCGGAGTCGACAACGCTACCACGGCTACCCCGTCCGCCGGACGGGGTAGCCGTGGCGCACGCTCAAAGCGGGCTTATTTGTGACGTTTGCGTCGTTTCTGTTTCTACTGAAATGTCGAACACAGCGGTGTAGATTTCCGACACAAAACTCGTACCGACAGAAAGCCCGTTCTTTTGCCGTTCCGATGGGGACATGCACTGAGAAGGTGTGGCGCGGCCGTCCCGGCCATGCGACGCCACGTGATGCGATGCGGGTCGCAATTTAGCCCCGTTTCAAGTGCGTTTTGGGCACTTGCCGGGTGCCGACACGGCAGCCTTCCAGGAGCCTAATCTCACCAACCGTGTGTCGTACCGAGACGAAACCTGGTCCATTCGACAGAAAATCGATTGGAGAACAATATCGTGCAAAACACCGCGATTGGGGAACAGTGGCGCGTGCTGGCCACCGGAATGCAAAAAAGAGCCGTTTTGCAAGCTTTACGAAATGGGGTGCGTGTAAATTCAGCCCTCAATCATGACGCCACGGCGACCTAACAGTCTTAAGCCGCTAGGTACCTATTACATATCACTCCATAGGGTTGGAATGAATCGCGCGCAGCGCGTTTGTCGAACGGTGCTTGAATGCTGGGGTAGGAATGAGACTGCGGACGTTTGGACCATCAAAGAGAAGCCGTTTCTTGGCGATGAAGTGTGCAGTGCGGTCCTGGGACGGACCCAAGATCAGTTCGGTCACCTCTTCAGCCGAAACTTGATTTGACTCCAAAATTGGAACACGCAGAGCTTCAAATGCTCGGTGCGGCAAACGTCCCAAACGGACGTTCCGGACGCGCCGTGTGGCGTACTTGGGGAACTCAGGGGGTATGGGGGTACAGGACGAGCGCGAAGCGGGTGGACTAGGGGGAGCCATGCCGGCCGACAGGCCGGCTGCTGCCTCTAGCCTAAAACTAAAAATGATACCAGTTTCGAGCTCTACTCGTCACGAGCTTTCCTACGGTGTGCTTATTTCTATCGTGCGACCAACCGTTCGTGAGCTAGAGGGGGGCGGACAACTGCCCCCCCCCCCCTAGTCGGGCATGATCGTAACCGACCGATGATCGTTCATGTTCATGTTCATGTTCAGTTTATTTCGAATCTTTCCACCGCGTGGATTATTGCGTGATTCAAGTCAGTACAGTACAGTACATTTGCAATAGTCATACAGATAAAACTAGGCAGTCAGACACGTCAAACTATAAGAGAAAGTTGGTCAGGTTTATGCGAAAGCTCTGCACGGATTCAAGAGGCGGTGAGGCGGATTCGAGAGGCGAGGGGTCACCGTTCTGGGAGGACAATGCACATCAACCGAACTCCGTCACACACGCATAAACTCCTCCAGCCTACGGTCAATCAGCGTTTCACGGTAAACCTGGTCCCAGTCCGACTGCAGAAGCTGCAGACAGAGCGCGTCCCAATTCACCTTACGCCACGGACGAACAGTAAAGGGCGTCGGACGACAGCGAGGACGGCAGAAAGGTGCGCTAACAATGGTGGCCAAGTGGTCAGCGATCGGCTCCGAGAGCACCCGGATGGCCGACTCCAAATGTGGCACGTTCGTGATTTTGTGATCTAAGAGCGACTCCGTCGGTGAGAGGTGCGTCGGTGTTCGAATGAGCTGAAACAGGCTGAGGTCATTTAAAACCGACTTGTATCGGCGTACACCAGGACCGTCCGGACGCAAGAGATGAATGTTCAAATCGCCTAAGCAAAAGATTGGTTTATCCAGGCTCACGGCGGCATGCAGTTGGTCGTACGGATCATCAAGGCCGACTGACATCTGCTCGGATGGTGGACGGTACACCACGCCAACGAAAACCGAGCGACGCCCACCACCGGCAATCGAGACCCACAGCGACTCGCAGGATGACCCTGCGCTGGTAATCGGTAGAACGTTTATGCTCAGGCCGTCCCGGCATAGAATGGCCACACCGCCGCCACGGGTCGCAGCGGCGCGGCCACGGCCGGGCTGAGCCAGCCGGTCTCGGCGCGCCACCCTAGAGCCGGGGAACACAAGAATCCTGTCCGCGGTTGGATCGGAGAGCCATGTCTCGGTAACGCACAACACATCGAGGTTATGGTCCTGCAGAGTCCGGAGTACACAGTTCATCTTCGGTACCAGAGACTGGACGTTGGAGTGACCAATGACCAGTTTCCGTACCGGCCCAATAGACTTGGTCGGCGTCGCGTAGTTTAACTGCTGAGACTGCCTGATGATTTTGCGAGCTGGTACGGTGAGCGTCCGGGATCGCGTCAGCGGCCCGCAACGCGGCCGCACCCGAGAGGTTGGCATCATCCCCTCACACGGGCGTCGGCAGTATGATGTGTATGTTCATTCAGTATGTTCATTCCCCTCATCGTGCGCCGGCTAATGTCTGCGGGCCATCTGCGGTCGAGCTCCCATCGCGTCAGCAGCTTCGCAGAGGTCAAATAAAACAGGGACTGCGGACCACTGTGGTTACTGTGCGAGTACTGTGCTATCTGGCCGGCCGGGTGCCGCTTCGGCCGGCCAGGGTCCGGTCCCGTCCCGCGGGCGCGTGTCCGGTCCCGTGCGCTCGGCACGTGACCCATGTCTGCTAGAGCCGAGACGTGGGATTAGCAGGTGTCGCGTAGACGCTGCTGTGACTGGCCGCGGCGAGCGTCCGCACGCTGTCGTAGATTCTTGCGGCTCGCACCCCACTGAATACTGATTCCGATGCATGACAATTTAAAGCTTCGAAACCAGAAGTTTTGTCGCACTCGCTTTGGTTTATTCGAGCATGTGCTTGAAAACAAGAAACCTGGATGTGAATTGTAACTGGCAATGTGACCGCGCACCACCGCCGATTTTATGAACAAAATGTTAGCAGGTTGCCATATGGTCAGACGACATAGATCGAGAGTAAGGCATTGTTCGTAGCCGTTCATTACGGTGTGGTTGATGGATCGCCGGACTGGTTCACTGACTGCTGCTTTTGCACTGGCGAGGTATTTGCCTCGCCGTAGGAGACAGTTTTGTAGGTAAGTTATCGATGACTGAGCCTTATTTTGGGTAGGGTTTATGAAAAACGTCTCCATACGCTCGGTGAAGTTCGTGACGAAGGTCGCATTGTCTTCCATGTCCAACTGATCTTTTGAGGTTCCTTTATTCGATACGGGTTTTTCTTTCGGAATATGCATGGTAGACGTGCGTTACGTGCTTATGGAGCAGGCGCAATTATGGTTGTGTGTATGGTATTAGATGGCACCACAACCAAGGCAGCCGTAGACCGTATGCTGGCTAATACAGTTGTGTCCGCATGTTTGCCCGCAACTGTTGACACCTGCGGTATCGGTGCGCGCACACTGCACTGGGCATCGCTCCGACGCCGGCCTTCCCGACAGGGTCCGACCCCGTTGTTTGCGTTGTTCATTCGCAAAGCTGTTTTCATCCCATTTGTATTCTCAAGGACACACTTCATCCCACAAAATCACCTCGAAAATCATTCGTCATGCAAAGGTAAGAGCGCGAAAAAGACACATCACAGTACTATATCATCCTCGTGGCAACAAGAATATCGTCAATACACGGCACGTTAACACTAGTAAGAAAGCCACACAATGCTCTTTTGCAGTCGTCACCTACTTCTTAACCCGGCACCGCCTGAAGGTGTCAAAAAGGGGTTCCCCTACTATCTTATGATCAAACCATCGGAAGTGAATTGGTCTACCACCAATCGATATCCCGAGTCCTGCGATTCAGAAAATACTATGTCAGCTTTGATCAAGTGTCTCATGGCGCCACAGATAACTTTGTATGTATGTACAAAGTAGTCAATTACACGCTGGCGGCCAATGAGATCACCAGAGCAGTATTAACTTGCGAAAAGCGTCTCCAGCGCCGACGCTAAGTCGATCGAAGAAGAAATCGCGCGAGAAAACACAGGAGCCCGGAGAACGGAACGGCCTTTAGACTAAAATAACATAGCAACCAATGACATACAATAACGCAAAAGAACAAGACAACAGAAACCGTCATCATACGCAACAAGTTACAGACAAAGACGTTATCATTCCTCAGGGGTCACGGGACAAGGCAGTCCTCAAAACGCGTCACCAGCACGCCTCTGTTGGTGGCGTGGATGACGACGGGGATCCCAAAGCACTGTCCTCAATACCCTGCTTCCTTCAAGGATTGACGCTTCTCCCCAGGCGTGGCCAGGGGCGCGGTAACTGGAGTGACCGCCCCCTCTTGGAGGTCGACCAGGGTCCCAGAGGCGCCCCGAGACATAAGGGACCCTGGGCTGGTCAGAGGTTACAACACAACGAGGGGCCGTTGGATGATGGATGATAAGGGCCCTGGGATGATCAAAGACCCCCAGGTTTTCAAGGGCCTTGGAACTTGACGCTGTCATGGCTGTCAGTTTGCGATCCTGGGAAGGCCATGAGCTCTAAGTCGTCGAAGGTCCTGGGACGGTCAGTGGGCCACGGATATGGTCATGGGGCCAGGAATCGTCAGAGGTCTAGAGTCGTGAGCTCGGATACCGTGAGCATCATGCGACAATCAGCGGCGAAACGAAAGAAGATCTCAGAGACGAAAGGCCTCTAAAAAGGTCACACGTTCTTGCACTGCAAGCAATCATGGGGGCTGATCATACCTGACTAGTGCTTGCAATAGGCACCCATGATCGGTGTAGCGTCCACGTTCGTTAGCTAGACGACTACGGTCACTCGGCTGAGCTGGAACACGCTGCTGGCCACAAGAAACATCAGAAGCCAGATTCCCATGTGACGCCACGTCATGATGCATCGCACTAGCCACCTCGATCAGACGCTGCTCTAACGACCGGTCATCCGGAACAACGACATCCGGCGGTTCAAAGTGTCGTCTCCGGAGTCGTCCGACGGCTAGTCCGACACAAAGCCAAGTGGCTGGCGTCAGACCCCAGCCGGCACCACGTCGCCAGGCAGCCGTGGTGCACCAGACGGATGCAGCGGCGGTTCCGACGCTACACAGCTCTGAAACTGAAACCCGTCCAGCGGCAGCTCCGCCAGACCAGTGCCGTGCCATACTGAACATCTCCAGACCAGCCTTGTGCCGCCACCAACATGTAGCTGGACGGTCTTTGGCAGGCCACCATCTGCTTCGGCTCAGAAAACCGAGGGCGTCCCTTCCGTGTCCACGGCTCCAGACGATACCAGACCCTTCCTCCCACTGTGGCGTATTCCCCTGGTATCGTTACTTGTTCAGGTGTCGGCTGCCAACTTCCTGCTGCAGAGAGGTATCACGGTTAGACGGAACGGCAGCTTCCGTTCGTGAAGTCGGGCGACCTGGACTTTGGCGGTGCTTGAAATCGGTGATCGGGGGTAACGTGACGTTCACTGCCACTCCCGAAATTCATCCCGATGTGCTGAACCGATACTTTGTCAGCGTTGGCTTGACAACAGCCGACAGCGTCACAGGAGCCAAGAACGCTATACCGGTTAGATTTCCGCTGGTTTACCACCCGCTCGTTCAAAGTGCAGCCGGCTACAGCTGACCTGCTTTGGAGTATCCTACGCAACATGAATGCGTCTAACTCATGTGGTGATGGTGTTTGCGTCAAGGTCCTGCAGAGATGTTTCTTTTCTATTGGGCATGTTTTTTCCAATTGGGGAATCATCCACTCTAGTCTAATCACCGCGCTTGTACAGACCACACGGAATCATGTTTTAGTGGCACTTTTGCCTAAATCTTGTGACCTTAGCGACCCGACCAAAATGGCGGGTAAATTGCATGCGGTACAAAGGTCAAATGCAGCGGCCAATCGTGAAAAACCAACGCAGGTGCGCGTGGACTGGGTTTTAGCGGCGCGGATACTTGCAAGTTACATGCAAAGTTCTATAATATGGGATTAAGCCAACTTGACGCCCGCTTGACCGAGATGATGTTGGCAGAGATGGGCCAGGACTGAATGCGTATGGCACTGTATCGTGAGGACCGAATGCATGTGTTTTTGTTTTTTTGTACCTGCGCCTTTATTTTCGGACTTGCTATTTTGCAATCCTCACTAACAAGTTGTCATGGCCATGTTATCGAGGAAAAGCTGAGCAAATATATGTCTATGTCTATGGGCCGACCCCACAGACATGGCAGGCAGTTGGTCTTCTGAGCCAATCAGAGCTGACACAGTCGTGACACACAGTCTGACATAGCATCGCCAAACTGCCCAAGCGCTTCTCCTCCCGTCGGCCCGGCCCGGCCCGGCCCGACCGCGACCACAGTCAGGTCATCGCCGGCGGCGCGTGCTACGTCACACCAATACATAGCAGGGGTGGGCTCAAGCACTGATGACGCGGGAGCTCATCAAGAGCTGGTCACTACACGGATCCACGCAGGTCTGTCCGTGCACTATATTCGTGTTCAGTGCTCATTTCATGGGGTTGCATGAGTCGACCCACCACGAAACAGTGATACATGTGCAATATATCACTGCCCTTTTGTCACTGCATCACTGCACGTTTAAATGACACATGTACCAGCCAGCAAAAATGGCAGATGGATCCGATGGTAGGGAAGACTGCGGGACGCAGGAGGAACCATGAATCCTTCTTTGTGGTCAATGAAAATAGCTGGGTGAAAAGATGGTGTTGCTAGCTGGGTGATAAGATGGTGCTGCAGTGAAATCAAGTATTTCTCGGGACACAAGGCTTGGAATCACTTCATTAATGCTATTTTCTCTCTGTCCGGAAAGGAGCGTGAAAATTTTATAGGATTCGGCATCATACTGGCCATCACAAGTCACAATTACCGACGAACAGATGTACATCCAACATTTGGGATACGTTTAGCGAAATGCACGGGATAAGCGAAAGGTTAAAACCCCGAAAAGATAAACCAGATGCCCAAAAACGCATACCAAGGACGAGGAATCTTAAAGCAATAATGACATCACAGCAACTTCATTTAGGAAAACCGTAGGCAATAACAAACAGGTTTCATCCTGCAAACATTCACGAACAGGCGACGAGACAAACGAGATACAGTGAAATATATTCCGTGCATTTCCCCGGGGGCTCCACGTGGAGGAATCCCGCTACCGCCATCCATAGCCTGAAGGCTGGATAGGAAGTAGTCCGCCCCCATAAATTTTGCCTGCGGCCATGCAAACCGCTTATCCCCTTATATTATCCTGAGCTGCGGCCGACTTCAAATGAGCACCATTTTGGTGCATCGAGATACCTAACCTTACATGTACCTCCCAGCCATCCTTGCGCCGTGTGAAAGTGGAGGTGGGGATGGGGGGGGAAACGCAAATGGGGGTCTTACATGACATGATTAGCAAGTCATTGTAGCTATGACAGCCTAAAACCACCCACTGCTACTTCTTTGGCTTCGCTTTATGCAGAGGGCTGCAGCGATGGAACTCCAATTTAAACGTTCAAGAAGAGTCCGAGACAGAATACAAATGAAATCGCCAAAGATGCATACCAGTTCCACAGCAGCAAACCCAAAGACCAAGCAAACCAGTGCGCAGCAGTCAAGCAGTTCTATATTCCATGGAGGGAGAATCCGTGAGATCAAGAACCACACGCGTGAAACTGAACCACTCGGAAATAAGAGCAAACAATATCGTGGGCAGATGACGCGTAAACTTGAAATTCTTGGGATGCACAGTACTGAAGACTGATCAACATCCGTGTAATGTACAAGGTACAAGGAAAAAGTAATGATGCAGGGAGCAACGAAGTAGTTTCGCTCGCCATGCACTGCACAAGACGACTTACTGGTTTTACCCAAACATGCAAAGGGCACATGACGCTAAGGAGCAACTTGAATTCGTGAAAGAATGAGAAATACTAAAAATAACTTCTCCTTTCATGTGTATATAGAAACGTATTCCTATCAGCGTGCCTACTTCAAAAGGTTATTACGCTGCAGGGGCACCGTACTGTAGTACGATGCCACGGCAGTCAAGAAGGCCCGGGTCCCTGCGGAGTTAAAGTGAACCCCGTCACTGTGAAACAGTGCAGGGTTCTCCTCTGAGAATTTTTCCCACCTCCTCAAAAACTAACCTCCCAGGGTGAGCCCGAGCAAGATCTAACACGCTGGCACGCAGGTGCCCATTAACCCTACCCAAAAAGACAGTGTGACAGGGGATTTTTGGACGGACCAGGATACCCACCACCAGCCAACGGAGGTTGGGGATGCGCACAAGAAGCTGCTACAGCAGCTCCTTGTGTGCCTCCAACTCCCGGGTGACCTCTTCGTCAGACCCCATCCCTTCCCAGCGGAAAACCCCGTTCCCACTCATACAAAAACAGCCAGCACAGCCCTTCCGGGGGTGGTCCCACATATCTCCCCCGACCTAGTCGTTATCTGCTCTGCTACACCCGGCGAGCCGCAGCTCTTCCCTGGGAACGCTAGGATCTCCTCGGGCACAAAATGGACATTTTTGGCTTGGCCCAACCTCCTCCTCACAGTCTGGTCTAGAACAGAAAGATGGAGCCTAACCCTACTCTCCTTAAATTTACTATCCCCCACAAGCACTACCGACACTCTTTCAACCCGTTCCTCATCCTCCCTCTTTGCGAGTGCCGGCTAGTGCCCTCCCCCCAGATGCACTCTGACTGGTTGCCATTGGGTACCTGGAAAAGAAAAAAGAGGGGATGTTACTGTTGGTGATGCCTATCTTCATGACTTGTGTCAGAATTAACATAAAATTAGATACGGCTCACCATGACATCATATTTCACGAATGTAACTGCGGATCCCAGGAAGGGCATTTTTAGCACGACATGTCTTATGACACAGTATGAATGCAATGCGATGAAAAATTCATCCTTGACTCATACAATACTCTGTAAGGTTCTTACATTGTTTGTGAGTCAAGGTCCAAAGATGTCAGAGATGATGAAGTACAGAGATACCAAATTAAATAATGGTAAATGAGTTTAGTTGAAATACAACACAGGCCATACTGTTTCCAGGATGTCAATGTACCTCCTTTCTACCCCCTCCCCCCAGTTTCAAAGGTTACTAATTAAAAATGCATGCCAGCAAAGAACATATAAGCAAACACTGTGATTTAAGTTGTGTGTGCCATGACTACTTCTGTCCTACACATGACATTTGCTCTCTTCTACAATGTAACTTGTTCCCAGCATACCACAAATCACAAAGATTTTAGGAAAACAGTTTGCATGGAAGCATGTTGCTTCAGGGCAATGCCTTTCTCTAAAGGTAAAAATTCAATAGGTTACAGTTACAACACAGACACGGAAGGTTCAACACATCTAAAGAAGCCTCCTCATTACCTTGCATCTGGCACTCAGAATACCTATCTTGGTTGCACTGCCTTAGAACTGACACCCTAGCCAGTGCTTGTCAAGGTTCTTTTTGAATGTATTCACATTTGGGGACCAACGTGCAAGACAATGAGGCATTGCCCTGTGAAGGTCAGGGTCTTCTGTCACAAGCCAGACTGGTCTCTTAAAAAAAGATCCATCCAAGGCCAGCAATGCATCTCTTTCAGTTCTGGTATGGTGCAGTTTGGCCCTGCACTGCCAAGCTGGAACCACAGCATGCGAATAAGTAGCTCTGCATGATAACATTGTTGAACAGCCTTGAGCAAAACTGTCTCAAAATGACTGTGAGGAAACTGTCATGTTTTAGCCCATTCTTTCCAGTTATTACCAACAGGTGCTATGTTCAACCTTAGCAGGTTGACAGGGCAAAAACACACCTAAAAAACATGCTCAGGTCCAACACTGGTGCACAGTCCCCATCACAGGCATACGAATGGGGTTTATGGTTTCCCACTTTTTGGCAAATTTAAAATTAATGTTATGCGAGGAAACATCTCTGCCCCCACTTCCCAGAATGCTCCTACATCCCTGGTCCCTACAGAAGAAATTGGGGTATTCTAGGCATAGGTCTCACACTTCCCACAACTCCAGAAATCCACATAGATATTCAGCAATATTGGCACCAAAAGATGCACTGGCAACCTCCTCAAAATTATCTCCTGACATGATTCAGCCACCCACGGTCTCAACAACTAGCGCAAGCTCAAAGCACGGAGCATCCACCACCACCACCTTTTTAGCACTGATGATTAACTGAGTGCTGCAAAATATGATATCACTGAAAGACCTATCAAATCCTGTCTCAAAACTTGAAATAAGCTGAGACAATGCCAAAATGGGACAGGGAGGTGGACTGGGACTGAACAAGGACAGACATGAGTGCTTGGGAAGGAACAGAGACAGACAAGGAAAACTGGGACAGTATGGAGATATGGAGGACCTGGAAGAGGTTAAGAGAGAGATGAGGACTAATGGAACAGGCATGGAAGGGTGTTAGGGCAGAATGGTGACAAAAGTCTGGGCTTGGAAAGGAACAAGCAAGGGGATGGGGATGGGATAGGAACATGCAAGGGGATGGGGCCAGCACCTGCTGTTTGAATGAGCTGAATTATGCCATTGGTTCCAAAGATAAACAGGGCCAGGGTGTTTGAGGCCCCCAGTCTGTGGAAGGCGACAAAATGCCCCAGTCAATGCCAGACAGTGTTGGAAAAACTGTTGTCTTCTGGTGTCAAAAAGCACCAAAAAATTTATACTCCACAAAAAATTTTGTACTCCAAAACAGCCATTCCCCAAAACACACAGGTATTCCTACTCAACCAGAGTTTGAAGCCGCCCAGCATCCCCTCCCCCTTGGTTGATGGTTTACCATCCATATTCAGTTGCTGACATGCTCTCCGAACCCACGGCCACCTCCGGTCCATGACTCCACTGACCTACCATGTAGACCCAGATACTGGTTCGCCCCTCCCCAAACATAACCACTGGATCCACCCCTGCTG
>CP099843.1:1200000-1670000 GCA_030062745.1 Capitulum mitella
AGCTGTCTTTACCTTTGAACAGAATGAACCGTGTCGTACACGAGCGTTCCTATAGCCTCCTTTCTACCCTAAGTCGCCAGCTCACCTAGGTGACAGGTGCACGAGAACATGTCGGTTTCGCTACGACAACGGGCCGCCGTTTTGGCGCCGACGGTACGGCCGAAATTTCGCACCGGCCGAAATTCCACTCAGTAGTTCCCTTACCTACTGCGTGTTCAGTTTCATGCAAAATCAGGTAGCAGCATCAAGGTTGCTAACATTCAGTCGCAGCCTTCTGTTATGGTGCACATATAGCGTTGCAAATCACCGCGTATCAGTATCGCATTTGGCGTATTGTTTGATACCGTGACAAAGACTTACCGCCAGGCATAGCGTGTTTTTACGATCGAGGACGACGGCCGAGTGAGTCGTATTTTAATTAGCGGAAACAATTCAAACGAGCGGTTGGCCCGGTGGCCAGCCGCTGGCCACTGGATCATGAAATGTTTACTAGAAGATAGCTCATGTCTGTTTTACGTATTTCCATTTGCAGTGCCGCAGCTTACTAGTTCCTCCTTCCACGTGACTATTCCGGAAGTAACGCTTCCGCCCCTATGAAACCGTTTTCCACGATGTTTTTGCACCGCTCAGTAGCCGCTTTGAACCGCTCAGCGAATAATATCATGGGCGCACGTAATGTTGAAATCAGGCATTCGTCGGAAATGAAATGCCGAAATAGGTCAATAAATATCCCCTTTTATTGTGAAATGAATCAGAAGGCAAAGCAATGATTGTTACTACCCACAACTCATTATCAGGTGGCCAGGAGTGCTCCCGCCCCAATCCACCGTGACACAAATGGCTTTACTTTAACTCGTAGGAAAATCAAAATTATTAACCAAAGAAAATAATACAAGTCGAGGCACTCACTGCTAAGAAAGAACGACAAAAAAAACAAAATAAATACTCATGTACAAAAATCATCCGAATCAGTGTGTGTTAATCAATATGAGAGGAAAGCAACAGGCTCAACCAGGGAATTTCCAACTGTCCGCTACACCATTTCCATAAACTGTAGTTTAGTGTTAATGTAAATAAAATATTAGTTACTTATTGAGCTGGGTAGGAACACTGGTAGACCCTTTTCATCACAGGCCGACCACTGGGGCAGCCCACCAGGACTAAGAAAGGCTTGTTGTTCGGTGGGCCACCCCAGCGCTGGCCCGCTGTAACGGCGGCCTAAATAATAATAATAATAAAAAAAACACAGCACCCACTCAAACGGTTCACAAATGAAAAAAATGAAGAAAGATTCCCTACACACCCGCTCAAACGACTCATACGTGATAAAACAGATTCTCACACACCCACAAACAGGCACACAAACGTCCAGACACACAGGCACACCTACACACAGACACACAGACACGCACGTACGCACGCGCGCCCACGCGCACACGCACAGATACATACACCCAGGCTCGCACACATACGGACATACAAACTTACGCACACACAGACATACGAAGAATATGCTCTCGAAACGCTTGGAACAAGCAGACGACCACGCACTGGCTCGTCCTACACAGACACTCAGAGACGCATTCATCAAGCATCACCTCTGGTTAAGCACACAGATGACAGTAAAGTCATTATTAAGCAGGGAACGAGCAGACATATTAAATTAAAATCGTAGTAGGACTAAGCCAGGTAAAAACACAAAATCCACACCCGCCGTCGAATGGCAAGGTGATAATGCAAGCAGCAACATCGCTCGTCATGCGCCTCACAAGGCGTCTGATTTATTTTAATTCGCCAATCAATCGCTGAATACAATCGTTACAAAGTAGGCAGTTACCACCAACCATACAGCCATTGAAAATGAATAGTTCGGGTTCTCCAGATCAGAACGCTCTTGAACTATCGAGATCAAAACTTCACAAGTTTCTGCGTAAGTTCAACCAGAACCGAGTGACGCCCCCGTTCCGTCATGAAGCTGTTGGTGTCGCTTGGCGCTCATCTTGCAAAAGGGCCGCAGTTTTCTTCAGAAGTGATTAATATGGTCCTATTATCTTGTATATCTTGCACGTATAACTTTAGCGGAAATTTCTTGCGACAGTGCAGCATTTCTTTGTTGTGTGATCCTTGGCCGTTTTGTGCAGATTGTGCCTAGCAAGTAAACTGATAGCGTCCGTTTCACACTCTGGACGACCAGTTTGGAGATTTAGGCTTTTGCAAAGTTGTGCAACATTCGATGAAAATGGGCAACATGGAATTTACTTGTATGGTAGAGGTGATAGATAGACGTCACTAGCGTTCTCGCGATACTCAAAGTCTGGGACTACAGAATATTGCATTTCTCTATCTGCATGGTAACTGAAGCCATGTCACTGCCTTACTCCTGCCCAAAGCTATTTGAACGCACCTTTTTTGGAATCTCCTGATCAAATGGGCCAGGAAACATGCACTCTGTGACCCCTTACCACGGATGTCGGATTTGACCCAGCTTGTGACCTTGCTCGTTGATGACCTTGGGCTAGATGGCACTCGGAATATGAGATCAAGGTGCCGGAGACACATTGTCATACAAACATCAGTCTTGGTCTGCTCTTTATTCCGACTAAGCAGCTCTGGACAAGAGGGGCACTTTCGGGAGTTTGACATTTTCTGTTACGTCATCAGTAGCTCGAAACTAGTAAAATGTATATGTCGGAGGACCGCATGGTTCGGTGCTATCCAGTGCTGTTTGAATTAGCCGAATCGGACGACTGGTTCTCGGGGTAAATGGGGGGGGGGGGACCATGCGGTTAAACACCCTTCAGCCCCCAGTCACTGGAGGGCTGCGAAATACCATAGTCATTGCCGAGGTAAGACGGAACATTCTCTTCAATGCACTTGCCATATATCAGGTTTGTACGTATAATTTGCATGCCATCTCATTGTTTAGAAAGAATCCAAGGGTGCAGAGAGGACAAAGAGGAAACGACAACATGGAAAATCGTAACTGTGCTTTTGGGAAACCTTTTCGAAGGCTTTGAGCCAGGAAATCAGCGTTAGTAAGCTCATGTACTTCACAGTCGCTTCCTCTCCTAGATGTGAGGCACGGCAAGCGCATCGTGTGCCTGAAAGACGCCCTCATATTTAAAGTGCCCCTTCTGAAGAGTTCTCCACCAGCAGCAAAGCCAGGTAACCGGCCTGGTGCAGACACCGTTCATACGGCTGCGTAATACATAGCTTAAGCTCGCGCTGGTGCGCTAGGGGCCACGTGCCCTTCCCTGTCTGAGCTCATGGGCCAGAATAGACTTGTCGCATGAGTTGGGTCCAGGCTTTATAAGAAGACCTGGTTTTAAAAGTCAGCATCTCCCTGGTCTCAACTGCACTGGTCTTTTCGATCTCCGACGTCCTGTTTTGTGTTCTCTGTCACATGGGAGTTAAGACATGGAATATCACCGCCTCAGGGCAGATTAAAGGTGACGTTACATGAATGTAGGGGCGGTGGAGACATCCAAATGAAAACTTACACGCCATGCTTAAAAGCATGAAAGAGCTGGGTGCAAAGAAAAGTTCGCGCTGCAATAACGGTGGGACGAAGTAATAGCCATTAACGGCTTACGAAGTCTCGTCAGCACATTTACGACGGTGTGGTGAACATTTACTTCGGTAAAGCGGACATGAAAGCTATGAATACGATTAAAGCCCGTAGGTTGTGTTTATTTTTGCGAATTTTTATCTACGTCTGATGTCCAAATTTCTGAAACCAGGAGCACACGTTTCACTGCGTTATATCAGTTCATGTGTTTCAGATAAATTTTAAAGACCAAAGCCTGAATGAAAATACGTATGAATGACACGTTTCCAGTCAGTGTCCCAAAAACATGTCATATGATGATTTCCAAGAAAATCCTGTTTCCACGTCTATTGTGGAAGATATTGTTGAGATAGTTTGTTTGACGGATGATAAATATATCAGTAGCTTGGTTATTACAAGTCATAGAGGCATCTGCAGGGTACATCAGATCCACGAAGCGAGCTGTTGGTGGCCACTTGCGTCCGACCCAGCAATGTCCAGGGGGCTGTTTCCGTCAGATGACAAATTAAGCCGTCATTCTCTCGGGGGCCATTTCCCCCCTGAGTTTTCTTAGATAATTTCCAAGCACTCCCTGATGTCACGTCAAAGCTTTGTGTAATTTTTAATGAACTCCTGGCGAATGTTCTGTCTAAGTTTCATTTCAAGTCCTTGCAAGGTCACGAAACAAGGGCAGATGAACGATGAGCAATGCGCAGTCCGTTCAAGTCCCAGCTGGACCGGAAAATTCGCTAGAAATTTGATTGTAAAAGGAAACAACGAATTATATATGAATGGACCAACCGGAATTACATAAATATCATCATTTTGACCTAACGCCATTTCCATTTCGAGGTCATTGAACCATTTCAAGGTCACGCATTTTTCTTTATGTGACTATTTACGTGGCTTATGAGGCAATTGGAAGTGCTGATTCTCATCACGGGGTGTATTTTATCCTCAAACAGACGAATATAACAGTTTCGTGGCATTTGAAGCTATTTTTGTGAAAAGGTTGGTTTTTATATTTAAAGTGACCTTGATCTTGGCCTGTGGTCTTGATCGCTCGTCCTTTCGTTGTCGCTTGTCCTTTTTAGTAGCACTTTTGTAAAGTTTTAGAACAATTATGTGATATGATTTACGCTTCCGGCTTTTGAAATATCCACTAGGTCCTCAGAAGCGGAAATGCTCGTTTTTGTACAATCTGACTTCGCCCGTGACGTCATTTGTGACCTTAATCATTAGTTACGAGGTTAGACGAGGCAAAAAACTAGTCGCAAAGTGAATGGCATAGTTCTAAATATGCCAGTGAATGCTGGGCTAAGTCGTGCAACAGGAGACAATATATATATGCGTGTATGTACATACTGACAGGAAAAACATTATTGCGAAAATGACTATTTTGAGTCAGTGATACGGTGCTAGTAAGTATCATCGACACTCCAGATCTCTTTGTGCAATCCAGTGCATGGGTATTGGCACATACTCACAGTTCGTACCATTTCATACATATCATTATGATGTTAAATGTTAAAAGCACATGACAGTATCGCAAGATCTTCTTAAGGGGGACCCAATTGAGAACTGAAATCAAACGAAAACCGCCTGCTGGGAAGACGACGTGCAGTGGGTTCCACTAAGAGGACGTCTGTTGATCACCGGTACACATTCCCATAAATGGAGCACAGCAAGACACCTCGCTCGCTGCGTCCGTGTTATTAAACATACAAACAAAAAAAAAACACGGACCTAAGGACCCAGGCCTGCGGTCCCCCACTGGCTTAGCCGGTGTCCTCGAACGTGTACAAATGGAAGAATCAATACCAAACTTTTAAAGGGCGTATGAGCTGGTAAAGGGGCAGGGGGTCATTGGCTTTCTGCCTCCCCCTGCAAAAAGGCCGTCCACTTCTGAGGAATTTGACATAAACCCCATGGGAAATGTCTTTGTCCCCCACCCATTTTTCTGGGTGCTCCTACGCCTCTGTGATTTTCCAGGTATTCCAAATGAATGATACAAGCTATTCCCATTCCATATCCATCCTCAGAGGCGTTAGAACCAGGGGGAAGAGGGGCAGTTGCCCCCCTCCCCCCCAATTTGGGCAACATTTAACATTAACCCTGTGGATTTCAATAGTAAGAAACGAGGTAAGAATCGCGTTTGTTCCCCTATCTCTATAGAGGTTCCACCGCCGTAGTTCCACCCTGGGCCGATAAGTCCTCCGTCTGCAGCGCTCACTGTCTCGTCCCCGCAACAAATCCTCAAAATTGTGACCGAAAAGTAAACCCGCCATTGTCACAGAAAACACTAGTTCCCTCCAGCGTGTTAACTTTGAAGACCACTGGTTGCAAGGACAAGACGAGAAGCCACGACAGCCCCGATTGTCTTGGAACTGGGCTGAAATTTTACGCCACGAATGCAAACATAGCGCGGCAACTGCACCTTAAACTGTTGTGTATTTAATTTCGGTGAAAGAGAAATGAAATAGTGACGTAGATTCCTGACTTACCTTTCCGAGGTGCGTAAAAAACTTACGATGTTGGTGGAAGACGATGACGAAGATCCGGGGAAAACAGCACGGAAGTGACGTTCTTTTTCACGAGACCGCGGAGCTCTTGTGGGGCAATTTTTTTCCTTATTGCACCGTAGAGCTAATGCAAAAATCCTCCAAAGCTGATGGGACCGTCGCGGTATCCGCCCTTATGGTCGCACGCCCATGAGCAGAACACAGCACAATGCCTTTGGCTACGGCTCATTTCCTATATTTCTCTCCCCGCAGTTTTTTTTTTCAAGTTAGGAAGCAATCATTTCATTTGGAATCCCGTCTCCGATGGCGGTAGGCAATGGTCACGCTGCCTCCATTACACGGCGAAATCTTACGCCCTCGCACAGCCAAGAACGCCTAGACACGGTACGCGTTTTACGAAAAACGCCCAACAGCAAAGTGGATTATTCGGCAGACGCGGGCATCGTCTATTGCCCACAGTTATCCCCCGATTGGGCGGCAAGTTGTTTTTTTTCGCGCCCAAAAATAGCCTGGTATTGATCGTGAGAACGCACTTAGTGTACCTGACTTCCTAGGACGCGCAGACGATCGAGTCGGACGGGCTGGGATCACAGCCAGAGTCGGCTACTGCTGGAGTCTGTCACAGCTAGAGTCGGTCGCTGCTGGAGTCTGTTACGGCTGCTAGAGTCTGTCACGGTTGCTGGAGTGTCACAGCTAGAATCTGTCGCCGCTAGAGTCGGCCACGGCTGCTGAAGTTTGTCACAGCCAGAGCCAGTCACTTCTGGAGTCTGTCACGGCCGTTTGAGTCTGTCACAGCTAGAGCCTGTCACTGCTAGAGTCCGTCACGGCTGCTGGAGTCTGCCAAGGCTACTGGAGTCTTCACATCCAGAATCGGTCACTGCTGGAGGCTATCACGGCTGCTAGAGTCTGTCACGGTTGCTGAAGTCTGTCGCAGCTAGAATCGGCCACTGCTGGAGCCTTACGGCAGTTAGAGTTTGTCACGGCTGCTGGGGTCTGTCACTGCTGGAGTCTTACGGCAGTTAGAGTTTGTCACGGCTGCTGGGGTCTGTCACGTCTGCTGGACTCTGCTGCGGCTGGGGCCTGTCACTGCTGAGTCCGTTACAGCTACTGAAGTCTGTCACAGCTAGAGTCGGCCACTGCTGGAATCTGTTACGGCTGCTGGAGTCTGTTATGGCTGCTGGAGTGTCAGAGCTAGAACGTGTCACTGCTGGAGTTTGTCACGGCTGCTAGCGTCTGTCACAACTAGAGTCGGCCACTGCTGGAGTCTGTCACGGCTGCTGGAATCTGTCACAGCTGGAGTCAATCACTTCTGGAGTCACGTTCGGAGTCGGTGACTGCTGGAGTCGCTCACTGCTGGAGTGGGTGACTGCTGGAGTTGATCACAGCCGAAGGTGGTCGTTGCTGGAGTCACTGCTGGTCATTCCACGTCAAATCACACAAGAACTGACCCGACCCCCTTCAATTTTGGTGAAATTTGGTACGCTCACAGTACCTATCGCAAAAGGCCAGCCATAAATAATTTGTCCGGGATGACCTCCGAGGTCAAAGTAAAAGGTCATGTAATGTCACCGACTTTTACAGACATTGCATGATTCAAATGTTAATAACTTGGTGATAAATTGTGGCAGAAAGACGCGATTAGCGCTACTAGAAAAAGAAATGTCGCAATTTTTTTTATACATTTCTTCGTTTTTTACAGTGAGCTCGGGATGACTTTTGACCTGATTAACTCACATGGAATATTTTCGCTTTTAACCATATTGTCATGTTTAATCAGAGCGACCTTCGCGAAAATGTAGCACAACATGTCTACAAATATGTACAACAACCGTGGCAGGACCATGTCAGAGCTAATCGAAACTTTTTCAGTTATCTTGAATTTAGTGCTGCCAAGTGGCGCTTGAGAAATGTGCCCCGAGGCTGTCTGACGACTGTCGGTTCATTTCGTGCCTTTCGTTTTTCGGATTGCTCTACAATTTGGTGTGCACATTGTCCCGTGCGCCTGCTAAACACCAGTATGGTTTAAATTACTTGACCTTTGAAGTCAAATGCCACTGACATACTTGTTCTTCACATTTCCACGGCATTGAGTCTGTCGGCTGTTCTTAGGCCTTAAAGCCAACGGAAACGTAATTGAGCATCGGGGCCTTTTGAAGGTGAATCGAGATCACTGACCTTGACTGACCTTGGATTACACGTTTGCCTCTGATCGTTCATAGCTCATTTAGGGCAGTGATTCCGAATTTCCCATATTTTTGTTTTCACGTGTCGGAGTTTGTACGTATCGAAGATTTCCATGGCCGTTGATTTTTTTTGTCATGGCGTCATCTCCTGAATGTTGGAATAATTGCAAATGAAATGACGTTTTCGGAAAGAAACAGATAGCAGTGATGATTGAGATACGTGCCAAAAAATCAGCAAATGGACTTTTATCCAGGACATGAAATGAATATAAAAGACTCGATGCGTGCAGAATGGGTGTGGAATTCGAAATCAGCCCCCCCCCAAAAAAAATGAAATGATTCGAGGCCAAAATAGGCAATCCTAGGTCAGCCGATGTCAGTGACCTTGGTTCGCCTTCCTGTGTCCCGATGCACGATAAGGGTTATCTCAGTTAGTTTTAGTGCCTAACAAAACCGGACAGACTGACTTTCGTGCGGATGCGAAGAACGGGTATGTTAGATTTAGATGGCAGGATTGATTGCTGGTGTCATGACTTTTGACCTTCCTCGTCAAACAACTGGAAACTAAGCCGATGTGTAGCAGGTACGCAGAATATTCTACGCATCAAACCGTAGAATAATCGGACAAACAAAAACCACGAAAGCAATCAGTATCTGACAAATGGCCTCAGGGCATATTTCTCAAAAGACACTTGGCAACACTAAAGTCAAGACATCCGAGAAAGTTTCAATTTGCCCCGATTTTTCCTTTTTTGCCACGCGCGTTGCACATACGTGGGACGTGTTGTGCTACATTTGCGCGAAGATCACGGTGGGTAAACATAGTTAAAACCGAAAATGTTGCATGCGATTTGGCCGAGTCAAAGGTCATCCCGAGGTCACCGAAAATGGGATAATTCATGAGAGCTGGAGGATGTCTCTTTCAAATGGCGTTAATTGCATCTTTCTGTGGCAATCTATCACCAAATGTAGGCTTTTAAGCCATGCAATGTCTGCAGAAATCGGTGACTTTTCATGACCTGTAACTTTGACCTCAGAGGTCACCCCGGGCTAAAAATTTACGGCTGGCCATTTTTTGATGGGCACTTTCAGTGTAACAAATACCAAAATCGAAAGGGATCGGGTCGGTTCTTGTGCAATTTGACCCAGCTAATCATTCGCTGCTGGCATTGGTCATTGCTGTGGCCGGTCATTGCTGGAGTTCGGCGGGAATCGGTCACTGTTGGTATCAGTCATTGCCGGAGTCGATCGCGGCAGGAGTCAGTCACTGCTGGATTCGATCAGATCCGGCCGGCCGAAGTGTACCACCCGAATGGAGTTGAGATGAAAATGCGGGGCGTGGTGATATAGAAAACAGGGCCTCTTCGAAGACATGTCACGGCAGAGATGTTCAGTTGTCCACTGCGGAACGTGCCTTAGATCCTGCTGACTTGCATGTGTACTGAGGACAAAGTTTTTCTAGAGGAATTCTTCTTTTTCCCGCTGTTCGTCCATGTAGTCCTCTCCTTGGGCTGTGTGGTGTCCGTGCCAAGTGAGGAAGTGGGCTCTTTAGGCTGTTGGCAAACGAGTTTTGAGCGAAATATTTCAGTTCTCTACGAGACGTTGATGGCAGTTCAGATGCTTCACCGGTGGTTTTATCCATAGCATGTTTTTGCTGATATCGGTACTAGTGCTCGACACGCACTAGATTGACGGTCTGCCGTCGCAGCGGTGCCCGCCGCGGCGAGCTGGGCCGCGGGCCGTCCGTCGACCGACACACCAATCAGGCGTCGATCGCTGCGCTACTTTCGCCGCCGTCAGCTGACGGGCCGGCCGCCGATTGGCGGCGGCCGGCGCGGCCCGGCCAGCCCTCCAGCTGTATCGGATTGACCTTAACGTCGGCCCACCAATTATAGCTGGCCGGGCTCGTACGCGCCGTCGCCGGCCGCCGCCGCCGCCGCCGCCACTGCTGTCCGCCGTCAGAAGATCAGAGTTCACTGCGCTCAGGGCCGGCCGCGACGGGCACTGGTTTCGATCGGCGGCCCGTGCGCGTCCCGCGCGCGCGGCAGCCCAGCTCTCTGCTCCGACTGAAGCCTGCTTTGTCTTTCGGCCTCCAAACTCGGATGTTGCGGTTTTTGTTGCTGACATTCGACTTCAGAGATGTAACTGGTGTGAAGGGAACTTGTATGAACAAATTTTTCGTCTCACGAGCATGTCCTATGAAGATCGATTGGCGATATGTATGAAGAACTAAAATAATTTCATATTACCTGGCTCTATGATATTTCCTTCGTTGCAGACATCTTTGCAGATGTCTAGATGTCCGAATGCACGCCACAGACACAGGACATGTCTACGCACTGCTGCATGCACAGCCGACTGCAAATGCGTTCATAAGTTCATCAAATGTTCATTGCGTGCATGAGCTTCTTTTTGAGTAGCGTGCGCCTGCGTTTGGTTAGGCCACCTCGGAAGCGTACTCATGATCCATGTCAACCTTCGGCACTCCAACAGGTAGGTGTTTCGGAGTGGCAGGCGGTCGGTCTGGGGTCGGTCAGTACAGGCGGCGGCCGGCCACCAGCCGGGGGGGGGGGGGGGTGACCGACGGCCGACGCGCAGCCGCCACAGGTAAGCGCCGGCGGCCGGCGTCGGCCGGCAGCCGCAGTCGCGCGCAGCCCGGCCGCCTGCAGCGAGCGATCGCCTGCCTGCTCGCGCCGCCCGCGCCCGGAGCCGCCTCGACCGCCGGTGCCGCCACCCAAGGATCGCTCCGGTGAGTGACCGCTCCCCCCCCCGCCGGTCTTTTTCCCGGCCCCCTCCCGCCGAGCCGTCAGACGGCGTCCTTCCGCGACGGGAGAGCGTGCAGTACGGGTCCGATGGTGGAGCTGTTGATGGCGAATTGTGTGATGCCGCCGGGAAACGGTTCTTTTTGACTGGAGGCGCGTGCTGATTTTGTTTTGTGGGAATGTGCTGAACACGGAAATCGACAACGGCACGTGAGATATATTCGCAGTATACGACAAATATTAAGGCAAAACTTGCAGAAACAGTTCTTTTGTTTGATACGTTATTGTAGCGCAAACAATTTGAAGTGATCTGATCACGTAGAAAGCTCGTAAGACGAAACCAAACAATGCGCATCAGCCCGCCCGTACAAAAAATAAGGCGACACATGCTCAAGAAGTCGAACCACATTTCATTTACGTTAGCTAAATCCTCCCATATCTAGGTCACCCCTCCCCCGTGGTCTGAATCACGCCTCGCTCGTATGCTGCAGGAGACTTAAAAGACCGTCTCGGAACGCAACGTTATTCATGGCTCCGGGCATCTAACCGCCTATTTTATCAGCTTTAAAAGATTGCACGCCGTAAAACCGAACACGAGCAATAAAACCGGCTATTTCTAGCTTTTATCTGCACTCGGTCTTAGCACATCAAACACGTGCGGTCCGAGGCACTTTACCTTTGTGACGGGCTGCCAGTGGGCCGCAGCACAGCCGACGGTCCGTGCCGGGGGCCCCAGGCTCTCTCCAGGCGGACCAAACTTGGCTGCACCTGGCCCTGAGATAAGGCCGCCTCCGGCTGCGTTTGTGATGCCAGCGTAAAAATTGCACCACGTCCGATCGCTCTGCTGCAGGGGCTGCAGCCCTGCGCTGTACCGGTGTGCCATTTTCAGCTCGCGTTGGTTTACGCCCGAAGATGTAATGATCGTAGCGTGCCAGTAATGCCGGTAATCAAGTGATGGCCGAATGATGTCGGCGCGCAGACTCTCGTGTACGGCCTGCGTACTGAGCGCGGGATGAGCTGAGCTGAGCTGAGCCCGTGGTCCGTGTTTAGTCCAGCCTGCACCGAACCGCTGAGCGCAGTTCGGCGCGCCGCCCGCCAGCCGAGCCGGTCGCCCCGGCCATCGCTGGCCGATCGTAAGCTGTGCTCCGCGCTCTGAACGACAGCCGGCCGGACCGGCGGCCGCCAGCCTCGGCGCGTGCCCGGGCGGCCGGCCGACCCCTGCACGCCGGGAGAAGGCGGGGTCCGTGGCTGGCCGGCCGGTCCCTCTCCGTCCGGTGGCGACGCTCGTGGGCGCGAGAGCGTCCGTCCAGGAAGAAAACCAGCGTCAGGAAGGTGGATGGAGGACGTCTCCGTGGCAGGCGAAGGCTGGATTCCTCTCGGGCTGCAGCTGGTGTGATGAGTCACCGTGCTCAGGTGATCTCGGTGAAGCGTGTCCGATTTCGTCATAATCGGCTGCAAAGTTTCGGTACGTCAAACGGAGCTCCGTCGTGTCATTTGCCGACCCGGCTGGTCGGTTGCCGGATGCAGATGAGCCGGATATCCGTTACTCGTCATCCGCCGCGCATGATCCTGTACCATCTTCGCCTGCCAGTTACAGTGGCGTAAGCTCGCGGCCGCGTCCGTGTAAGTGGCGCCCGGTCATACAGGTAGCCGTAGGGGCTCATCGACGAATTCGTAGGTCTCAGACGCCATCGGCAGCTGCTGTCGAGCGAGCTGCTGTCGAGGAAGACGAGCATGTGACTGAAGTGGACGGCATGACGGTCTTTTTAGTTAATATTTTAGTAATATTCGCTATGTTTCACATGTTTTTATATGTTTCATATGCTAATATTTTAGTAATATTCGCTATGTTTCATAGCTTAAGTCTATGAAGCCGCATGATTTAGAGCTTAAGCGTACTGCTGCATTTGATTGCGCAACATTTTGACTGTTTTGCACACTGACTTGGAGAGCTGTAGAAATTGAGCGTATTTAGACTTTACCGTGGCATAAAGTCCAGCAATGGCCTTTACGGCCCTGGAACATCCATTTTGAACGCTAGTTTGCGTGATGGAAGGTGGGCTTGCGGCTGATGACCAATTTGACAAGGAGTAAGCCGGCCTTATTTGGGATTTACTACTCCGACCGTTGCATCACACCCGGCGATGGTTTACGAAGGATGCAGCCGTGTCTGCCGCCGGTACACCGAGCAGGCAGGGTACGACCGCGACGTTTAACGGCTGCGTTTACCCGTTACCCGCCCGTTACCCATGGGTAAACCCACCGGCGTACGCACAGCCATGCAGAATAACGCGGGTAACGGGTGGGTATCGGGTAAGCAGCTACTTTTCCACGGATAAACCTCCGGGAAAAATAAAAAAAACTGCGGACTTGACTAGAAAATGTTGCTCTACTTGTATGCACCTGATGTAGAGTAATAGTAGATTTACCGTCTACTATCGAAATACTTCAACAACAATATACCATTTACTAAGTCTGTTTTATCGAGGAGACAAGAGCTGCCACTTTTGAATCCACAAACTTGCAAGTTTCAGTCTTTATCATCTGGCCGCGTGGACTTTGAAAGTCACATGTGCTGGAGCAGTTCATATTTTCCTAGCTATGCGGTTAAAAGTAATTGCAACACTTACAGGAAAACTGCCCGGCCGAAATGACTGTACCGATTAAAACCTTATGGCGTAAAACATATCAGCTAACATATTTTTATGCCTCTTAAGAGTAAATGCTCCTTTTCTGAATTGCAGCACAACCGTTGCTCTGATGTTCTTTGCTCGTATCGTGTAAATGTATCATTGTACAACCTATGTCGCACAAGGCCGCAACATATGGTATTTCAATGGTAGCGCTTCAAATAAAACGCAAAATTTGCCTTTTAATACCCGATAAACGTCCCAGTAGTGATGTAGTGAAGCGGGAATGAGTCATTTTCAAAACACCATTTTTAAGCCACATAATAATGCATGATCCTCATGACACCACGATAAACACGGCGTGGGATTCATAGCACATTATAGTTCAACACATATCACCTGCTTTCCCGCAGTGCCGACATATCGCTTTCAAACCTGCTTTTACACCAGCTAAATATTCCTCAGGTGAATGCAGATGCCACCAGGAGAAAAATTTATTTACACTGCGCTTGGAATAATCCATACATGGCATATGTCTTTCGCAAGACCAGACTATCCCCAAAAGACCCAGAGATCCATGCTCAAAGCGTGGCCCCAAGCCCGCCCGGACTCTCTGACATTGGGGTGATTCAGGGTACTAAACAAAGGGGTGATTGACATTGCTGCATACAGCACAAGATAACCGAGACTCAGGGTGCATTGAAAAGTATTTGGAAGGTGAGAAGGAAGATGCAAGATACACTATAGCCGATGTGACAAGAGTTACCTATATTGCTGCTGACTTTATTACCGATGTGGCATTTGGTAAATATTTTTTATCACCTTTACTCTTTGGCAATTTAGGGCTATTGGAAAATAGGTGAAACTAGTTTGACACAGTGGTCGCAGTGTTTTACATTTATCGAGGCCAATGGTTATAACACTTCCTCAGGTGCGGGCCGTCCTATACCCTGACAAACACATGGCGAACACAGTTCGGTGCGCAATCATTCATTCAGTTTGCACGAGATGGAAGCGGTCGGGAGTGTGTGGTACATTTGCTAGAGTTCAGTTTGTGAATTTGTAATGGTGGTGGGTACTGACGCCCAAGACCTCATAGAAGCACCCGACGTCTGCTTGAGGCTATTGTGGTGTGCGTTAACCCGGCACCGCCTGGCGTGTTTTTGTATCCGCGACCGCCTGGGGGTGTCAAAAAGGGCACTCCCTGCTATCTCAGGATCTAACTGTCGGATCTGAACCAGTCTAACATTAATCGTTAGCCCTGAGTCTTGCGATTCAGAAAATGTCATGTTATCCCTGGTCACATGACTGATGACGTCAAAGATCACGTAAAACGAATAATACGACGTCGGAAAAACTGACATCGGTTTGTGCCTCATATCATCGGTAATCATGGTCTTAGAGCCTTCAGTTGGATATCAAACGAAAGGGCACGATCTTCGGCATATAATGCGTGTCAAAATGTTAATAATACCAGGTCAAGGTCAGCCTAGGTCAGACTAAATATTTGTCTTACTTTACATGCCAAAGATCGATGCTTAGTCGCAGCCATTTTAATCTAAGTGACAAAAAGAATTGAAGTGAAACCTTCTTATGATCAATTTTGCATTATCTGCGTTTCATCCAGTCAAGGTCAGTCTAGCTCAGGTCATATAATGTTACATTACTCTTCCTGACAAAGAGCAAACATTAATCGTTGCGATGCTTAACTGCGTCAAGTACAGAACTAAAATGACATCTCGTGGTCATTAAATATGCTCTGTCTGCTTTTTAGTGGGTCAAAGTTAAGCCAGGCCAGAACAAATAATCGCTTGCCTTTTAGGAGGACTAGGAGCAGTAATTGCTGTCTACTGTTGCTGAGCGATCTCCCTCAGACAATATCGTATTTCATTTCGTTTTGACATCTGCCTATGACGTGACTTAACATGACATAACCTCACGTTGCATATGGTGAAATTTGCTAAGAAACGCATATAGATTTGCTTGTCTGACTTGAACGATGGGGAAAGTCAGCTGCAACAGCTTCTATCAACCACAGTGCAAATCTGTCCAATTGCCATTATGCATGTGGCCTAACATGACCTCTAATGTTCACATGTCACGATTGTATATCCTTTTGGAGACAGTTTCCTATGGAAATCCAAATAATCCATGCATTGTACTCGCAAATATTATCAAAAAAACAAAGCATGTGTGCGCCATCGCCTGAATAGGCAAAAACAAGCATGCAAGGGTTCACTTATGACGTCATATCTCCATGACCTGGCGTAGCATGGAAATGGTTTTGGTGTCAAAATCTGTAGGGTTGATTGTTGAACAGATGCTGAGAATTTGGTTGGGCTGACTCTAACGGTTCTGAAGTTATTCAAGAAAAAAACGAGGGAGGTGCCCTATTTGACAGCCCCCAGGCGGTGCCGGGTTCATCTGGCAGTTGATACTTTTGCAGGTGACTGTAACGTGGATGATGTTGGTTTCCTGAATATTTGTTTGTTTGCACTTTCGCTGGATTTCGCTGGATTGCCAGATAACATTGAACTGACCTCAGTATGTTACGCATGGCAGATGTTGTCCAAAGGTTCCAAGGCTAGTGAATTGGTGCAAAAATGTGGCGATCTCGGCAGACTACTCCTGAAATGCAATCCAAACCTGATGTGCTTTCCTAAGATATGATTAGATACATGATATCCAAGCAGAGGAGAGCATTATTTCGCCGTCTCTTATTTAAAGTGTGTGGCGTGATATGGATCATTATGTATGTATATATTTCGCAAAGCAATCTAATAACCCAAAAGAGATATATATATATATATATATATATATATATATATATATATATATAGATATAGATATAGACATAGATATGCACATGTTTGAAGTTATAAATAAGTTTGCGCACAAAAAGTGTTGGATGTTTTATGTTTAGACTTCATTTTAGGTAAGCTTGAGCTACAGACTTGTAGAGATTTTGTGGGCGGTAAATTTAATCGGGGTAAGTGCAGATTTTCATGCCTGGCTTATAGGGCAGATGGGGCTTTCAGATTTTCCAAAAGACAGTTGTAAAATGGAATGAGTAGTGATTCTAAGAGTTTAGTGTTTAGCTATCTGGTCATTTTGCACTTTGAGTCGTTTCCTGCAGCTCTGCGGACTGTGTCTCTGTCACGTGAAATTTAGAGCATTTTTTCAAACAACGGGTGAAGTAGAGTAATTTCTGGTGATTTTGAGTTTGGATGACGGGGACGGGGTGGGCGCGACTAGAACATTCCTACCCATGGAGGCCTCTACCTCCTGGATCGGCCAGGGAGCCGGCCCACGCCGCGCCCGGGATGCCCCCTGCCGGGCAGGAGGGGACGGACCGCGGCGCTGGCCTCGCGCTGGCTTCCGCTCGGAAGCTGGCCGACGCAGAGCTTCGGAGCCGCTCTGATCGGCGGCGGCTGGCCCGGAGACCCGTGGCTCTCTGGGAGCGCTATCCGCCTCGGCCCTGTGCGCCCTGTTTCAGCAACCGGTGGTTCCGACTCCTCGGTGCCGGCCGTGACTGGCCTTCGTCAGGCGGCTATGTTTCGTGTGCGCTGCGAAACGGGGCACGTCTGGGCAGGGGGAGGAGCACGGCTTTTGTCCACTCGAGAAGGAGTCCTTTGCCTATGGAGGTATTAAATATCTCTATAATGACGGCGACAAATGGACATCTTTCCTTTTCTGCTGTTTGTTTTACCGACTTAAAAAATGAACAAACCCTTTCAAGGAAATTGATGGCAGGTAATATTTACCTAGTCATTTTCCTTACGGAAAGTTTTCTGTGATGAAGTTCAACTACGCAGTAAGCTTCAGAACCAGTTTGATTTTGTATGCATGAAAGCGTACATTGCAATGCATTTTTTATGAAATACAGTACGTTTGTGCGTACATGCGTAAATTCACATTTCTGCTACCTGACGGGCGATGATCCCGGATTTCAGAAGCGTTCGGCACCCTCGACTGTTGTTCGCATTACAAATCGGAGGAAAAGGATGAGGCGGAGGAAGGGCTAGAACCGAATTTGCCCGACGCACCCTTTCACGATTCCACCGGCTCGAAATGACGTCACCGGCCTGCCCTAGAAAAACGTTAGCCGCGGCTTTGGCAGCTGTCAGTGCGGGCGACGAACGACGCTGCGGTACGAGGAACGACCGGCCCCGCATGAATGGGACCGGTCCGTGCTCGAGGCACGCACCCGTCATCCGTCCGCGGTCGTCACGGCCAGCTGTTTGAGCCGGCGCTGGGCGATCGGTCGCAGCCAGAGCCAGTATCACCCGCACGATATATACGGAGGAGTGGGGAACAACGTGTGAGACACGATTTGCGTTTCGTTTTATGGTATTATCGTACTTGTGGATGTGCGACCTGCACTTGCATCGTGTTGTGTCCGCAGCATCAGTGTGTTGAAAAACGGGCGGAACACGGCTCCGCACGGCTCCCGCCTGGCCGTGGCCATCGGAGGTTTATGAGGAGTCCTCCACCCACCGTATATTGTCCTGTCACAGGTTCTCTGCGGCACCTCTGATCTCCGCCCTCGACGACCTGGAATCTGACGTCGCCTCCCTGTTTGTCCCGCGCTGAGATCGGCGCTGCCCCGGCGGCTCTCCGGCCCGAGACGGGCTCGTGCGTGTTTCCGCCGTATTTGTCGCTGCCCGGCGTGGCGGCGGCGCGCCTCACCGGCTTGTTTTCTCCGTGACCTCTTGACGCGGCCGGCGCCGCCGCGATCCCCAGATACATATACATACCAATTAGGGTCGGCCGTCGGCGCGAGAGACGGCCGGCGCGGGGGCGCGCGGCGGGCGGCCTGTCTCCTGCCGCTCGCGGCACGGCGGCCGACCGCCGCCGCCCGCATACGAATGCGGCGCGTGAGGCCGCCGCGCGGCAAGAGACGCCGCGCGACGGTCGTCTGATTCGGGTTCCTCGCTGATCAGTTATTGTTTTTGGGCATGATGTCTGTGATGGGGAAACACGTTCGGCGCGCTCACCGCCGGACCCTCGGCGCCATCGCGTGCCGGCGGCGGCGCCCGCAGTGCCGTAGGCTCAGCTCGAGGCTTGGGCGGCAGCGGTTCGGCTACACTTTCGGCCGCGCCGCCAAAATTAATTCATCGCCACGTGACTGAGGGCGTATTTTTAGAGACGTTTGTCGAAAAGGTGTCCCGGCCAGTGAGTGTTTATTCGGGGTTTGTTTTCCGGGCGGCCATACAGACCATCAGCAGGGTCGTGTATCCATCAGAAGCTTATGACAAATTCTACCACGCCGTTCTGGCTCACATTGGACCCAATCTCTTCTCTCTTGGTGTCGCTTCGCAGCTGCATCGTTCATTGTTCCGCTTCCTGCAAGCGTATAACAGTTCATGAGGTCACGTAGGTGTCTCGCGCACAGTGTCGTATGCATTCAGCAGGCAAAAAGACCTGGGCCTGCTTTTCATGGCTGTTTTCCCGAAAGTTTTTCGTGATAGGGTTACTCGGATGGAAGAGGTGCACGATGTACCGTGATATTGAATCAAACAACATACACAGTGCACACATGAATGCTTCAACATCTAGGGTTGCATCTGCACACTCATCGCACTTCAGAAGGTAACGTGCTCCCCTGCGGCATCTTCCACTTCCGACTTTACTTTCTCTCGCCACCGCGGCGACGAGCACTGGTCTTGAGCGTTCTTTCCCTCTCGGTCGGCGCCGATCCAGCGCTGCGGCGGCGACGGACCGGCCGCGGCCGGCCGCTGATGCGCTGCCGAGGGGTCGTGTTAGGGGACGTGTTCTCCGACGGCCGGTGGTCGGCTAATTGGCCTCGCCGCGATCGGCAGCACCCGCGGGGCTCGCGGTGGCCAGCTGGCGCCAAAAACCCGGCGTCCGGTCAGCTGGTGCGCATGCGTCGAGACCGGCCATTCCGCGCTGGAAATAACTACCTGGGTACGGACCTTACGTATTAATGATTGTGAGATCAACCTGGCGGTGCTCGGGTCAATGGCCCACGTGATTTGTGGGGAAAATGTTTGTGTCAGGCCAGCGTGGCGTCGCGGTGGAACGGCGGCCCGGCCGCGACTCTGTACCACGTTAGGACAGGCCAGGAAATAACCAGCCGCTCTGAGAGAACATCACTGTAGCAGACAGCGGGCCTGACCACCGGAAATTGGTCAGGGCGGCAGGGGGATGGGAAACCGCAGCAGTGCAGTGGCCAGAACAGAAATGTAACCAGGATTTCGCCAAGATAAGCTTGACTGTCCTAAAAACGGAAAGTTCCTCGGATTTCGGCCATTCTGTTTTCGAGTTCCAGAAATTCTATTTGTTTTAGTTTGAGTTCTGCAAAGAAACACTAAATTTTTAGCCCAAATGGGACCATGGCCCCCCTTGACCCCCTTTACGCTGCGTCCCTGAGCCAGGGGATCGCTTGGGTCCCCTGTAGCGACCTTGTGAAATGGAGAAAATGCACGGCTTACGTAAAAGAAGCGTCCTTGGTAACAACACTGTCAAGAACCATTCACCGATTTCGAACATTCCGAGAAATTTTAACACTTTCTTATCGGCGTCTTCATCTCTCATTTTGATGAAATTCTGCCTAGTCATGAAGACTGTTATCTTTAAAGCTTGAGAATCCTCCGGATAGCGCATTTGGCAACCATGCAACTCATCGATGGCAGTGAAGGATTACTGCCAGCTGCCAGTTGACGGCGTTAGTGACCGAAATCGTATACCAGGCGTGCGAGCCGCGTGGTACTGAATACTGAAGAAATGAAGCCCACGATGTGGGCTGTCCCAATTATGATGCAGTCCGAAGTTAGGTGAATACCAGGACTTGGCACCTGTTTCCACTCAACGCCCATAAAGAGGCTCATAGGCTCAACGCCTATAGGCTTAAAGTCCAGTCCCGTGAAGGTCGAGGGAACGCCTCTCCTTGTCTTCCCCTGTCCCCTTGGCCAGGCCCCCACCCAGGTCATCATACCTAACTCTGCACTGGTGTTATTTCTACTCGCTCTTGTAAGGTTTCTTTGAATCAGAAACTATGGTAGTACCGGCATATTTTGCTATTCCGATCGCCAGAAACTTCATCAGCTGATCGTGATCATGACATGATCATGATACGATCACGATCATCAGCGACGAGATTTGTTACGCGTATGAGATATCCTCTCAACGGTGATGATAGGCTCTGCATTCCAAGAGACCAGTGAGGCCTGAGAGTGGGAGTTTGAAACGTGGGTACTGATGCTATCTAATACGATCGCCACGAGTGGAGGATGATTCCTGTCTGCGTGAAAAATTGAGGCCATTCACGCTTAGTATCGGGGGCGTATCAGCTGGCGTAAGCTGCTTTTGTGAGGTTGCCTGAACCTCAGCCTGAGAAACGTCATCAGATGCCAACTCAGTGCCATCGAAAACCTGTGAGCCGCAAAGGCCGAGGTAGTCGGCCTCATCACAGTGCCGGGCTTCCCGGCGCTGGCCGGCAGCTCTGGCTGGACGGGACCGTACGTGCCGGCAGGACGCCTCCGCCGGCGTTTTTGTGCGGCCTCTAACGACGCAGCCAACTGGTGCGGTTAGTTAGCGTCGCGGCTGCGGCGGCGGCTGTCGCGTTCGGCCGGAAGCCAGCGGTAACCGGCCGCGCTGCTGCGAGCCCGGCCGGGTCGCGGCTGCTGCAGCTCGATCAGGTCTGCCGTCGCCGAGAGGCCGGCCAGCCGGCCTGCTGCACGCGCGACCGCACCGTCGGCCGCCGGCCGCCGGCCGCGCGGATCACGTGACCGTCGCGGCCGCGGACGGACTCGGCTGTGGGCTTCTCAGAGCAGAGTCGTCAGAGTCAGCCCGTGCGGACGCGGCCGGTCGGGCCAGTCGGTCCAGGATGGTTACATGGGCTCGGGCACAGGTTGCGCAGCGGTAGCCATGGCGGCAGAAGTGAAAAACAGGTTCCGGGTTTACTCGGCCGGACGGGGAAGTCCACGGTGTGGAAGCATCGATAGGGGCCTTGGTCAACACCGGCACCATGGATCCTTCCGCAGATCTGCAGCGCTTCGATGCACCGAAGTCAAGAGAAGGAGCAAAAGCTAGTTTCCTGTGTGCACTCGAAACGGGGACATTCGTCCTATCTTTCGCCCTCTGAGGAGTTCTCGGTCGGCTGTCGTGCTGCAGACTCTGCCATTGTGGGCGGGACGCTGGTGGTGTCCTGTGTGCCGCTGAGGAGCGGTTCGGTCGGCTGTATTAGAGACTCTGCTGCTGTTGGCGGGACACTGATGGTGTCCTGTGTGCCGCTGAGGAGCGGCTCGGCCGGTGGTCGTGCTAGAGACTCTGCCGCTGTCGGGGGGACGTTAGTGCTGTCCTGTGTGTCGCTAAGGAGCGGTTCGGTCGGCTGTCGTACTAGAGACTCTGCTGCTCTTGGCGGGACACTGGTGGTGTCCTGTGTGCCGCTGAGAAGCGGCTCGGCTGGTGGTCGTGCTGGAGACTCTGCTGCTGATGGCGGGGCTCTGGCGGTGCGCTGTGTGCCGCTGAGGAGCGACTCGGCCCGCCGGCGCCGTGAGGACGCCGCTGTCGGCGGTCCCGGCCGGTCGCCGCCGGGCCAGGCGTCGACGGCGGCCAGCCACCCCCGGCCGAGCCAGCAGCGGCGTTATTTTTACCGCCGCCAGAGATGGATGGACGTCACGTCCGCGGCCCGCTGCCGTCACGGCGTTTTGTTTCCGTCCCCCCCCCCGCTTCATGTCGCCAGCAGGTCACAGCCGCCGACGGCGTGTCGCCGCCCGCCAGTGGCCGCCGCCCGCTGGCGCCGGTAGCGAACGTTCATCTGCCGAGCCGACCTGTGGCCAGCAGACGTCCAACAGTGGTCCAACGTAGCGCTGTTAATATGCTTACTCGTCTTTCGCCTTGAATGAACGGGAATGTGCATCTGTGTTGCAGTCGCTTCGCAATACATTAATTAATTCCACTTCTATGGCTTATTTTCCGATAGGTTTTGTTGCAAACTTTATAGGCCACGTCATATAACCATGTAAATCACTGACTTTCTCGGAAAACAGGAAAATCAGTGAAAATGAAATGAAACTCTTACGACTCTTGCCCGTAAACGCAACATATTTAGGTTCCGGCCTGCCCTGCATTAAAGTGCGCAGTGACTCGCCGGCTCCTGTCGTTGATGAAGATGTGCTACGTCTCAGGACGATGAGGCTCCGTTTATTTGTCGCAGTTCGCTATTTTGCCATCAGTCCGCGGGCCGTCTGCAGATTTTCACCAGCCTCCAACGGACAGAAAGACCACAAAGCTTGTTCGCCGGCGCAGTCTCCTCTCTGACGTCGGCATATGCGGGGGCTGAGTGGCCGCAGCAGAACGAATCAAACTGTCCGCCGGCCGCGGCCATTTCTCAGTCCGGTGTCCTGATGAGGTCGTTAGCTGGTCGGTGGCGCCGTGCGCGCTGTCGTAGCAGTCCCGCCCCCGTCGGCGCTCGTCCCCTCGGCCGACCGGATCGGCCTGACCCAGTGACCGCGCCACCGCTGAGCGGTGCCGTCTGCGCGCAGCTGACCGAACTATATCGAGCCGCCGACACGGCGCAGGCTCTCAGCTGGCCTCGTTCCAAACCCTGGTCGTCTTGTTGGCCACCACAGGGCGAGGTTCTGAAGCTCCAGATGTAGAGGTGACCCGGACAGAGCCCATTAGCCCCTGTCGAGTCACGCGGGATGGGCGTCTGGACATTGGCACCAATCGCGTTGAGGACTCTTCCCAGCTACCGCCGTCTTTCCACTGGGAAATCATTTCAAACCAACCAGTCCGTGGGATCATCGGAGGCCTGAGGGGCTCCCGGCGATCGAAAGTACTGTTCGTGAACTAAGTCCATGCCGACGATCCTTGGAGCTTAATCTGCCGATCCCACTAAATAACGTAGCGACGGCTCACGGATCTGCGTCTGGAGAGGCAACCCGGTAGCAGTGCCTCCCCCGTTTTGGACGAGTCTAACTGGTCAGAAGGCAGGTCCTGGGCCAGTGCCCGGTGCTGAGGCGATTGCCTGTCTGCCGTCTGGCAGCAACCAGGCTTCTGTCTGCAGGAAGCGCCGGCATGGATGAATCAGTGAGAGTTTTAACTTGGCGTTAGGCGCCGAAACGAAATGCTATTGTTGCGTGGCTCTGTTTTCAGTCGGGTAGACAACTGCAGGACCGAACTTTGCAGTTCGTCTTAGTGCCATATGATGATCGAAAAGAAAGCATTGCATGAAAGCATTGAGGTTCACGCCCCACGTCTCGTTTTTCGTCTCGGGACCTAAGTTATGAAGAGAATGACCTAAGAATGGGATAGGTTTCAAAATATGCGTCATCTGGCTGAACTCAGTTCCCCAGAGCTTCATGCGCCTACTCCGAGCCATTCCAGAGCTGCAGAGAGAATTGGCATCAGGGGAAGGGGGAAGGTGGGGTCGGATGGGTCCCTTTCGTAGGGTGATGGAAAACGGTGTCCAGCAAGCCGTGATAGCATGCCTTTCAAGCTTCGCACGGTCATGCTTCGTGTCTACTGATGGCTCAGTGGACTGCCGGTGGCACAGGCCGAGACCGCGGGTCCACAGCCGTGAACTGCGACCGAGGACGACTGCGTCCCCGTCATGGGGCGCACCGTGGCGCGGTGCTGCGTACGAGAACAGAGCGTCGGCGAGGTGCCCGCGGGGCGCGCCAACCGATCGCGAACAACAGGCCGCCCAGTCGGCGAAGGGGGCGCCGCCGCCGGCCGCCGGGTCGTGCCAAGCTGGCAGGGTCGCACGGGCAGCGCCGGGGATTCACGGCCCGTTGAGAGGTTGTTTGCGGGCAGAGGCCCCCGGCACCTGTGATGATGAGAGCTGAGGCAGCTGAGTCGGGACACCACCGGACTGGCGCGATCGTCTCCGGCTCAGGTTCGCCGAGACTCCTCAGCCAGGCGCTGCGTCAGAGGTCCGGACCCGGAGGGTCTGCGCTTTTAAGAATAGTCGCACTTGGTACACGACGCGCGATGAATCCGAGTATTTGTGTCTACTACACGTGGCTTACGAGGAATGATGTGCGCAACATTTTGTGCATTTGCATGATTGTGAATAAAAGGAGAAATGTTGGAGCGGTTTTTTTAAAGCAGTCATGGCTGCAGGACTGTAACCAATCAGTGATGCTCGGAGCAGCCTACTCGGAACAAGAGCAATCGTAAATAAACCGCTAAAGGCAGGCCGCCACAGTTTTCCATACCTCTGGAACTTTCGGGACCGGTCAAGCGTTCAACCTTCCGGTACACCACACCAAATCATAGCGCCAGCGGCAAACGCTATCCACGTGGCCGAGACGCAGTTCAGCCACGCGACCTGACCTCGGCACGCCCGACGGGCGGCTCGCGACCCCGACAACTGGCGGGCACGTGCGGAATGCCAGCTGTGGGGGCGCCAGCTCTGGTCCGTAGCCGGGGACGGAGACGGCGCTGAGGCCCCGCCACGTCCGACGGGGGGGGGGGGCGGGGGCGGAGACGGCGCTAATGAGACCCCACCACGTCCGTTGGTGATCAGTGGCGGCCGAACCACCCAGTGCCGGGCCAGCGTCGTCAAGCGGTGGTCGGACGAATGTTCCACCAGTGCCGTTTCAGCTCGCATTGACTCCACCAGGACCGTTTCAGCGCGTTTACGACATTGGCGAATGGCCACCCGCCGGCGGACGAGGGACTCTTGAATGGCCACCCGCCGGCGGACGAGGGACTCTTGAATGGCCGCCCGCCGGCGGACGAGGGACTCTTGAATGGCCGCCCGCCGGCGGACGAGGGACTCTTGAATGGCCACACGGCCGCCGGCACAGTCAACTGTCGGACGCCAGTGTCGAGCGGGCACCAGACTGCCTTTTCGGCCGGATAAACCAGTCGACACTCGCGGCGGTCGCGGCACATTACAGCCGTGTGTTTATTTGGAACCGTATTCCCAGCAATCAATAAAACGTCTCGAGTAAACAGCGCCCCAGGTGTGCCGCGGGCCAGTGCCAAGCAATAACAGACAGGTGATCGGCGCCGTCGGACGCACAGGCGGGACGCGTGGCGTCATCTGGCGTGGCCTGTGATCCTTGAACCACGGGGCACGACCCCGTCCAGGCCCCTGACCCGGCCCCTGTGCCCGATCGATTAAAGAAAGCCGGCGCGCGGCGATATCCGTTTCCATCCCTGACACTGCACCGAGCCAGAGGTCTCGGAAAAAAATCATTTCCGATTCAGAAAGACGTGCTCGGCGTACATCAGCGCCCCACCCGCTTTCGAAGAGAGGAGTGCTGCCGCACGCCGGCACCATTGAGGAGCAGCCAAGCAGGCCGTCACTGGCGACCTCCCAGTCCGCCCGGCCAGACGTCACTCCGGCTGGCCTGGGTTACGGCTTCTTCTGCGCCCTGCAGGGCTTCATCCGGCGAGGCGGCCGCGATCTCGGCGGTCGAGTGCGTGCCGGCCTCGCTCGCTGGTGCCCCGGCATTCGATTGAACCCTGGCCGCAGCCGCCCGCCGACAGAACACAAACGCCACGATCAATGTGCGCGTCCCGGGCGCTTTAAATAACTTCAAAAGGTTACGGTGAACTTCTGTTTTCGTTGGCTCAGCGTAGCAGACAGAACATGCAATCTGCATGTGTCACGACTCATCTTGATCTGAGCGAACGGGCGAATGCTGGCCTCCAGTCATTTGTGGCTCGTTTGTCGCCGAGGTTCCGCTGAACATGGTGCTCGGCAGAACTGCCTGCCGCAACGTTGGGCTGCAACCGAAGAGAATGCCTGCTGGCCCTGCATCCCGGCGCTTCTCCGACATCCCGAGCGAATAACCATATTGGTAGGACTCAGTCACGTGAGGCTTTTCCTGTCACTTCCCCGAATATATGTTTCCCATTCAGAATTGGGGATGGGTATATTTGACTTTTAAGCCTTATCCACCCTTGAAGGCAGAACATATATTCGGTGATTTGTTTTTATTTATTTCGTTGTATTTGCACTATTATTAGTATTATATACATGCATAAATTGCACAAATTTGATGGCTTCAATGCCTGCAGACAACGAGGGCAAGGGGGTGTTAGCCTTCGCCTTCGTTTGATGAGATCGAAAAACAACAAAGTGAAATTTACAAAATCAAGACCAAAGAGAGAGGGTGTGAGAGAGAGAGGAAGAGAGAGGGGGAGAGGGAGAGGCTGATGCGTGTTATGTGCAGTGGGAAAAATAAGAAACGAATACGATTGAACGAACGACGAATGTGTTCAATGATAAGCAAAATACGACGTCGTCAGTTCTGCGTTCTTTTCAAAATTTAGATGGCAAGACTAAAAACGAGATGTGATGCGCGAACCTCGACGCTTTCATGTAGTACCTGACGTCACGCCAGGTCACGAAGATGTGTGGCCATTCTGAAAAGCATGTAGTAATAGTAGTAGTAGTACTTGTTAATAACCATCTACCGCATATGTGGCTATTACAGCCCCGTCGCGGACAACGAAATGCGGACACCTTGAGCATGCAGGTTAAAAACAAGCGCATGTTCCGTGAATTCACAACTTTTCCCACAAAGTAACGCACTGCTTGTTCAAAAAGAACTCCAAGCTTGTATCCAGTCCTACCAAATTTTTCTAAGGTCTCATGGCCTTGCGAACGTTCCAAGGTCAGGCAAGATGACGAAATGTGACCTTTCGGGGCATTTGAGACAGCATTTCAGACATTTTTGAGAAAATACCAAAGGCACAGGCCGTCTTTTTTGTCTTTAAGTTTAGAAAGAGGACACATAAGAACAGGTTACAGCATTTCGAAGCAAAACATTGCTTCCTTGACGATTTGCCACCGATCTGGCAACCGTTCGAAGGTCGATTGGAAACCTGGTCAAAGAAGCACGTTTTGCTTGACCTAGATTCATCCCTCATCATGGACTTTGAAACCAGTGTTGCCATGCTGAAAGCACGATAAAAGTATTGCGAGGCATTCACACATTAAGGGTAATCAAATGTAGCGCGTTCATCCGATGAGCGAAAAACCACCATTCTGGTTGTGCTGAATTAGCGTGACCCGAACAACAGCGTTAATGTTAAGAGCTGCGTAAACATATATTTAATCCCGCTACAGGAAAACGGACTAGCTATCACATGACTTTTACCCGAACGCTCTTTCCTTCTAAGTTTTCGTACGGCTGGGGAAAGGGGGGAGGGGCAAATCATCTCCGTGGAAGGTCGCGGTTGTGTGGATGCTCTAAGGGCGAGGGTAAAGCTACCCAGTCAGCCGAAAGAACTACTTTCTTAGGTGGTGAAATCCTATGCTCGGACTAAACACAAAAAAATAACTTGCCACGGACATTTTTCAGAAGATTGTGTCTACTATGCAAAAATCTCAGCATTCTTATGGTATGCACACCAAATGGGAAAGTGCGGAAGATTTGAGGAGCACCATAGACAAGTGTGTCTTGTCGTAAAATCTCCTGATATTTAAGATCGTACTAGAACTTCTACCAGGATCTACCAGTGGCTGATTCGTGTGACGGAAGCGGCCTGACGTCGGGCAGTCGGCAGCCGTCTCCATTGCACTGCGTGAAGGCGCTGCGTCTGGCTGGCGGCTGGCAGGCAGAGCGGGCGGCGGCGGCAGCTGGTCGGCGTTGCCGGGGCCAACAGGGCAGCACCGCCACCGCGACACGCGTCCGTCACGGCGCTGATCGATCGGAGCCGAACAGCGTCTGCGGCAGGCTCAGCAGGCGACCGGCGGCCGTAGGCGGCGACACATTGACTGGCGTACTCTGACTGCCACCGCAGACGGCGACACACTGACTGACGTGCTGTGACTGCCACCGCAGACGGCGACACACTGACTGACGTGCTCTGACCGCCACCGCAGACGGCGACACACTGACTGACGTACTCTGACCGCCATCGCAGACGGCGACACACTGACTGACGTGCTCTGACCGCCACCGCAGACGGCGACACACCGACTGGCGTACTCTGACCGCCACCGCAGACGGCGACACACTGACTGACGTGCTCTGACCGCCACCGCAGACGGCGACACACTGACTGGCGTACTCTGACCGCCACCGCAGACGGCGACACACTGACTGACGTGCTCTGACCGCCACCGCAGACGGCGACACACTGACTGGCGTACTCTGACCGCCACCGCAGACGGCGACACACTGACTGACGTGCTCTGACCGCCACCGCAGACGGCGACATACTGACTGACGTGCTCTGACCGCCACCGCAGACGGCGACATACTGACTGACGTGCTCTGACCGCCACCGCAGACGGCGACATACTGACTGACGTGCTCTGACCGCCACCGCAGACGGCGACATACTGACTGACGTGCTCTGACCGCCACCGCAGACGGCGACACACTGAATGACGTGCTCTGACCGCCACCGCAGACGGCGACACACTGACTAACGTGCTCTGACTGCCACCACAAACGGCGACACACTGAATGACGTGCTCTGACCGCCACCGCAGACGGCGACACACTGACTGGCGTGCTCTGACCGCCACCGCAGACGGCGACACACTGAATGACGTGCTCTGACCGCCACCGCAGACGGCGACACACTGACTGACGTGCTCTGACCGCCACCGCAGACGGCGACACACTGACTGACGTGCTCTGACCGCCACCGCAGACGGCGACACACTGACTGACGTGCTCTGACCGCCACCGCAGACGGCGACACACTGACTGACGTGCTCTGACCGCCACCGCAGACGGCGACACACTGACTGGCGTGCTCTGACCGCCACCGCAGACGGCGACACACTGACTGGCGTGCTCTGACCGCCACCGCAGACGGCGACACAGTGACTGACGTGCTCTGACCGCCACCGCAGACGGCGACACACTGACTGGCGTGCTCTGACCGCCACCGCAGACGGCGACACACTGACTGGCGTGCTCTGACCGCCACCGCAGACGGCGACACAGTGACTGACGTGCTCTGACTGCCACCACAAACGGCGACACACTGAATGACGCACTCTGACTGACACCACAGACGGCGACACACCGACTGACGCACTCTGACTGACACCACAGACGGCGACACACTGACTGGCGCACTCTGACTGACACCACAGACGGCGACACACTGACTGGCGCACTCTGACTGACACCACAGACGGCGACACATTGACTGACGTACTGAGACTGCCACCGCAGACAGCGACACACTGGCGCACCATCGTAATTTTGCATCTCACCCCTGGAATGTTTCGCGGAACCACGGCTATCATAGCAGTAAAACTGTAGCCAATTCCTTATCCAAGTACGATAGTTCATACGGCGCTGATGACTCCACAGTCGGGCAGCGCATTTCCGGCATCGTTCCCAGTCCCATCGGGCGCAGGATCGGTAGAGCAGCGCTGAGACCAGCGGCCGGCTGCCGGCCGTTCCTCCAGCGAGCGCGGCAGGTTTTCCCCAGCTCTCCTGGCAGTTCGGCACGACGCCGGCTCTGCGCAGGCCAAAAGCAACAGGTGTCACTGAGCCGGAATAAAAAAAAATCCCCACACGGATTAGGAGGCCTATCCTGGAGAACCCGTGCGGATTAGGTCTATCCTGGAGAACCGGTGCGCTGATGCTCCTCTCATGAGACAACCCGTGCGGTGATGCGTTTCTCCCCATTCGTGACGGGCTGCGGTATGTGGGGAAGGGAGCTGGCTCAAAAGAAATGGAAAAAGTGGTGGAGCGCCAGCTGATGAACTCGCTGCAGCATGATGCACTTAGGGCGGAAGATTTCCGAAAATTAAGATTTACCACCTCTGAACTTTATTGTTGGTTCCGGACATGGATGCATTTTTCTTTGTCGTTCTTGGGGCACTTCAGCACCGTGCAATGTTGACTTTGCACCCATGGGGTTTTGATTTTAATCCTCGCCGGGCCGGCCTCCGGGTCCACCTTTGCCGGGCCGAGGGAAGTTCGTGAGAATTCCCGAACGATCTCGAGAAGAAGAAGTCCCACCGAAAAAGTCAAAACCTCGCTGGAAAGCCTGTGGCGAAACTAGAAGAAAGCACTCAGTTTTTTATAGTACGGCCAATATTAAGGTCACTAGAGGTCATCTTAGGCCAAATTACTCTGTCGGCATTTTGGCAGATAAACTTGACAGCCAAAGTTTGTACGTAATTCCAAATGGGTGAGCAGTAAAAAAAGACCTGGCTTACCTCTGTGGGGTGGGAAAAAAGGCAGTTTAGGTCAAAACTGACCATTTAAAACAACGTAGAAGATGAATGCGGCAAAATCATCTTTTTGTAAGGGAAGGAACCGTTTTTCTGAATCTATACTAATGCGTTTTGGTTTGAATACAGAGCAAATATGTCTCCCACGCTTATAAATCCCGCAACTATCAGATTAAGGTCACTTAGACCAAGGTATTGATACGCATACGTCGGGCGTTTTTGGTGTCTGTGGTGTCGTCTGGCGCAATGCCATTTTGCTTTGGCGGCCAAAAATAAGAGGGCTTGGGCAAAACAAACTGCGTGGAACGAAGGCAAGCGTACATTGCTTATCACCTGTGGCCTGTCAAAGTGTGTTCGCATTGCGAACAAGCGTAATATTTCTAAAGGTCAAATCAGGTGGGCGTGGGTCAAATGCGGCTCGGTCACCCTTGGCAACCAAGTTCTTGCCACACATTAGTGGATCTGAAGCACATATGACCAGAGGCAAACCAACGCGTTACACGGTTGGCATGGTGTCTAAATCGATTCTGTTTATGGCACGCGGACCTATGCAACCGCCTAGTTCATTTATCTAAATGATGGTACTAAGGTAAGTATCACAGATCTCCCGCAAACGGAGGATCCCAATTCAAACAAATTGCGCGCTTTCGTGGATGGCATCTGGTCACTGATGTTCCGAATCTTGCTTGTCCTGGATAGTGTTTGTGACTTTGCAGACCGCCACAAAATTTGGCGTCTCCAGAATCAACGGTTCCCAAGGCAAATACCTAAATGGCAAAGAGGTACACCTGAGCACGTGCGTCCCGCACACACCAGACTGAAGCTATTGACACGCAAAGCAGGCATATATATATCGACTGTCACGTACCACGTGCTCCTGCCCGCCAATGTTCAGCATCCCAGCGGTAGTCCTTTTGCGGCAATGAAGAACGGGTATTATTCTTGGGCACCTTGCGCTTCACGTGCAAGCTGCACCCCCGGTTTCGTTTCGTTTCGTTTCGACATGAATCCATCGATACTGATCGCCCAGCTGTTCGTTCGTGTTTTCAAACCATCGTCGGACCAACCTGCACCGTTTGCGTCCGGCCGGCGATTGGCCCATAAGAAGCACAGAGAGTGTAAAAGAAGTGTACGTCCGCTGCACGTAACTCGTTGCACCCTGCCCATCATGTAGGGTGCCGTTGGATAGCCATAGTACTGGTCTACCTATCCACCAAATTTCAACCGCCTAGGTCACTTTTGACGGCACTTGGAGGTCACCGAGTCCAAAGGGAAACGCGTGCTTGTGGATCACCACGTGGATCGCACGTGAGTGCCGACCACAAAAGTACGCACCCTCAGGGGGCCCATACTGCCACTAAGTCTTCCGTCAACAGCACCCGCCGTTTGACCTGTATCCATGATTAAATTGAATTTTGCAGAGGTCCGGCTCGCGCCACGTGGCACGTGCCACACGCCACAAATCGCTCCGAAGCCTGCACCACAATCTGTCCATCGAGTCGGCGCACCCGGTGGTGCCACTTGTGTCGCAATCGGCTGGCGCATTCGAGCGCTAAATGCTCGGAAGCTTGGCGACACTGACTGACAAACACCTTGATCGCAACTTTTCCGACCGACGCCGTACATGAAACCTTACTCGCTAAAAGCGTGCAAAGTACGCTTTCAGCTCCTTCGATTTTGCAAAACACTTTGATCGCGCACCACGGCTTTCCTGCCCGGCGGATGAGGTCGACTCCTCTTTATGATCCGACTGGTACCTTGTCGTGGCTGGTCATCGAGTCCTCGAGGTCCGGACCTGTAACGGTTTCTGGGATTACGACCCCATTTTGAAATCTCGCGAAACGGGCCTTTTCGTGTTTCCGTGGACCGTACGGGCCACGGGCCGGTCGCGGCTCGGCCTCTTCAGTGCGATGCAATCTGCAGTCGATTCTTTGTCGAACGCAGCCGGTTTTGTGTTGGTGCGACCCGCGGTTTCCGAGATCGAACGCCCGGAAGCAGCGCGCGTCAGGCTTTTTGGAAATGTGTCAGATTTCACCAAAAGTATACGCAAACTCTATGAGGGACTCGAGCGCGTGCCTTCAGGCAGTCTCGCCTCCCTCGAAACCCGAAAATTAAACATATTGCATTTTGCCAACAAACCCCTGAGACCGCCAAGTTTCAGCCTCGTGCGACCGCTAGTATGGCCTCACCAGCCCGTCAAAACCGATCTCCGACTGGTTCAGGAAACAGAAAACAAGGTCGGCGAAGTACCCAGATGTTGCTTGTATGCTACCCATAGTTCGACCGGCCGAAATCTCCCAGTTATTTGCTCTCAAAATAAGCCCTGAAGTTTTAGGATGAACAACGGTCTCGATAACCACTGCATCCATAAAACATGTGTTTCTACAGGGATGCTGTTGGTGTTGTTGCATGCCATCTGCCCATCAGCACCCGTCTCGTCTCGTCCGTCTCGACAAGTGCGTCCCCACCTGGACCAGTCTGCCGCCATCTCCGCCGGTCTGTCCTCAGCTGGACCAGCCGCCAGGCTGTCGCCAGCTCTGTCAGTCTGTGCCTGGCTCAGTCAGTCTGATCCCCGCTGGACCAGGCTGTCGCCAGCTCTGTCAGTCTGTGCCTGGCTCAGTCAGTCTGATCCCCGCTGGACCAGGCTGTCGCCAGCTCTGTCAGTCTGTGCCTGGCTCAGTCAGTCTGATCCCGGCCAGACCGGGCCGGTGTCAGCTCGGCCAGTCCGCGGCCGACTGGGGCGGCTGGGTCGGCGGCGGCTGCAGCGCCGCCGCGCCGCCAATCGATGCTCCTGCACGGTCGACGCGGACGGCCGGAGCTGGCGGGAGTCGGCAGACGGCGGGAGTCGGCCGCCTTCTCAGCCCGACGCTCCGACAGGTGATTTCTGCGGCCGAACGGACTGCCGACAAACGACGGCGCGCCCGACCGGCCGGCCGGCCGTCGGACTGGTTAAACGGGCCGGGCCGGCCGCTGGCCGCCGCGGACCGGCACCCCGTCCGCTGATCCGCTGCCGACACGCGGCAGAACACGGACACTGTCAGCTGTGAAGCACTGATGACACCGAACGGTCGGTCTTAGACGGAGCTGTATTCGTTTAGACGAAAGGTGAAAGATGACAAGGCTTCCCATGTTTAGAGACTCTCATTGTTAGGGCCATTAGCTCAATCAGCGCCTACTTTAGGTCCATACGACCGACAAACCCTTCACCAGGTGAATGGTAGGGGATTCAGCACGGGGATGTCGATCTGTGTAAATTATGAGGGGGGGGGGGAGCCGAGAGCCTGACAGCCTAACCTTCCCCAAATGCGGGTTTCTCAAAGAGTTTAGCCCACTTTATTTTGACCAACGGAAATTCATAAGTTTTTTGTTGCTATTTATCAAACAAAAAGTGAATTTATCGCCATGATGAAATGTTTATATATATATGTATGTATATATATATATATATATATATATATATACGGATAGAAAATAGAAAAATAGATAGATACATCGCCTTAGACTTTATTCTTTACCTTCTGCCTATCTCCTATCTGTTGCGGCCGTGCTTTTAGTTACTATTACCCATTTCCTTTAAAACCGGCAAAAAATATAAGGGGGCGGAAACCAACTTTGGGGGGCCCAAGTCAACATTGCGTGGGTCAGGGCCCTCTCAAAAGAATACAAATCGATACCCGTGGTCCAGCAGCCTGCCACACGTAGTTCGGCGACGACTCAGAAACCCATCAGGCAGCTGGGAAATTGCAGTCAACACTCAACTGGAGTGTGTGTTGACGAACGGGTACCATTTCCCTGGACCGCCGGATGAAATTGATATTCAGGGATTGGAGCTGGACACAAAGACCTAGATAGCCGCTTTTGAAAAATTACGCCTATGGTAAAGGAAACCATTATGCATACCGGATGAAGATTCGTTTTCCTCAATTTTGCTTTCCACTGGTAATGGTTTAAGTTGATGTGCGATGGTGCAAACTTCAAAATGAGGTTTTTGATACAGAAAATGTTACCTGGTGCATACGATTTGTCATGACGCAGTCTTTACAATACGTAATGGAACGTTTCATAGGACTGATAAAGATGCCTGATGCGAGGCAGTAAATACATGAATCTACTAGTATTTCACGCAAACATGGCATGTTTAATCAACGCATTTTTATTGAGTCGCGGTGAAGTAAGACAAACCACATATAAAAATAGGTCACATAGAAGCCCGGGTCATGGACAGCGAGGACGGGACAGTCGGGAAGCTTTTCTCTCCTGAATACGACCCAGCTGCGGGATGGCAAGCGGTGGTCGCGGGTCGCCGTCCCCAGTCAGGTGGGCGTCTGCGGCCAACGCCCGCCCTGAGGAGAGGTGCCGGCCGGCCACCGCCAGCTGCCGGGGACCCAGGCGCCGGGCGGGGCTGGCAGCGTGCAGCTGCCGACTGGCCACTGACGGCTGACAGCTGTCCGCTGACTGGGCCACCGGACGCTGGCCCCGCCAGCAGTCCCTTGCGCCCTCGCGCTGAGGACTGAAAAGCCCTGCGTCCGTGCCAAGGCGCTCGTTCACGTCCGCGCGGACAAAACGTCGGGCCTGACTCGCAGGCAGGAGCAGGGGTCTCGCCAGCAGGTCGGTAAACGTTACGGAATGCGACTGTGAGCTCGGTGGGTAATCTCGTGCATTCCATTGATCCGTGGCGTTATGGCTCGCCTAGTTTTTTTTCGGCTTCCCGATAAGGATGATGTGGTTTTCCACGGACGTCGCGAGCGTGGTTTACCCGGTCAGCCCAGATCTGGATCGGGTGTCCGCCCCTGCACGGCTCTCGCCCGGAGGCTGGCACAAGAGCTCAGCGCCCCCTCCCCTGCCAGCTGACCTTACCCCAGAACTGAGATTACGACGACTGGCGTCAGCCAGCCAAAACAACAGGCCGCCAAAGCGGAGCAGCCGCCGACGTCTCCGGACCCTGGCTTACCACGGCACAGCCTGCTCTGCCCGCGCCGTAACAGAACGTTAACAGGACACAGCGGTCACGGCCACATGTGGAGGACTGCGTTCAGAGTAGGTGTGACAAAGGTCAGCCCGGTCAGTCCTATATAATCAGTTTTCACCCCCCTCCCATTATTTTCTCACTGAATTCCAATCGCCTCATTTCCTGTTGTGACGACAACGACCTAGCAAAGCTTTTATTTTCCGTCATTTACAGGTTTACACCGCAGCACTGCATAAACCAGCATTGAAAAATGCAGCGAACTTAACCGCACACATTGCACAGCATTGGACTGCCGTTCTCTATGATGATTTTGTTCCGTACTCTGTATGTTTCTCATGTGTTATTTATTTCTTATTTTGCACTTGATAGTTCTGAGAAAAAAAAACGAAATTTGAAGTGTAGTTGGTTCCATGCCACACCCAGTTTTGGAAAGACTTGTTATTAAAAGTTGTTGTGGCATGCCACACCAACTTATCACCACCGGGTTCATCATCAGTGCACGTGCTGACCTACTTGTAGTTCAGAAATAGTTGCACACTAAATTACGTGTGCCTAAACTAAATGTTCTGTTGTTTTACCTTCCGTGTAACGTAAATATAACTTCTAGTCCTTCTACACTAGTTTAATTGGTAGCTTTTGTTCACTGTATGTTCAAGGATATATTCTGGTTACGGATATACCTAATATTTATGCAGATATAATAAAGATAAGGAAAGTAAACTCATGTGCTGTCATGCAGCCAGTTATTAATTAGTCCGTAGCTACATTCGTATTGTCTGTGGTACCTGACTAAGTTGATGTATCGATTATGGTTTGAATGCCATTTTCATTTGATACCAATGTTAACCAACCAGTTTAACCTATTCCTTGTTCCTGCCCGGTACGCACGATTCCGTTATGGAGGGGCAGATTCTGCCCCCTCCCGTGATCTTGAAAACCGTTGGTCCGATTTCTTAGCGGAAAACGGCGTTCGATAGCCTGAAACGAAATCTACAGAAAGGAGGGAATAAACAGGGGTTAACTTATGCAAGTTTTTTTGGCCACATTTTACGGCCGATTTTGCTCTATTTCATGCCATTCTACCAACTATTGATAGATCTGTTGCATATGGTAGGAAGAGGTCGATTTCCAAAATTCGTAGGCGTATCCTGGGCGTATAAAAAAGGATACAGTTTTTGGGGAAATGCTAATTCATTCCAAAACATGTTTTGGGTCTGGCGAGATTATTTGTGTTCGGGAAACGTTTTCAGACGTGTCACGTGCCATATTACATACATATGACAATTGCCCATAGGCGGATCCAGTTACCAGAAAACGTCAGGCAGTGTCGGACATGGTGATCTGTTGATATTTGACTGTCATGTTCAAACATATTGTGAATGCTATTTTATACTGTGCTTAAAGTTTGCATGTTGAGATCATAAGGGCATCACAGCAGAATTATAGGCGTAACCAAGGCATATAAAAGCGTGCTTTTTGGAAATAGTTAGGTTTTTGTCATATATTCTGAATCTGGTGAGTTTATGTGTGTCAAGAAAACATTTCCATATGTGTTACATGCCTTATTATGTACACACTGCCAGTGTTTATAGGTGGCTGTAGGTACCAGAAAAAGAGGCGTCAATAACTGCACAGTGATAGCTGTGTTTTATTCCGTGGATCGAGTCATCTTTTCTTAGGAATAAAGAAGAATAAAACAGCTCTCTTTACATTACCCTGGAGCCGCCTCTGATTTTCTTTTTCACTGCAAAATATAACAGATGATCATAATATACGTGGGGCTTACAAAATCAGTCACGTAGATCCAAATGTCTGTTAGGCCACTAAACATGTCATTGGACGAAATATGCACCCAAAAGCCGATGCCTGGAGACGCCCCTGGCATTATACATATATAGGTGAATTATATGCGTGAATGAGGATAAAGATGCATATACGAGGTCTGTCCGAAAAGTAACGAGACTGGCTTTATAGGAACTTTATTAGAAAAAATTGAAAAGTACCAAAGTCAAATTCCTTCAAAGTAATCCCCTTCCAGTCTAACACACTTGTGCATTCGTCTTTTCCAGGATTCAGTACACTCATGGAAGGCATCTTCTGGGATCCTTCTGAGCTCCGTCGTCGCGGCCGTTTTGATGGAATCAGTATCAGGAAAATGGGTCCCCTTCGGAACAGATTTGGTCTTGGGGAAGAGGAAAAAGTCACAGGGGGCCAGGTCGGGGGAATATGGAGGTTGTTCCAAAATTGCAATGTTCCTTTCTGCCAAAAACTGGCAGAAAGGAAAAAAACAGAAACTTTCTGTCCTCACATTCCTCTCGCTCTTCTCGGAACCGTTTGTGCCACTCAAAAGCACGAGTTCTTGACATTGTTTCTTCTTTGTAAACTTGCTGTAGCAACGCAAAAGATTCGGAAGGTGTCTTGCCAAACTTGACTAAAAATTTCAAATTAATTCTTTGTTCCATACTCATGTTTACAGGGAGTTCTTACTGACACTTCCAATGCTAAAAAATGAAAAATCCGGCGCTTTCAAGCAGTACGACGAAACTTAAGAAACACAATGCAAACCAAAAGAGGTCCTTCAATCAGAATGCGCGTCAAATGAACACTTCTCACCGTGCTACAGCGCCGACGTTTGGGGCAATGCTGTGATGCAAGAAATTTATCAAAATTCTCTTAAGTAAGCAAGCAGCAGTTGCAGTCTCGTTACTTTTCGGACAGACCTCGTATGATACCTTGGCCTGTGTTATTCATACAATGAGTCATAAATTCTTAGGAATAAAGCAAATATAGATACCACCATTTAGGTTCCTCTGGATCCGCCGTTCACCAATATTTTTTCCTAAAAAATACTGCAAAGTGGGCAGGTTACAAATATTTCGATCATTTCAACTGTCCGTGACATTATAAAGGACATCAGAATACAACATCACCACGTCAAAGTGTACGATCTCCAGAAAGCGCGATACTTCCCAATCATGCCTGACAAAAAATGTACCCTGGAGCCGCCTCTGGGGAGTTACATTTTCGAAATTTCGTCACGACTTGTTAAAAATGTATTTAGGAGGAGTCATCAAGTTTTTTGAAGCAGCGCCAAAAAAACTTGGGAGTGGCGAACGAAAAAACGGAGAAGGGGTGGCAGAATATGCCTCTCTCCCTCCTAGCACGGAACAGGGTTAAACTGGCAAGTAGCAGGCAAAATCACTTTATTGCGCTGCAGCGCCGACACTGAAGGCACCGTTCATGCCTGAGACATCGCAGCCCAGAGGTCAGAGCTGAGCGGAGCGTGGGCGTCCGTGGCAGCGCCCCTCACGTGCCGGGAGAACGAACAGTGGTGCCGCAGGGGCGCGGCCGCCATCAGTCCAGCGCTCGGACAGATATCTTTTTGTTCTCGGAAGACAGCTATTGTCTGGCTACCGTCCGCAGTGACCGGTGGCCCGATTTGGCCGTCCATTGGCGTGGTGCGGCCGGCGCGCCAGCTGGGGCCAACCGTTCGGATCGACGGCGCGGCCGGTGGTCTTCACTCTGAGGCGGACCAGCTCTGTACACCGTCTCCTGAACAGGACGCACGGTCTTCACTCTGAGGCGGACCACTTATGTGCACCGTCTTCTGAACAGGACGCACGGTCTTCACTCTGAGACGGACCAGCTCTGTACACCGTCTCCTGAGCAGGACGCACGGTCTTCACTCTGAGACGGACCAGCTCTGTGCACCGTCTTCTGAACAGGACGCACGGTCTTCACTCTGAGGCGGACCAGCTCTGTACACCGTCTCCTGAGCAGGACGCACGGTCTTCACTCTGAGACGGACCAGCTCTGTACACCGTCTCCTGAGCAGGACGCACGGTCTTCACTCTGAGGCGGACCACTTATGTGCATCGTCTCCTGAGCAGGACGCACGGTCTTCACTCTGAGACGGACCAGCTCTGTACACCGTCTCCTGAGCAGGACGCACGGTCTTCACTCTGAGGCGGACCAGCTCTGTGCACCGTCTCCTGAGCAGGACGCGCGGTCTTCACTCTGAGACGGACCAGCTCTGTACACCGTCTCCTGAGCAGGACGCACGGTCTTCACTCTGAGGCGGACCAACTCTGTACACTGTCTCCTGAACAGGACACGGTCTTTATTCTGAGACGGACCACCTCTTACGCGATCTCCTGGGCATGACGACGGTCCTCACTCCGAGACGGACCACTCTGTCCGCTCCCGAGCAGGACGCACAGTGCTGGATGGCTGCGGGACGGCATTTAGTGTTCGTGCTAGTGTTCAGACGCCCCGTATTGCTGGTGGTCTGTTCGGTTCCGTCGGACGTACCGGCGCGACATGTGTGTTCAGCGCCGCTTGCTAGGCTGGACTAAGTACTGAAGCCGGGAGCCGCCTCTGCACTCAGGCGCGGACGGTCATGTTGCAACAGTTGGAAGGCAACGCGCTGTGGCGCCGCGCCAGCACACTGCAAACATTTGTAAGTTCTTAGGATATTGTATGTAATTTGTCAGTGGCTCTCAGATTTGCTGCAACTGGTAACTGGAGGCGGGGCCGCGGAATGGCGCAAGTTACCGTAATAGAGAACGAGGCATACCTTTCCTCATCCACGGGCAACGATCACATAGTATTATGTATCACCTTCATCTTCGAGTTGTCTAGGAAAATGTCCGTTTTTTGTTATGGTGTTCATTATCATTTTCTTTTCGTTTAACGCATTTTCAAAAATTGCTTTCGGCTGATTGGAAAGGCGATTTAGTGTTCTTGCGACTAATTTCAAACTGAGTACCAGCTTATTATCGGTCCGAGAGCTTTTCCAGGTTTGGGTCTTTCGTAAATCCATATTACGTTGTTTGGAAATGCGGTAAGCATCTCCTGTTGACACTATCTATCCTCTGTAAAGTGCAGTTATATTGAACACGCTACCCGTAATGTTCTCTAGTACTGTTTATACGGTCGTTAACGCCGGCGTTGGGGCGTTTTTCCGCTGGTCGCCGTGTTTACCTCCGTAGCCACGTCAGCGCCGAGGCTCTCCACGGCCTGCAGGCGGTCTCAGGCGGAGGCCACCGCGCCGGCCAGAGGCGGACGGAGGAAGGCGGCGGTAGGCGGTGGCAGTGGGCCTGCAGGCGGTGGCAAAAGGCCTGCAGGCAGTGACGAGCGGCGACAGGCGTTGGCTGGTGGAGGCAGGCGGCCTGCGGGCGTTATCAGGCGGAGGCCGGCCGTAGCAAGCGGAGGAAGGCGGTAGCAGGTGGTGGCAGGCGGCGGGCGGCTGTGCCGACTGACAGTGACCAGACGGTCGAGACGGCACCTTGGTCTCCAGGTGGTGATGGCAGTGTGTTCGGAACCGTGGGCTGTGGGCTGCCGTGGGCTGCAGGGTGGTCAGCTGAGGGAGCGGACGCTGGACTCCAGGGTCGTCAGCTGACGGAGCGGGTTCAGGCCGGCAGGGGTGGCCGTGGCCGCTCGAGCTCCAGCTAAGGGCGGCCGAATGGGCTCTTCGCCGGGCGGTCGGCGCCGCCGGCGCCGGCCCAGAAAATGAATCGGGGCTTTAGTGTGATTACGTCTGTCCATTAGCCTGAGCATCGTAATTTCGACGCCGGCGAGTGAAACGACGCGTTGTCACACCGGCGGCGGGCGGCGCTCGAGTGGTGGCTGGGGACCGGCTCTGGCGCCGGCCCGGGCTGCAGCGGTCGGGTTTACCGGCGTCCCACGGACGTGGCCGGACCTGTCCGACCCCGCCGGACCTGCCGCCGGCGGCGGCCGGCTGCGGCGTCGCGCGCCGCCCCGGCTCGCGCGGCCGTCTGTTTACCGCTTCTCGGAAGCGGAACCGGGGCTCGTGCCCTGCGAAGTATCGATGCGCCCGGAAACTTCGCTGCAAATCAGCCTCGGACGCTATCGATCTCCGAGCCGAGTCGTCCTTGCGGTCAAAACCCATCGCTCGTGCGCACGGGCAGATTCAGCGGCCCGGTCTAGGTGTGGACCATTTTTTAATGAATGTTTTCAAACATATTGCATTCTACCTCTTCACTTGTTCCAGATATATACATCTGCATTGGATTACATATCTCACAACACATTTATCGTATTCTGTTGCTTATCTTTTCTGTTATTTACCTTACTGGCTACCAATCCCAGATTCTGTGGAAATGCGCATTTATAACAATTGTTTACTTCCTCAGGGAAAAAGCGCACGAACTAGGCACACGTATGCTGCGCAAAGGCAGGCGACCTTGAATCGGGGACGTAGCTAGGCATGAACACGTACAGACACCGTGCAAGTTCTTTTTACTCGCCACCTCGCGAATTTTGAGGTGCCATTAATGCGTAAAGCTACCCCAAAGGGCTGCACTTTAAGCTTGAAAGGAAAAATTCCATCTTAACATATGTGTTGAACTGAGATAGCCAAGTTGTAGCCAGCAGTCTTAGAAGCCAGTCTGTCATTTACATTATGTATCAAAGTGGGTGGTATACACGTCCGGGAGCTTCAAAACGATTTCCTACGGTTTTGCCGTCTATCCTGTTCGGCTGTGTCCTATTTACGGCTATTGCGTCGTGTCACGAACCAGCGCAAGTCAATAAAGGTTTGCGTTCATCGAAGGCTTGCGCATGCCCGTGTAGTTATTATTGATTTACATTTTCTGGAATTTCTGGACTTTTTTCGCGACAATGTTTACTGAAAACGTTATCAGCGACATTTTTTTCGTGAGTAACCAAGGCCATGTGCGAAAAGTCAACTAATGCGAAGCATTCCCATTAACAGAGCCAGAAGGAAAATGGCATCCTGCATCCAGATATCTCTCAGGCAAAGTCGAATCCTACGCAACTAAGAACTGCCTTCGTCGTGATTTGTCCCACTCATGTTTTGCGTCCGCTGTCGTGCGCTCGTCTTGCTCTGTCTGCTAAACCTGGCCGCCTGCTGATTCCTTCGCCCAGCTCGGCCCGACCGCTGCCGGGGGCTCGGGTCTGGCAGTCGGACAGACAGAGGGCCTGAGCACCGCTTGGGCGCCACGACCGCCCGCCGCCGCCCGCCGACCGCCGGCCAAGTGATGGCCGGACGCTAACAAGCCGGCGGCCGGCGCAAATGAACAGCAGCGCCGGCAGGGCCAAGATGGCGGCGAGCGCGATGCCCGGGCCTGTCGGCCTCGGCAGGCCGCGCCGGGCCTGCGGTTAGGTCCCGGTGGAGAGCCAGTCGGCAGCAGACGAGGCATGTTCTCCAGAGCACCACCCTCCAGAGAACCACTTTCCAGAGCACTGCTCTTCAGGGAGCCGCGCTCCAGAACACCAATATCCAGAACACTGCCCTCCAGACAATCACTGTCCAGAGCACCGCTGTCCAGAGCACTGTCCTCCAGAGCACCGCTGTGCAGAACACTGTCCTCCAGAGATTCACTCTCCTGAGCACCGCTTCACAGAGCACCACTACCCAGAACATTACTTTCCAGAGCACCGCTCTGAAGAACACAGCCCTCCAGAACACCGCTCTTTAGGGCGCCAATCTCCAGAGCACAGCGTTCCACACCATTGTGCTCCAGAGCTCTGCCGTGCACAGCTCTGCGCCAGGCCGAGACCGCGTGAAGCCGGACGGTGGTTCCGGGCTCCAGAGCTCCAGAACCTTTTCTCGCGGTATGAAGCACCAGCTCCTTGTCCGGGACCAGGGCCTCGTTGTTGTCATTCGCTGTTTTTACCGACACGAGGCATGGACATCAGGTCCAAAACGCAGCCCGCTACAAAGCTTTGCTCTTTTAATAGCTGGTTTTGAATGTTCCTGTGTTTTAATAACAGCCAGTATTGCATCCGGTGTTTGCGGAAAATGCATGTCGTTCGGCATGAAGCAATTTTTCAGGCAGGCGGTACAGATTGCATGAAACCTTCGACTGTTCCCAATGTTAGTGTCCTGTTAGGCTGATATTGCTGCGATTGTAAAAGAGACGTTTTAAAAACCATGGTACGCGCATTCCAGTGCAAAAGTTCAAGGCAAAATGTCGTGGCCCATATTTAGATAAAATTAGAAAGTTTCCCTGCACAAAAGAGGGCAACTTGATCCTTGTATCTAAACTCAAGATGTGCAGTAAATAGCACACAGCTTCGTCCACAGTCGTTGTCCGGCATCTGGTACTCACCCATTCAACACGAGCGGTCTCATTTCAGCGTGATCATGAGCTCATTCATGCTTCTGGATTTAACGAGGATCCCATATTGTTCTTCCGGGTTGAAGGGGGCGAGGGACGACTTTTAATGCCTCTCTGGCTCAGCGGCTCAACTCTACAGTTACGCGCTCCTCGAATACAAAAGATGTCGACATAGAGGCTCGGAAGAGCAGACAGACAACTAGCCGACATCCGAAGACAGCGGTCCTCTGTTCCTTTCACGTCACCGGACGGCGTCGCCTGGTCTCCGCCGCGTCTCCGCCCGAATTGCCGGCGTCGTCTCTGTACTCTGTTCGGATTGCCTTATGTTGCCGTCGCGTTTCGTGATACCACATGTCGCCTTGACGAATCGCTGTGCGTTTGTTGCCTTCGTTGCGCCGCGGCACTTTTGAAGACCCGCCATGCTACGTGATCCCACCTGCCTCCCCCCACACCGCCGACCTCATAGTGCGAGCACATGGAGGGACTCTGAGCATCTCTGAGCAGCGCTACCATGCAGGTCTTGACAGTGGTCGGCCTTCTCGCGCGGCACACCATGCTGAGCCGTCAAGGTTATTTCCCTTTACATTTCACGTAACAGTCGTCGCTTGCGGCCAGCAAAGAATGGAACCGACTGGCGCCCAGGCGGAGGCCTTTCAGCTGCGGCAAGAACACAATGCACTCCTTCCTGAAATAGCGCCCCACTGGTCTGGACTGACAGCCCAGCCGGATCCCGGCTGGGCGGCTCCCCGTCGAAGACGCTCGTGTCACCGAGCGACGCACCGGTCAGGTCCAGTGCCGATGTCGTGAGCCGTCGTCACGCCCCGGCTTCGGTGCGATCTTGCTTAACAAAGTCCATGTATTTTAGAGTCGTATTGCTTGTGCGACGTAAGCCGTCTTTGTGTGCGCTATTCCTGGCTGACCACAGATTGCCTCGGAAGCATGTGAGACGTATGCGACATCCGCGTCAGGCTGTGGGACGCCAGACCGCGGCAGGCCAGCGCACGGCTGCGGCTCAGTCGTCAAAACGTTCGGCGCTTCACAGCCGGCAGACCTGAGGCCTCAGCTCGCTGGGTCGCCGTCTCGGCGTGCCGGCCGAGGCGCGACGGTGAGGCGGAGACCGTTCGCCGCCGAGCCTGCTCTGGCGGCCGCGCGGCCGTCACCATGCTATTTCTGCCGCGCTGTTCACGGTGGCTATTGATTGCCGCCGAGGCTCCGATAGACGGCAAACACGCCGGGTCGCCGCCGGGCACTCGGGCGCCGGCGGGCCCTGACCCTGCGACGGCGCGGCGGCCGCCTGAGGCCGCTGGTGACGGCGGGACTGGTGGCGGGTCCGGAGCGGCGGCCGCCTGAGGCCGCTGGTGACGGCGGGACTGGTGGCGGGTCAGGAGCGGCGGCTCGGATTCGCCGCGCCAAACAGAACATCGGTCCTCCTTTTTACTCGCGTGATACCAGTTCCGATTCTGGCTAAACGGAATGCTCGACCTTAACACGCGTCCTTAGGTGACATTGCTAAGTGGCAGGTTGTAGTCTTAGAAGTCAGTATCTGACACATGCTGTGCATGAAAATTCCATGCTCACCAAGCTCCATAACAATGTCCTCGGTACCCTTTTTTATGTCCTATCTAAGCTGTGGTGTGATGTCACCAGTAACTGCGGGTCAGTCAGCTCTTAAAGAATTGCTTGGAGTAGTTCGTCATGCCTACATATGACTACAAAATGCGGTTTTGGATTAGTTACGTTTGTATGCTTCTCTGCGTTTTTGCGAGAAATGATTGTTCAAAACGATATTACCGACATTTTTGAGACCGATCAAACAGGAACAGATCCAGGGTGGAAGGGGGGGGGGGCAAGGGAGCGGGCAGCCGCTTTCTACCTCCGACTTTTTGGCATTGTGGTGCTTTAGACGGGTTAAGGGTACCACATGACAAGCGCTTAGCTGCCGAAGGCGGCGATGAAATATGGCCGAACCTCTGACGGAGCATGGGCGCCCGTCGTTCCAAAGGTCCATGTGACATCAAGAGGCCGCCGTATAAGGGTTTACGGTCAACCTGTCGATCAAAACGAGCCCGGTGATAGTGAGGAGCCACCCGTGGTACAGAGTATTTGCGCTGTCGTTCAAACGACGACCCCGTGACACCGTGGAGGTGCGTTTGTGATGGAGAATGGGCGCCATGTCGTTCAAAAGGTGCCCTTTGGCACCAAACAGGCTCCCCATGTGATGGAGTACGGGTGGGGTGGCGTTTGTGATGGAGAATGGGCGCCATGTCGTTCAAAAGGTGCCCTTTGGCACCAAACAGGCTCCCCATGTGATGGAGTACGGGTGGGGTGGCATGTTGTTGAAAAGGCGCCGCTATAGCATCAAGAAGACGCCCCTGTGATGGGATATGGGCACCCCGATATTCAGAACGCGACCCTGGTGAGACAAAGGCACCCCGGTGAACGGCCAGGCCCCCTTATTGTTCAAAATAACGTCCAGTTAACATTGAGTAAGCACCAAGGACGGTGGTTTTAGGAGAAGGCTCCCTTTTTTGAATGGCCCCTTGCCAGATGACGTACAGAGACACTTTACGCTCATAATGGTGCTTGATTATGTTTTGTACCGACGAGTCCGTGGATACAAAGGTGCCCTGTCGTTAAAGAGGGCACGTATGACATCGTGCGCTCTTATGATAGGACATGGGCGCCCCTCTGTTAAAAAGGCGCTCTTGTAACATCGAGGAAGCGGTCATAATATGCTGCATGTACAGTATATATCATATTATACTTGTACCATATTATATATATTATATACACACATCTACTATTATAAAGAACATGGGCATCCCGCTTTCAAGCGCGGACGAGTCAAAACGCCCTCATGAGTCGTTTTGACTCCGCTCGTCACATGCAACGTTTCGCGTGATTTAAGCGTTATTACCATGGTGTTTGGCGCCCTCTGTCGCGATTTTGGCGCCCTTTCGGTGAAATTTTCATGTCCCTAACATATCGTTTTGGCTCCCCTAAAAGAAAAACCAGACCTCTCTTTGGTAAAGTTCTGGATCCGTCCCTTCAACCAAATATGTGGAAAGCCAACCAATGTGGAATGCCCCATTTAAACAGACGTTTGTTGGAGTGCAGATGTACTGGTCAGTCCGTTCCGATCCCGTTCGTTAGTTGCCAGGACCCCTTGATATGTAGGCTCACCCACAAGGAGCTTTGGCTAATTTGTCAGTTGTTCCTCCCGAGTAGTCGTCAGTTTCTGTACCAGGCATCCTGCTACGCAGGCGGCAAGGAACCGGACCGTTCGTGGGCAGAAACGCTCGCATCACCGTAGAAGCCGGCACCTATTAGTGCTTCGAGAGGAACTGCCGGCGCCGGCGGCATGTGCGTAGCTGCCTATGGCAGAGGTAGAGCAGCGGTCCTGCTATGTGACGGCAGTCCTACCAAATCTGGGTAACTGCAACACTGGCCCACGGTATAATATAGCACGCAATTCCCTACTCCGGCCCTACCAACTTTAACAGCACTCATACAACGTTGTTCGCTGTATCCACGCAGCCTCACCAGGTCGACGTACGTTCTGTCTGAGCCGCAGTCCACTTCATCCCCCCCCCCGCCGCAACCAGCCTTTAAAGGGCGGCCGGTTCAGCTGGCGATAAGCCGGCCTGTCGCCGACACGGCTGCATCGCCATATTAGCGGCGGCCGTGGCCGGCGCGACCCGCTCAGGGCCTGCATTCCCGGCAGAGGCTGACCCACTGCTGCGGCAGGATCTGTGGAACGTACCAAAGCGCGCCTCTCTCTGTCTGTCTGTCTGTCTGTCTGTCTGCCTGCCTGCCTGCCTGCCTGCCTGCCTGCCTGCCTGCCTGCCTGCCTGCCTCTCTCTCTCTCTCTCTCTCTCTCTCTCTCACTTTCTCACTGACTCACTGAGTCACTGGCTCACTCACTCCCTTTCCCCTCCCTCTCTCTCTCTTCGCCTCACCTTCCCATCCGCCTTTGTCTTTCTCTTTCTCAGGAACTATCCCAGTGTATATTACCCCATCCTTCCCCGCGTCTCTCGAGACACGTCCTTCTCCCTTACTGTCGTTTCTCCCTCTCTCTTTTCCTTCTTCGTATCTTTTGTTCCTCTAAAATCTTCTCTTCAATGGGTCTCTTAGTTCAAATCGCTCCCTTTCGTTTCCTTTCCGCCCTTGCTTTTCTATTTTGGTTATCGTGCTACTTTAAGGCACGGCGTTTCGTTTTCTTCACTGCCATTTTGTAACACACTTGCTAGCACCATGCTAAGCTTCGGAGACTGGGAACTACAGCACCACCTGGTGTAATAAGAATGATAATGTATCTCCGTTTCATACATGCAGACCTGGGTCAGTCGTTGCGTAACATTTAAGGTTTTAGGCCAACATGGCGTCGAATGAGATTTTCCCATTCGTAAGACTTGGTTGTTCCACCGTGTGTAAACATTGTACGTAGCCAGCTTATTGGTGGGCGGGCACGCTGCATGCACGTCCGCTGGTTCCAGATCGTGTCATTGGATCCCGCTCATAGGGTTTTCTTTCGAGTCCACCTGGAAATAACCGCCACCGTGGAAAAGCTCAGCTGACTCTCTCCGAACACCCATTTACCGCCTTAGCTCTCGCCGGTGCAGACGGTACAGCGCTCTGGAAGTTTTTCGGAAATTGACCTATGATGACTGCTCTGATCTCTGTGAAATTTTGTAGAATCTACCAAAACCCTGTAAAGTATTCCCGGAAAATATGAAATTGGTGCCGTGAGAGGTCACTGATCTATAGCCTGTCTCTCCAGGGCCACGCTTTACGGCGATGGTCATCGTCGCATTGTGAGCGTATTAAGTGTTGTACGGTACTGAGTCTTACTCAGTAGTACGCATGGCTGTCATCCGCGTTGTCAGTGACCACACTTGGGTCCTTACTTGGCGGATAGTCCAATAATGTCAAAACCCCGAACTCAAGTCACCGACCTTTTTGGCCTTTTAGTGACCTCGGCATGCTCCTGAAGCATGGGTGCAAAATGACCTCAGTAGCCGGCGCGCCCGAAAACACCAACAAACAACAATAAGAGTGCTCTTGAAGCTATCGGATGCGAGGTTTACATATTAACAGCAGTCTCAGTCGCCATTCATCGTCATAGGTCGTTCGGAACCACACAAAAGCACTCTATAGAACATGTTCCATGGGATCCAGTAAAAACCAGAATCAACTGAATCACTGATCCTGACACTGAATTGTGTCAGAATCCACTGATGTTCTGTCTTTGAGGTCGCGTTTAAAGTCATTGTGCAATTTATAAAGGCCAATGTGGGTACTGTCGTTTAGCCGGAAAGCTAGGCTATTGACTTGTAATAAGTTAGTCGCTCTGTCGCATGAGATTTCAAAACGGGGGTTTGTACCGTCCATTGTCGAAGGCGGCCAGATGACGAGTACTGGCGAGGGTTAAAGTATCGCTGCAATATCTTCGCGTCACTGGTGAAACGACTTCGAACTAATCTGGGAGCCAACCGAGGGCAAGGCAAACCGGTACGTTGCCCTATTTCCGTCCGCAGACGTTGACGGAATTAGCCGGTCCTTGCAAATTAATGTCCATTCTCCTGAGGGCTCATCTGTCGGCTAACCCAACTGAAGCATCCTTGACGCGCCGTAACCGGCTGAGTGCGGCTAAAATAGCCACCGCTTCGGCCGTCGAGTGCCGCCGAGGCCGATTTCCAAGGACCGCGGCGCAGCTGAACGTGACAACTTCCCCTGACGTCACAATCGTCGGGCAACATGTTTCCCCGTTCCCACGGTGCGGCGGTCGCCGCCGGTGCCCGCCGCCCGTGCCCGGCGCCCCCGCGGCGACTCGGCCGGCGTGCGGCACGCGCGCTGCCGCTCCGCGGGCGGACGACTTGTTTGCCCGTCGTTCACGTCACAGTAAATCGCTGGCCGACCCCTTTGGAGTGTTTGTCGGCGTCCGCTTTGGCCGGAGACGCTTCTGCCGGCAGGCGGGATAAACACGGCCTCCTCCACCGCCGGGCAACGGGCACGACCTCGCCCGCTCACTTGCAGTGCCGCGCACGGGCGCCGGCTCGCCGAGACTCGAGTCCGCGGCCCGGCAGGCCGGAGCGTCGGGGCGGCGCAGCAGAATCCCGCCGCTGGTCCCAAACCAGCCGGTTTTGTCGGCTGCGGCAGGGGCGGCGCGGCGCGGCGCCCGGCCGCCGCGCATGCCGTGCCCCCCGGCGGCGGGCCTGGAGTCGCCCCTGGCGGCGGCGCGGCGGCGCCGCGGCGCGGCGGCGGTAGTCGCGGTGCGGCCGGCCGAGCTGGGTGTGCTCGTGCTGGCGCTGACGGCCGTCCCGCCCCCGGGCAGACCGCGGCCGCGCCGGCGCCGCGCCCTGGTCAAACGCGCCGCACCGGTGCCGATGCTGCGATTGGCGCTGGCCGGGTGCTGACCTGCTGGTGATGCGCTAACCTGGTGGTGACTGTGATGGCCTTTTGGTGACTGGTGCCGGCGTGGTGCCGACGAGGTGGTGGCCGGTGCTGGCCTGGTGCCGGCGTATGTGAACCTGGTCCTAACCAGGTGCTGGTCTGGTGCCAAGTGGCGCCTTGGTGCTAGCCGGCCGTTTGCGAGCAGTGCTAGCGCCGAGTGACGCACTGTGCGGCGGCCGGGTGGTTGCGTCCTGCCCTCGTCCTGGTGCCTGTGAGCATAGGAAGGCGGCCGTCGCGTTGTTGGACGTAGTGCTGCTGAGGAGGCGGCGCTGGGGGCGGCTGCCGACGTGACCAGCCTGAGCGCAGCGCACGGAACCAGGCTGCTGGGCGCCGTTGCCGGAGCCGCCGTCCAGGGCAGGACGGCGTCGGAGGTGACGGAGGCCCTCGCGTCGAGACTGCGGCGCCTCTGCCGCGGCTAGCGCGGTGAGTCGGCAGTGTGACTCTGCGAGGTGGCCAGCAGTTCGACTCGAGCGACGGAACCGTCCGAGACTCGGGTCGAGGTCGATAGGTCCACTAAATTTAAGGAAAACTGAGGGCAAGTGCGCTTTCAGGGAGCGTTTGCCGCCGTCGCTGTCGGGGACGTGTCGATAAGCTGACCTTCGGGCTTAAGGCAGGCGACAAAGTTTGAGACCGGCGGATTTTGAGGAGGATTAAATTTGAGCGATCGGTCGCAGCGTCGTTTCTCACGAAGCCACGTGTCGTCTGCTGGGCTCCGATAGCAACTCGGCCTCTTTTATCTTGAGCCGGGCGGTGCTGCGCCGGGCGCGCGGCTGGAGCTTTTTTCATGGATGACTCAGAGGCTGGAGTCGGGCCCAGCCCTCCCTTCAATTCCTGTCAGACGTAAACATCCAATCAGCAGTCTGTCCGGTTAAGCGCCTTATGAAGATGGCCGGGCTCCGCTCTGCAAGTGTTGCAGATCGGGCCCGCTGTATACGTGCGGAGTATGGCCAGGTCCGACGTACAAAACCGACGGACTTGAAGTCCTCGTAACGTCACCCAACAACGAAAAGCCTGGGTGTGCTTGACAAAAGTTAATTAAATTTGTAATTCCATTGGTAAGCTCTGATCTAACCAGCGTTTTTAAAGTCAACAGTTGGCCGACCCAGAACTGTTCAGACAGATGAATCTCGTTCCGTGTCGGCTGAGAAACGTTAGTAATTCCGCTTGATGCTTGGTACGACATTTATTTGCTAATAGCCGAAGGAGACCGAAATGTGGTAGAATTTTACCAATTTAGGCTGCCTTGAGATTCCTGCCTGACTCTCAGATGTGCGGGTAGAGTGATTATGAAGTATTGTTGACTAAGCAATATAGTTACAAGTAACCATCATCCCAAAATGAATACAGATAGACCCACATCGACAAATAGACTGCTGATCATAAACAGTAAAAGCATGAACTTGACCTGGGGCTCTGGGTAGCGAGGAAGTAGAAATTTAATCCTGAGGAGCACTGTAGAAATATGATGTAACACAGTTAAAACGGAGAGCTTCGTATCCAATCATGTGCGGTACTGGTACATGCAAAAGCTTCCCTAGCTAATGTTCCCTTAAAAATATAGTTAATGTATCAGCATGTCCAAATGTCCATCGTCTATGCAGTTGTTACGGGGTCGACGATATAGACAAGCAGTTTTATGGACTAGTCATCTTTCGCGAAATGTTGTAAGTGGGTCTCAAGTGTGCTGTGCGGTCCTTTACCTCGGCAGTTTACGCTACGAAACATTCCCTGGCGAGGAAACCATAAGCAAAGGAGGCAGCCAGGATGCATCCAGGTTATGAAGTGCTTAGCACGCAAGCACACTGTTCACCACGCGGCCTGGGACACCGCCAGGAGATAGGTCAAGTCAGCCGATACTGCGAGTGCGTTGACATTTGGCTCCGAGCTCAGAGGTCTTTTGCCATTCGTTGACATCTGACATTAGTGTGCTCGGTGACGTGACGTGCTGCGACCCACTACCAATACATGCATCTTTACAACGATTTCTTCACTTTTCGTGTTTCCAGACTCGTGAGAGGGATAATTTCATGCTTCTTTTGCCGTCGGTCCCATCACTCCGTACGCTATTTCTTTTTATTTTATTTTAGTTTTTATTTTTAGTTGTTTATTTACTTGTTATTTTTATTATCATTTTTATGTAACGAGATTTAAGGGCTTAGTGGCCCATCCCCGCCGCGTAGTGGCCCCATGATCTGGCTTTCTTGTTCGCTTCTCCTAGGAGGGAAGCGAACATTGGCCAAACTTCATTGGCAGCCTTTATCTTCCCGGTCGCTACCCGCGTAATGCTATATTGCCCATTTTCTGATCGCGAATGTGCCTAAGTGGTATAGCAGATGATAATTATTGGTCATTGGAAGGTTCGATTAGAGCTGTTTTTGAGTCTACGATTGTTTTTGCCGGAAACGCATTTAAGAAGCTCTTCTTACGCTGAACGGAATAACCGCGCCTCGCGCCGCCCTCTGGCCCAGACGCAGCTGGAGCGGGCAGCTGTTCGATTCCATAATAACATTTTCACTCAGTTATGGATAAGTTTTTTTAGTCCACATTTTTCAGTGGTCCTATCGATAAATTCATGAATCCCTAAATCGATTAGTATCGCTAATCTCATGGATGAATTTATGTCACTTTGTGTCAAAATATTTGGGCTTAGGATTACATAGTGTTGCATTTGCAGGTGACACCTCCGAAATAAAAGAAGGCACGGAGAAAACGGAAGATTTCAAATAAATTCCGCAATGCGACGCGATACATGGAACACTAAGATCCCGACAAGTTATGGGTCGTCTTTCTCGCCAACGTTGATATTCCCTTGCACTGAATTCGATGAACGTGCCTGTATGTGCCTGATGAAAGCCGATGAATGCGCCTGTACCTATGGTGTGCTTGTAACAAGCATCATTGGTTCGTTGGTTAGCTTCACGTAATGATAACTGCTATCCAGAGTACTCGGGGTAATTCCTCCGGCTCTTAGTTTTCAGTTCTTCTGGGAAGACGTAATATTTCCGGAGCTATCTCAAATGTCAGTGTTGTCCACTCAATGCTGTCAAGCCAATTCTGGTACGGAAAACACTTTTTCAGGCTTTGAGGACCGAGTTCTGTTTATCCCGAGAAAGATTCGCCATATGCGTGTGTGGGTGGAAACACGACATAGGATGCAAATGGTAATTTATTGTTGGTACCGCGTACCATGAAGTATGTTCCTGCTATTGTCGCGTACTATGGCTCTAAGCTGTTTATTTAGCAGCTTTTCCTGAGTTTTACTTCAAGCCGATGTCGCCGGTCGCCCCCCAAATCGGACGGGAGCGTTTAAGATCTTAATACAAGCAGAATATGGTACATCTTTGTCTCCGGACGCGCTTTTAGATTATCAGAATTCTGAAATACCTGTTGGCGAAAGTATTTGGGCTCAGTCGAAAAGCCCAGATGCCCTACAAAAAACAAGCCATCGCGGCTACTATCTGAGTGCTCAGATAGCAGAAGGCTGGGTACCTTTCGTATAGTACAGAGGCATTTCTTCTTGTCCGATTTGCATTGAGACGTTCTGCTGTCAGTTTGCATCCGTGTTGGGTTCTGGTTGTCTTTTCTTAAGCGGTAGCGGCGTCTCACGGGCCGCACAGTCTCAGGGCCGCACAGTCTCACGGGCCGCACAGTCTCAGGGCCGCAACACATTGCTGCGCAGCACCGGGACTCTCGTAAACCGCACCAGCCCTCACGGCAGACGTGCGAGCTCCTCTCTCTCAGCGCCGAACCCTGGCGCGGCCGCGCCACAGCCGCCCCGACGCGCCCGGCGGCCCTGACGCTAACTGGAGACGAAGAGACCTGCGCGACGCCGGGTCCGCATGTCCGGACCACTTTGTTACGAGACCGGCCCGGTGCCGGTGCGCGCTCGGTTCAGTTTTCCATTGCGGGACGGCGAGGGGCGATCGAAGCTCCACGCTGGCGCCAGGAGCGCGAGCGGTCGTCGGCCGGCCGAGCTGGGACGTCCTGCGGCCAGCGCCGCGGCCGGCGCCCCTGTCCGCCCGGCGACAGGGGCGGCCGTCACCCGACACCGGAACACGCCCAGACGGCCGTCTCCGGTGCTGTCCGCTGGTGGACGGTAGCGCTGCTGTTGACGTGGTGGGAATGTGAGGCGCCGGCTAAAGCGGCACCGGGAAACAGACTCGGCCGCCTCGTCACCGCTCCCTCAGGCCATCCGAGCCGACACGTTGTCACACGTGCCAGGGTGTTTCTTCGTCCCTAACAGCGATTGTGTTGCGATTGTGTTTACAGTGGAAATTTGCAAGCAAGCTCGTTCACTCCAGTGACAGCTTCCTTCCGTTAGTGCAGCGATTTCCCCAGAGAGCTGAGAACGTCGCGGCTCGGAGCGTCCATCGAAATCGTCGGCGCGGGCTGCCGCCTGGCCGCCTCGTAGCCGCGACTGGCCGGTGGCGTGGGGACGGGGACCCGGACCACCGCCTGGGGAACGTTGTCGGCGCGTATCGAGGCGCCGCATACTTGTGGCATTGAGCGAGAGCGCTGCGGCTGCAGTGGGTCCTGCAGACCGGCAGGACAGGCTGGCTGCGGGCCGCGGCCGACGGCGCAGCGCCGCCGCCGTCTCGGTCCGTGGCGGCCACGCGCTGCGGCCGGCGCCGCCGCACAGTGCCGGCTTTCTCACCGAACGGCCAGGTGTCAGGTGATGGCCCGATGTAGACCAGATGTAATATTTTGGCGCTACACGGAGACTGGTGTTTGTGGTGTTCCCACTGTGGACGGGGGCGTCGTTTTGCGCCCTTTCGGTGTCGCCCAAGCCCCGTCTATACCATTGTTGGCCCAATAACTACCGATTCGGGCTTAAACCGTCCATTGTGTGGGAAGATCTCGAATTTTTTAACAGACAATCTTTGTATGAGATATCCAGAATGTTGCTGCGGCGCCCCTATGCTAAATATTAACAAACAGAAGTATAATTTGTTCAACATACAGGCAATTATGCACGCACGTAAGATTTACACGCATATTTTACATCGGACTGTCAATCTGTCACCACATATGATGCCGCTTTTGTGAAAAACTCCAATCAGGCAAAACGAACTGATCAGATCCCCTGAAAAATCACGTTGAGAATAGGTTAGCCAGCAACTTGAGCACCAGCTATCACTTCCACACGGCGACACTCCTGACACTGATTGAAGACTGGACAGGGCTTAGAACCGGAACTGTGCCAAGGGAAGTCTGGCGGCAAAGCGGACTGGTTCTCTCCCAGCTGTATGGCTGCTCTTGATTGATATTCGACCACTGCTGAAACTGATCAGTAGAACACCTGGGCAGCCTAACCGCTGAGCTGGCTCAGATTGCGCGAATCAGGAAGAAGTGGCGAATATCAAGGCGCACGTGCGTGCTCGCGCGTGAGCGGGCTGAGCGCCGCTGCGCGGCGGAGCTGAGCTGAGGGCCGGCCGGGGACCAGCCGCCGCCGCAGCGTTCTCAGAAGCCGTCTGAGGTAACGTGCACAGTCCAATCTCGGCGTGCCGCGCTCCGTCCGGTCGGCCGGCCGACGCGATATTGGCACCTGCGTGACGTCACTGGCAGTCTCGTCCCCGGCGGCACCGCTGTTTGCAGTCAGCTGAGGCCGTCGCGTTATAGCAGTGGACAAGCTTTGATCAGCCTGAGCCAAGGTCATAATTTCGGGTACTTTGCAGAGTTCTGTGATCTCAAAATATTTTGCCCTATAAATTTCTGGACTAGACGAAATCGATTTTGTTCTCATATCAACATAACAAGTCCTGTCCTGCACTCTCGGCCAACTCCCCAGTTATAATCATCCTCATTAATGGTTTTCACAGTTTATCACATACCAGGATTGTCAGTCTATTTCCCATTCAAAAAATGATGTGGTGTTTCCAAAGCCTCAGGTCAAGTTGTAACTGCGCAAATAAATTTGAATGTGCACGTTTAAACATTGTCCCTAACATTCGCTCATGTGCGTAGCCTAAAGCCACACGTTGCTTCGGTTTCGTTCTCTTTTTTCATTTTGTTGTCATCAACCTGAGATCACGGGCGGAAAATTATACCTTTGACCTGAGCCGTGGTCAGACGTACCCGAGGAGGGTAGCGTTTACCGCGCCGACACGGCTTCTGCCCGGCACGCCGCCGCCGCCTCGGCACGCGGCCACGGCGTCCGTCCGTCTATCGTCGAGCCGCGGCGCCATTACATCACGCGGCCGCCGATATTACAACGCGTCGGCAGCATCAGTCACACGGAGCAGGCCGCGATGGGGCTGCTGAGTCGGGGCTGCTGAGTCCAGGGAGGGTTGCTGCCGGGCGTGCGCCATGGGCGGAGCCGCTGAGTCCCCGGACCGGTGCCGATCGATGTTGGAATTTTTCCTCTGTGACCAGAGGTCGATGAGAACAAGATGGAAAACGAGAAAAGAGCCGAGGTAGAGCGTACCTTCGTGTGTGGCCAATGTAACAAGTCTACAAAGGCCAATACTGAAGGCAGTTTTACATGGTGCACGTTCAGATTTATCTGTACAGTTGCGGCCCGAACTGAGGGAAACATTGCATTGCAATTCCGAAATGCGCAATAGACTTATAATTATCTTGTGTGGTAAACTTTTTAAACGAGTTAAGAAGCATTATTATAATAGAGTAGTACGGTCCGAGGAAGAACTTTTCTTTACTTGAGAACAAACTGACGTCAGCCATTAGGAACACAGGAACTCTTCTTCAGTTGGAGACCATAGGGTCAGTGTGAAATTTCAGAAAAGTTGGAGGTGCTAAAGTTGGAGGGGCTGAAGCCCCCTGGCCCCAAGGCTCCCGCGCATATGTCAACCAGTTCAAAAATCTTGAGAACAAAATGTGTTTAAAGTCCGAAAACTTTGAAAAGCTCCCCAAATCCACTTGGCTTCTCCCTCACTGTCGATCTGCCAGATCTTACCTGTCTACTCCCTGGTCTGCATCATGGTGCCTCGCCGTGCCCGATTCGGGCGCGTGCGGGTTGACAGGGAGCGATCGTTTCCAGAGCGCTTCGTCCGTACGTAGCACGGACCACGCCGTCCGTGCTCGGCGTGGTCCGTCCGCCGGTAGCCGGTGGCCGGTGACTGGTGACCGGGCGGAGCTGGTGGCGGGCAGGGCTGGTGGCCAGTGGCCGTTGGCCGTTTGGCCGGTGGCCGGTGGCCGGTCACTGGTAACCGGGCAGGACCGGTGGCCGGGCAGGGCTGGTGACCGGTGAACGGGCGCTGATGGCCGGTGGCCGCCGTCGGGTGCGCCGTCCGGCGTCATTACCATCGCTCATCGGCGGCGGCGGGCCACATCACGCGCCGCCGTGGCCAACAAAGGCGGCGGCTTCGCGCAACCAACCGCGGGGCTCCCTGCCCGGATCGGCGACGGCGTCCACGGCGGCGGCGACCGTCTCCCGCGCGCTGCATGGCCGGCCGGACGCGGGGCCGCGGTCGATGCGACCGCGGGCCTCCAGCGACCCGTCCAGCGGCGGCTCATCACGTCAGACGGTGCGGCCGGCAGCCGAGCGCCGGAACGAGCGCCTATTTTCGTCGCTCGCCCTCTGTCGGAGTCGTGAGCGGACCCCCGAGCAGGTGGCTCCATTCAGGTGATGAGGAGTTGACTCACGGGATGGGATTCTGCTTGAAGAGGCGTAACCATGGGCCTGCTTTTTCTCTCTCTCCCTTTCTGTCTCTGTCTCCGTCTCCGTCTCGGTTTCAGTCTCAATTTCTGTTTCTTTGTCCTTGTCTTCGTTTCTGTCTCTGTCTCTGTCTCTGTCTCTGTTTGTGGAATTCCTGCCAAGTGGGATTTACTTACATGTTCAAGCCGGGCAATAAGCCCCATCAAGATCTCTGGTACGCCACACTCTCTTAGCATCGTGCTTTTCCGTTTGCCACCGCGTCTTGTATCTTCCTCTCCGCCTCTGGAAGACGTGTGCCCTGATCTGGGCGGGGTTTCACGTCTCGCAGACTTTTGCCCTCACCTAGGACGAGGTTCGTCTCTCGCAGACGTATGTCCTGATCTCGGAGGAGGAGGTTCACCGCCCGCAGATCTGGGAGGAGGTTCACCGCCCGCAGACGTATGTCCTGATTCGGGAGGAGGTTCACCGCCCGCAGGCGTGTGTCCTGATCTGGGAGGAGGTTCATTACCCGCAGACGTGTGCCCTGACCTGGGAAGAGGTTCACCGCCCGCAGACGTATGTCCTGATTCGGGAAAAGGTTCACCGCCCGCAGGCGTGTGTCCTGATCTGGGAGGAGGTTCATTACCCGCAGACGTGTGTCCTGACCTGGGAGGAAGTTCATTACCCGCAGACGTGTGCCCTGGCCTGGGAGGAGGTTCATTACCCGCAGACGTGTGTCCTGATCTGGACGGAGGTCCACGTCTCGCAGACGGGCGTCTTGAACTGAGAGGCGACCTGCGCCTCTACCTCCGGAGATCACCTCTCACGTACACCTGGCCTGATCTCAGCGCGTCCATCCGCCGGAAATCAATCAGCTCGCGAGGGGCTGCGCAGGCGTGCCGGGTCCGTTACTGATCAACAGGTGACGCGCCGCCCCCGTCCCCGCACCCGGCCTACTCGTGGGGAGGGGGTGACAGCATGGCGATTGCGCCTCAAACATACCCCTACACGACCGGAATCCACCGCCCACGAGTTTGGCCAGCCGCCACGAAACGAGACTCTTGCACAGCTTCCTCGTCCCTGTTCCCGTAGCGCCAGGGCACAGGAGCTGTTCGGCACCCTGCGCTGGTGTGCGGTGCACGGAGCGGACGGCTGCCGAGCGGCCCGGCCGGCCGGGCAGTGCCCGGCCGGCCGGGCAGTGCCCCGGCCGAGGCCGGCGTCCCTCCGACGGCCGGAGCAGCGCTCTCGGCGGCGGCACCTGCAGCCTCGCCCGGCCTCTCTCGGCCCGATCAATAGGCGCGAGGTCGTCTCCGCGCCGGACGGCATGTGACGCTGCCGCCCGGCCGGCGACCGTGTCCAGTGGCGGCGTCACCCGACCGTCTCCTGCCGCTCGGCCGGCCACCGTGTCCAGTGGTGGCGTCACCCGACCGTCTCCTGCCGCCCGGCCGGCGACCGTGTCCAGTGGCGGCGTCACCCGACCGTCTCCTGCCGCCCGGCCGGCGACCGTGTCCAGTGGCGGCGTCACCCGACCGTCTCCTGCCGCCCGGCCGGCGACCGTGTCCAGTGGCGGCGTCACCCGACCGTCTCCTGCCGCTCGGCCGGCCACCGTGTCCAGTGGTGGCGTCACCCGACCGTCTCCTGCCGCTCGGCCGGCCACCGTGTCCAGTGGTGGCGTCACCCGACCGTCTCCTGCCGCTCGGCCGGCGACCGTGTCCAGTGGCGGCGTCACCCGACCGTCTCCTGCCGCCCGGCCGGCGACCGTGTCCAGTGGCGGCGTCACCCGACCGTCTCCTGCCGCTCGGCCGGCGACCGTGTCCAGTGGCGGCGTCACCCGACCGTCTCCTGCCGCCCGGCCGGCGACCGTGTCCAGTGGCGGCGTCACCCGACCGTCTCCTGCCGGCCGCGCCGCCCCGACCTGGTGCCCCGGCCCCCCTGGCCGCGCGGTCTCGGTCAGGGCCGGCCGGCGGTCGCTGTTCCGTTTGATGCACTTCTCACGATGGCAGTGGTTCACCTGTTGCTGCCTTCATCTTCCGGGATGCAGGATTCCTAACGGAGAGATTAGGCTAGAAGTTCCTGCGTTCACGCTCCGTGCGCTCTTAATTACTTTGTGATGACGGGGATGTTACGCTCATTGTATTTTGAAAGGCGTAAATAAGATGCAGGTGAAATACGTCTGTATTCCCAGTCAGTAGAGTTTGCTGGGAACCAGCAGCCTTAAGCCTCCTGAACGCCATTCGTATTGCTGATCTGAATGTTAGTGGTGGTGATGTGCCTGCACTCTTTTACACAGTTGCACATTTCCCGCCAGGGGCATATTAACTGACGTGGAGACGGACCAACGCGGGATGTGCGCGTGACTGATGTCTCGTCCAGCAATACAACGACGATCTGAGAGTCGGTTTATCGCGAGGTCTCTCCCACGTTATATCCATGATGTACGAAATAACTCCCGCACTAGACTTAGTACTGCACGCAGGCGAACCTGACTCTATGGAACATAGGGCCAATGCTGTGCAAACCGGGTGAACTTTATATTTGCCACAAAATAAAAAGGAAAACGGTTTCATCCGAGAAGCGCGAGTCTCGACAAGGTAGTATACTGCCCATTTGTATCTCCCCGTTGCTCGTGTCAGCCAAATTTTGCGATCTGTTCGTGTAGGATGGGGTCTGTATAGGTCTGTGGAACAATTTAGGCGATTGGTCCTTGTCTCATGAGTGCCGCGTTTACAAGGGACAAACTGACGACAACCATGAGTTAAGCACGTAGGCAGGATTTTCCTCGGGGGGGGGGGGGGGTGAATATCAAATCTTGTCATATACCGCTGCCATATGACAAGGTTTATGCGAAAAGACAGCAGTTTTGACCTCATATTTCACCAACAAAACGTTTGTTTTTGCAATATATGTACGACCACTATTCCGTATTCGTGCGAAACCGCTATATATCTAGTGTAGACCGCTTGGCTCGGGGGGGGGGGGCGTGGCCCCCATGGCCCCCTTGGCTACGACCCTGCCATAAGTAGGAAAACTCTGAAGGCTACCAATATGGCGGAAGGGCTACGTGTGAAAAGCTCCAGCAACGCCTTCTCAGAGGTCAGCCACGGAGGTATTCTTAATTCAGGAGCCGTTTTCCTCGATCGGTGCCGCCGGACTGCCAGCAACGAACCAAGCCCCCCAATGCTTCCTTTACGCCAGCCAGAGAGTTTCTGACGAGAAGGCCGCGTTCAGAGCCGCAATGGAGAACGTTTTGACGTTTTGGGACATGGCGCGTGTAAAGACGATCAAGAGGAAGTTGCGGTAGAAAGCTGGAGTTATTGCGGGAAAAGTGGCGCTCGTTGCTGAAGAGGATGTGCAGGAGGGTCACTGACGCAAATATAGGCAGAGAGAAACTTTCAGAAAGTCTGGACAAGCTGTGGTACATCGGAGCTCCCGATGCTATTAAAGAGATTAAAAGAAACCAATTGCTCTCAGGCGATACCAAGAAAGATGACACAATTTAACGAGAGTCAACAGGGCCCACATCCGGCAACGATGAGTGGGAATGGCAGTGTTTCTTGACAAGGGCTAACGGCAACTCACAAGACAACAATCTAGTACAAAGTACATAGTACGGTGACTCTGTTATTGCTCTTCGGCAACTAGCGCCACTCTTCCCACAGTAATTCCAGCTTTCCTTCGCGATCCGGGCTCTTGACTGTCTTTATGTGCGCCATGCTCCTAAACGTCAGAACATTTGCCATTGTGACTTTGAACACGGCATCCTTGTCAGAAGCTCCCTGACTGGCATGGAGGAAGCATTGGAGAACTCGGCCCGTGGTTGGCAATTTGGCGCCACCGATCGAGGAAGATGGCTGACCAATTAAGAATGCGTCCGTGGGTGACCTTAGAGGTGGTGCTGTTGTTGAAGCCTTCACACGTTATTCTTTCGCTGAATCGGTGGCCTTTAGTCTTCCCACTCCTGGTTGTTGTCGGTATACCCATTGTGAAGGCTACATTCATCAGACAAGGACCAATCGCCTTGGTTGTTCCACAGACCCATACAGACCCCACCCTACACGAATAAATCGCAAAACTCGACTGACGCAAACGGACAACTGATGCCGCGGGCCGCCGTCGGACGCACGTTTAACTCCGGGGGAATACCAGGACGGCACGCCTTGTAGTTCCTCCTCTATCTGCTGTTACCATGAGATCCTACCTACCTACTTACCCCACTGCTCCTATTCACTATTTTCAGGTCAAGCGCCTCCCCGAGCCCCACTCAGACTCCCCGATCTATCAACGCCGCCGCCATTTTGATCGCCGATGGCCGTGATGACGCACACTTCTCCCAGGGCAACACTGGATTATGGGAGCGCAGTGAGGGTGTTTTGAAGCAGCTGAAGCTGGGCTTTCATCCGATATTTTTTTTACTGAGCGGGTAAAAACCCCATTTCTCTGTAATCTTTACTAAGTGTATCACATCAGCCAAGAATCCAAGGTTTCTAGAAAGATTCTACGGTGGAAACGCAGATGTTCGTGACGTCACATAAGCCGAAATATAAGATCCGTGGGTCCACTGAAATCATTTTCTCCACAGTTATGACGCCATTGTTAAGTAACTGGGTGAAAGATCGTATGACAAAAGATCGTAAGCAAAAGATCGTACGGCACAAGATCGCATGAGATACGACATTAAAGGTGAAATGTTGCGCCGAGGGCACAGATCGTCGCCAGAGGCGCGGTATAGGATACAAGAGGCCGCAGGCCGATAAAAGGGTGGAATCGGATAGCTCTGTCCAATAAAAAGGCAAGGTCGCACGAAACGTGGTATTAGGTTATATCTAGATCGGGACCATGTGCTGAGCGTGATACAGTACCGAACTATGACGCCGGTATGGCTCGTATCACGCACACGTCATTCGGAAATGGCGGTTTGTTTACGACCTTGAGCAAAGGGTTACACCTTCCAGTCCCGGCGCCCGGCGGCGCTGCATATTTGATGCATTACCCTCTTGGAGTAGCGTTTAAGCTGTGTAAAAGCTTGATGAGATATGGTAATAACATACAGTAATATATAGTGTCTTATTGCTACATGGCAAGCCCGTCACACCCTCCCTATTTAGATAAAATGCGACCTAACCTCTGTTGGACAGACCAAAGTCCGATCTCACCCTTTTATCGGCCTGCGGCCTCTAGTGCCTTGCACCGCACCCCCGGCGCGGAGTTGCGCTTTCGGCGCAACATTTCTCCTTTGATATCTCTCTCATACGATCTTTTGCCATACGGTAATGTGTCACGCTCAGCCCAGGTCCGAATGCATTTTCTGTCAGCCTGCGGCCTCTGGAATTCTCTGGGATCCTAAAGGCCTTCGGCGCAACATATGTGTTCTTTATTTCGATGTTTGTGTCATATGATTTTCTTGCAATACGATCTTGTGCTGACGATATTTCGTCATGCGATCTTTTACACAGTTGCCCAAGAACAGCGTCATTAAACTGCGGAAAAAAATAATTTCAGTGGTCCCACGAAACTTGTATTTCATCTTTTGTGACGTCACGAGCATTTGCGTTTGCGCCGTAAAAATACGCAAATGGCGTATTCCTAGAAATACGCCGTTTGCGTATTTCTAGGAACCTTGGGTTATGGCCGTGGTGGTGCACTTAGTAAAGATTATCCATTTTTCAACACGAGGCTCGCTCACCTGAAGCGTTCTTTTTTTATTCATGTTGGAGGACTAAACCTCCGATCTAAAAATTGCAAAAATTGCTTGCAGGAAATATGCAATGCATCTCAAGCGATCGCACTTACCATTGTTTCTTCATTCTCACGTCGAGAATGAAGAAACCTCGTGTAAAAAAAGACATGTTGTTCTGCACTGCCACATCCGTACGACCCTTAACACGCACAAGTCGTTCGGAAATGGCGGTTTGTTTATCATCTTAAGCGGATGATTACACCTTCCGGCCCCAGCGGCACAACATTTTTGACAGATTACCTTATTGGAATAGTTCTTCAGCCGTGTAAAAAAAATTATGGTACAGCAGCGGAGGAACCTCTCTGTTTATATATATATATATATATATATATATATATATATATATATATATAACCGCGTTTCGCACGACCTAACCTCTGTTGGACAGAGCCGAGTCCTGTTTCACCCTTCGCCGGCCTGCAGCCTCTAGTACGCGTTGTTGGCAACGCGTACTAGAGGCTGTGCTATCGGCGCAATATTTTTGTCATTTATTTCCAGGCACGTAACCGAGTACCTCCGTACCCCCTATAAGGGGACGAAACAGCCCCCTGCACCCCCTAACCAGTGACGCCTCGGCGACGGCCGGTGACTGACGCGCCGTTGTGGAATAACTACTTTAACTGGAGGTATTGGCCTCCCCTATATCTGCGCCAGTTATCATTTTCTGATCAGAAGATACTCGTTCCATTAATAGTCCTTTCGAGCAAAACAAAAACGTCCTTGTCAGGTGCAGTTCTCCAGTACCGCCTTTTTGTGCTGCGTGTGCTGACTGGCTTCACTTTGCTTGCTAGGAATACGCTGGTCCTTCTGTTATCGTGTTCTCTGGGTTTCCAACGCACATGACGAATATAACGCACTTCAAATAACAGGTCGATATGGGATTGGCTTCAAAGTCCATTGTCTGAATGTGACGGAGAAGCACTTGGGGAAGGGGGTAGGACTGCCTCCGGGCGGTGCTGCCCGTACCAATTTTGAACCTAAAAAATATGGTTTTCGCTAGAAAGAATGGTGTGAATGGCGATTTCGTCTACAATCCTAGCTTTTTTGCATTTTGAGCCGAATTACATGCACTACACGGTGACAGTCATTTCATTACGGTATCATGCCCATGTTCTCCAATATATGCCAGAGACCTAAGGAGGGCGGTGTTGCTCCCGTTTACCGTACTTTCATCCCATTATGAATTTTATCAGTATTGCAGTACAGAAGTGCATGTGTTGATGTATTCGGGGTTTCGTGTCCCATTAATCAAACGTCACATGCCATATGATACTGTTCACACCTGGTCACTTCCTTTAGGGAACGATTAAAAGAACAGCCTTGGAAAAGGGTCTCAGAGCGAAAACATCTCTCCCGGAATAGCCATGCGGACGAAAAGCTTACGCAAGCCAACAGATTGCAAATGCAAACACTCAAAACTCAAGAACTGATCTGTCTTCCAGGTAAAACCTTATGTTTCGGTGCCAAGTAGTGGCTAAGTTACTGACCTCCAGAAGTCGTTCCGGCTGCGCTGGGCCTGGCAGGGCAAGTCGCTCAATCTGATTTTGTTCTGATCTTTGGAGCAACTCCTCGCGCATAATTTCGCGATTGTGGAAGGTCGCGTGATACTAAGAACTTGATTTTGAAGTTAATAGCGACAAATATTTCGTCCAAGACCACGTACGGGGTTCAGGACCTGGTCGTTCATAGATCAGAGTTCATGGTTATCCCTTTCGCCCTCTCCAGTGATCCGTTGTGGGCAAATTTTGGGGATGTTGGCAGATGCGGTCCATGAGCGCGGGCCGTGACCATAGAGACATGTTATGGTCCGTGGATATCGTCCCCGAGACGTCTAGAAAAAAACATTTCTTGGCCGACTGTCAAGCGTTAATAGATGGAACAGCCCTGCCAACAGCGCACACAGTTTACGCCTAAAAGCTACACCCTTGTACATGTTAATTGACTCAGTACAGTTTTTCTATGTTTTTCGAAGATACTGTTTTGTTATACAATTACACAATGATTTCCACTATCATAGTCATGTTTTTTAACAATGTTTGTTCGTAGGCTTTTGTAAGAGCTTTTTCAAAGTGAGTTTGGAACCAGTGTGTACTGCGCATGCGCGAACTTTGGTTGGCTGATGCAATACACGTCATTGCGTCAGCGGCATTGATTCACTGAGCATTCATCGCACACACACAACAGCTCTAACACAATGGACATCACGCCTAGGAAGCGGACGAAGATATTTACTTTATTCGAACATTCTGAGAAGTCACAGAGAGAGATCGCTAAGATAGCTGGTGTCAGTCAGCGCTCAGTCTCACGGATTATAAAACAAGGAGTACTACTGGATCTCTGTCGCCGAAACGAAAACGGAATTGTGGAAGAAAACGAAAAACGACGCCGAGAGATGATCTGTATTTGATACGTCAAAGCAAACTTGCACCACGAAAGACTAGTGATGATCTGCAAAAAGACCTAGCCGGATCTGGAGTTAGTGTGAGTTCGAGCACTGTTCGAATGAGGCTTCTAGAGACCGGTCGGAGGGCTCACAGACCACTAAAAAAAACAACTTCTTACAGAGAAAATGAAGGCTAAACGTTTGTTATGGGCAAAAAAGTACCGGCACTGGACAAAGGAAGACCGGCGGAAGGTCATGTTTTCGGACGAAAACCATTTTTTCGTTCAGGGACAGAGGAGTCAACATGTCCGACGCTCTCCTGGTGAGAAATTCCGTGAAGGTCACATCAACCAAACCGTGAAACACCCCGCAAAGAAAATGTTTTGAGGTTGTTTCAGTTTCCGTGGCGTGGGATCACTTCATCCTGTCGAAGGAATGATGAAATCTGCCCAATACATCGACGTGATACGGAGAAAGGCGATTTCAGACATCCAGAAGGCGTTTCCAGACGGTTCAGGGGTTTTTCAACAGGACCTGGCTCCTTGCCATACGTCGAAGATTGTTCCCATTTTTTTTTTCAAAACAAACAAGATAAATGTTTTGGACTGGCCGGGAAACTTGCCGGATTTAAATCCTATAGAAAATTTATGGTCTATCATAAAGACTCGTCTCCGCAAAAAGGATTGTACAACCAAAACCAAGCTGATACAAGCCATAATTCAGGTCTGGTACCACGACGAACAGATAAAAGAAAACTGCGAAAACTTGATAGATTCCATGCCCAAACGGGTTTCACAAGTGATAGACGATAAAGGTGGTCATACTACGTATTAAGATATGAAAAAATAAGAAGAAATTATGTGAATAGACGACTTTTTTTGACAAAAACCATAATTTTTATTGTTTTGAGTGTTTGAGTCAATTAATATGCACAAGGGTGTACTGGGAAAGGAAGAAATTGAAAATGGGACATCCAGGACTGGAACTCAGCATGTTGTGGCATTATGCGCCATTAAATTCGCAGTCACACCATGAGGTTCATTGACGCAGCCATTTTAAGAAAGGGTCTGCACTCAGTAACCATTTCAAATAGCAATGACACCCCTGGCGATTCCTTTCACTTAACTAATTTATTCATAACCGGGAAATTCGAGTAAACAAACGAACACTTAATTATTCTTTTCCGTCTTACTCTTTTTCCGGTTCGACATTCATTCCCGTCGATATTCATTCTGTTCGACATGTTGTCTTTGTCCGCAACGGAAACCAGAGTCCACTGACGTGACCTCGTTTGAGGTCGCCTGTCAGCCAGAAGACCACGATACCAGCTCGCCTTAGTCGCCGTATCCTGTCGGATTTGGAAATGGCTAAGGGTACAGTGTACTCTCAAGGTGACCAAATGGCGAATACTGACGAAGGGTTATGCCAAGAACGTTCGGCTCCTTTTCGCCGACCCCATCTCCTCTCCAGCTCCGCCTGCTCCCGTTGGTGATGTGAGAGTTCTCGGTAAAATGTTTGCTGACTTGCATGCCATGTACTCTAGTTGGTTTATTTATTCAGGCCACAACACCCGAGATGTCCTCGTAAACTGGCAGAAGACTATTCCCATCGCCTAGGGCCAGAATTATTTTATTTTTTTCACGGAACGGCTAGTCATGATGTCCGCATAGTTAGCCTGCGGATCTGCACAGTGTTGCTCACATGCTCAATCTCAGTGGAGAGTTGTCTGCGTTTGTTCTAGATTTCTTGGCAGTTCTGCAACGGTTTTCCAGGCCGGAAGCACAACAAGAAATAGGAATAGCCCGGCACAGCCAAGCAGCTTGGATGAGACCCTTTGCTCAGAGCGTTGAACATCTGCTTTCATTGTACAGTGTGGACGTGTAATCCCTTCAGTTGCCGCTCACATTTATGTCAAAGGCCAGCCGACTTTTGAAAGGCGTCGCGAAGCTCGCTGAATTATCTCGAATGAGTACTAGACACTCCTGTATGTGGAGCATCCAGCGGGACGCGCTTCTGGAAAGAAAACCACACTGTTGGAATAGACGATTTGGACATCCCATCTTCGAGTGGATAAGACGTCGTCCATTTTTCTTGTCTGCAGTGAAGTGGAGAAAGTTTTCGACACATTGTTATATAAATGGTAGGAACTGAGGAAAAATGTTTACTTAATTGTTAGAAAAATAATCAAATGGTATAAACCGGAGCTGGGGAATCCTTCGTCCTTCGATGGGTGTCTGAATCAGTCGTCCGGAGTAATTTAATCCAATGAGCTGTAGAAAATTAGAAGCCACTCAGTAGCAACGCAAAGGTGCCAGCAAGAAGAAACATGAACCTTGATATATTCAGGGTTACTGCACAAAGTCATTCGCACGCCGAAAGGCCTGAACAGCCTGATGTCCGACATCCGCTCGCACTAGAGCTCGCTACCAGCTTGCACGAGGTGGCGTGTTGCACACTCGCTGGCGGGGACACGGGAGCGGGGGGGGGGGGGGCAACTGCCTCAAACGTTTGTGAAAGTTAACATTAACCTTATGGGGGTGACTGGGAAAGGCCTGTTTATCTCCCCAAGCTGTGAAGCGGTTCCCGCGCCGCTGTTCGCCGGTGGCTCTCGCTGTTGACTCGCTGTTCACTTTCCGTGACTCGCCGTGATTTATCGGGTTTCCTATCAACCGTTTACTGCCTGCAGAGCAGCACTGGGATTTCGTCCGACAAGTCGCGATCAGTACCCAGTGCATGTCAGTATAGTCAGTTGACTGTCCAATGCTTGCCCAAAACCGCGAATATTTGCTGGTTGCACTGGCGCAAATGCATCCAGCTTGATGCACTTTTCGCGATGGTAGATATGCCGTTTCAACGCCAAGGTGCTGTTGACTAACAGTTTTACCCTGATGATACCATCCTCGTGATTGCATAATCCGATAAACAACACCGCTATGTGGTTTCATTTCGGATCTAAACTGTACATATCAAAACAGTCTGCATTTTGTCGTCATGGAAACAATGATTTTTTCTCGGAATTAAAATGAGGAGAACGTGTGCCTTATCTCCTTTTTGTGACGGTGTTGATGTATGTGCATCCTCTTCTCTGAAATATGGCTGTGACGATGGCTTAATGTCCGTTGAATTTAGCTCAGTTACCGTTTGATATACCGATGCAAAATATGGCAAATGAGGTTCTTGAAATATCCGCATCGAAAAAACAAAAATACCAGAAACCTTGGACGTTTTTCTAAAAAAAGGTCCTGACACGGTTGCCGCCGCCCTCGCGGCAGAGCCATCCCTGGTCCCCATTTGGCCTCGAGAAGGGTAGTGACTGGAGATGTGTCAGCTGCGCTGTAGAGGGTCAGGTTTCCGACGTTGAAGGTACAGGCTCAGCAGTGCCACGTCACCACCGCCGGCCGGGCCAGGGGGGGGGGGGGCGGTTCACGTCTCCCCGGCTTACAAGGCGGATGTGAGGCAGGCCGCGGTTGACGTTGGCCGAAACATGGTGTAGGGGCGTGACTATTGCACGTTGGAGCGTGATTAGTTCCGGCAACGTCTACCGCACAAGGAGGAACTTCTCCAAGAATGAATGAAATGCAAAGGCCGCTCTGAAGTCCTTTCTTTCCAAACAACGCATTAGGTGTAGTGGTAATTTCTTCGTTAAAACGGGAGTGCATTTACATAAGGCCGACCCAAAAACACTCCTCTCAGAAACAACCAGCAGAGGTGTCTTCTCATGATCTGAGCCTTCTAATGAGAGAGGCTGATGACCATTTATCAAGAAGTCGGACACTGATGAAAAACAAGGGAGGGTCGGAGGTCTCGTTATGGCAAAATGCGATACATCTGGCAGTCATTCCACTTCTGCCCGAAAGGTAGACTTTTCATCATTTCGATGAATGCACGGCACTTCCGTTCTCATTTGTCTTGGTAAAGACACCTTGAAATCTGAAATTGGATGCATGGATCACGGGCCACTACCGGTCAAAGCGACCTCAAAAAGGACACCTGGGGAAGATGTCGCCCAGACTTCGTTATTCTTTGGGGAAAGCCGAGGCAACGAATTCGTCTGTAGGGATAACAATAACATAATATTAGATCCAAGGAGAGAAATAGTCATTTAAGGCTAGTCCGGGTGAGCTGGTCTCATTGACCCAAGTAGACTGAGAGCGTATGTTATACGTCAGTTTTTCGTTGCTTTAATCCCAATTACGTGCCGGAAGTAGTTGGATCATTTACCAAAGAGTAATCAAACCTGCAGTATATCTGATACCATGCATCAGACATCAGTGACCTCTTAGATAGCCGCGGGTAAATTTTGCGGTAATATTATATCGATTGCATGAGATCCTGCCAGTCTCCCTCGTCTTTTGCTACATCCAAGCGGTCTTCCATGAGCTTGATGGACCTCTCGGGCGGATTGTTGGCACACTTGACGTTGGAAGCAAAGCTCTTTATCTCGCGGTAAGGGCTGCTGGTCTCTCACTCTTCGGGGTCTGCACAGTATGTGCATCAGCACCCAGTGTGTGGAAGATGCTGCACGACTGAGGTCCTGCTAACCCTCGGAGTGTCCTTCAGACTTCTGGAAAGCCGGTTTTCCCGTCTCAAACGAAACAGGGTGGTTGAAGCGCCGCACGGCTCTCGGTCCATGGCGATGCTTTCCTCATGTGATACACGATCGCTGAAAAGAGATGGAGGCACAGTGTCTTCTGCCGGGCACCGCAGATGGCGAGGCAGAGCTTGCTGGGCTGCTTCTGTCATGTCATCATCCCATCTCATTGTGTGGTGTCAGTGTTTGATGCAGAGTTTGGTGCATCTGGAGGTCCTGCAGTGGTACGCCTGCAGTTAAGTAAACCACTTGAAACCAATACGGCACTTAAATCAGAGCTGCATACCAGCAGAATGTTTACAGTTTCTGCAGTGTCATCATCATATCCCATCTGGGCACTTGCCGCCACGCCAGTCCATTGAAGGCATAGAACACTGATGCCATCCACCGCGCGTTATGATTCGCTCCCGGATTTGCTCTATGCCTTCAAGCGAATGCCGCTAAGTACCCGGATGGGACACGATAGTGACACTGTGAAGAACTGCAAGCGTTCTGCAGGCTCGCAGCTCAGTTTTACGTGTCGTATTGGCTTCAGGTGGGTCATTGCACTGCAGACGCGCCACTGCAGGACCTCCAGCTGCATCAGACTCTGCATCAAACACTGGCACCCAGAGATGATGCCATGACAGAAGCAGCCCAGCAAGCTCTGTATCACCGTCTCTGGTACCCGGCAGAAGACGCTGTGCCTTCATCTCTCGTTAGCGATCGTGTATCACACGAGGAAAACGTCGCCAAGGTCCGAAAGCTGTGCGGCGCTTCAACCGCCCTGCTTTGCTTGAGATGATAAAACCGGCCCTCCAGAAGCTGGAAGAAGGAGCGACACTCCGGCGGTTGGCAGGAACTCCATCGTGGAACATCTTCCACGTACTGGATGCTGATGAACAGTGGCTTTGCGCGGACCCCGAAGAGTGAGAGACCAGCAGCCCTTACCGCGAGATAAAGAGCTTTGCTTCCAACGTGAAGTGTGCGAACGGTCCGCCCGAGAGGCCCATCAAGCTCATCGAAGACCGCTTGGATGTAGGAAAAGACGAGGGAGACTGGCAGGATCTCATGCAATCCATAGAATATTACCGTAAAATCTACCCGCGGCCGTCTAAGAGGTTACTGATGTAAGATGATGAGACCCAATGCTGTGGTTCAGTTCAAGCGACGGGATGCGGTATTTGCTGTACGATACATGAATCATTTATACTGCAGGTCTGATTACTTTTTCGTAAATTATTGAACTACTTCAACCACGTAATTTGGGATTCAAACAATAAAAAACCTGACACATAGCAGATGCCCTCAGGCTACTAGGGTCGGTGCCGCCGCCTGATCTCAAAATGTGTGCTTACAGGCACAAGGAAGATTAAAACAAAAATGACTCGGGATCACCCGTGAATCTACCGAGACTGTTTTCGCGAACACCTGTGATTACGTAGTCAGTAGCGGCGTTCGGTATGGCTTGGAAAATAGCACGTGATTTACACATTTTTTGCACCATTCGTTGCAGGCAAGCACACGCCCGGCGTGTATACGAAGATCAACGGCGATGTGAGTGGCGAAGCTAAGTCACCGCCCAGTCCTCAAAAAGTGGACTTAAAGGCAGCAAAGCCAGAGACACCAAAAAAGGAAGAGCCGCCGAAAAAAGACAAGACAGACAGCCCCAGCGAAAGCAGTACCTCGCTCTCCACGATGCCATTCAGCAGCTCTAGCAAAGCCACCAATTTCGACTGTGAGTATAACCATGGGCGTATAGCTTTCTATACGCCCGTGCTCTCGGACGCTCAAGTGTTCCAAACTTAACCGAACTACCCAAAAATAATTATGAGTTTAACATGATACTTTATAAAATGACCAGTCCCAGGGATTAGGAGTCCCACCCTACAGTCATCTTCGTATTTGAAAATCCCCAATCCACATCAAAAGTTGGCCCCCCGTGCAAGGCAAGTAGTGCATTGTTTTATGCACTCTGGTCCCTGTGGCGTAATGGACATCACGGATTGTGATCAGTTTTGCGATCGTTTTGGTCCTGTGGTTGTGATGGAATTCATCGCGACCTTGCGGCTTTAGAGGAAGTCATATAGGGATAAAGTGACCTTATGGCTTGAATGGAATTGTAATGATCTTGTGGTTCCAACAAGCTCAAAATTGTTCCGCAAGGTTTCGTCCACCCGGGAGACACCACGTGCTAGTTGCTATAAAAAACTTTAATGGAGCGGCAGGGAAAAAGAGCTGTCAAGCGCATCAAGCAGATTCCAACTGTGCGGAACAAGCACATCCACTTAAATTACCTGGACGCCATGGCGTCAGCGTAGCTGTCCTAGCGCTTTGGAGATGGTCATGGCTTCTTGTGCTACTTCTACACCTGTGCTACTCGCCCAGTTTCAGGCGCACATTTTTGCAGAGGCTGTGTTTTCCGTTCACGAACATTGGAACTTGTTTATGTCTGTCTCAGCAGCTTCTCCGGAGGTTCCATTCCGCTCCATGCCCTTCCGGTTACCTGGGGTAAAAGGAAAACATGAACGAAATAACGCAAAATGTTGCAAGTATCCATGTTTAGGTAGACGTTTTCTGCAGTAATTGGGATTAATCTGGGTTTACGTACAATTTATGGTCTTTACTGCCAGTTTCAGAAAATCGAACTAAATCCAATCATGAACGAGCGAAAACTCGCACTAGATAAGTGTGGATTCAGTGTTGAAGTGCTTTGTTGCGTTTCAGCATTTGTTCAGTAAAAAAAAACCACATTTATTGGTTTAATATTGTAACTCAAAGACATGCCGGTGCTACGGAACTATGTATCCAGACCTGTGCTCCACATCTTTTGGCTGATCCGGACCAGGATCTGAATCATAGTGACTTGATCTGGATCATCATTTGAATCAGGGCAATTTTTTAATTTTAGATCCGAATCAAATATGATTCACTCGAGCTTTTTCAAGACTGATTCGAACCAGATGCGATTTGCACCAATTTTTGAAAAAAATGATCTGGATCAAGCATTGATTCACAAGTTCTTCATTGATTCGGATAGACCATTGATTCAAAATATCAATTACAACACACAAACACACACACACACACATATATATATATATATATATATGTGTATATGTACATATATATATGTGCATGCCTGTTTATTGTTATATGAATTGTTTTTTATGCATAATTTTTTGTTATAAGTATTATTTATCGTCACTGAGATAACGCGCAGGAATGTAGCAAAATGTTAGTGTGTTCCTAAAATTTGAACATTACCACGGTAGCCATAGCTTCAGGTGTCCGCACAGGGCAGCTTTAGCTACTGGCTACTGTATTTTAATGCTGATTTCCCCTTGATGTCTGTTCACCATTATTTTGCCAGTTACGACGTCCTGGTGACAATAATTACCTATACTTGTGCTACACACAGAAGTCGATAGAGGAAGGCGCCCAGGGGTTGTTTGGCCAAAAATAGATGGAACCAGTGACATGATGACTATTGAATAGCATAAAGTGAGTCACATGATGATTTGACGAATCACGCAGGTGCCCCAGGGGCAGCTGTCTCTATCGACTTACCCAAACATGGGTACCCACTAGTCGCCTACTATCTGCCTAAGCAGTACATGATGATAGGTGCTTGACGTCATTGTTTCTTACACGAAAAGGGACCACATGCTTCATGAAGGCGTTTAATACTACCTTTCCTTAGTGGCGTATGCTAAGTGCAAGATATGTTTCCAACAGCTGGGCTGTGGAATTTTGAACCTTGTGGTGTTGTGAAAGGGAGTTGGTTATCTGGCTCATTTGGCATCCTCTAATGCAATTTGTTTCGGTGGATTATTACATTGAGGTATTCTCCACGAGCACACTGTCATGCTATTTTACCACCCTGCTTAACATATGTAATTTGGCCACACTGATCAGGACCACAATGCTAGGATCCGGATCAGCATTTGAATCACGTTCGTTTTTCAAATTTTGATCCGAATCAAATGTGATTCACGGCTGCATTTCCAAAACTGATCCGAATCAAATGCGGTTCATCACCTCCCTTCCAAAAAATATGTCATTACTGATTCGTATCAGATCCGGATCAGAATCAAGTACAAGTGTGCAGGTATCTGCTACGATTTCGGAAATTTGGCACGACTTGCCGAAGCCCTGCACCTTAAATATGGTTATTGTCGCCACTAATTTAAAAACGTCTCGCCGCCACTGCAGAGTGACGGTGTAGTATGCATTTCCTATCGCCGGGACGAAGCGATCTTTCTGGCTTTCCGTGCTGTTCGGAGACCTCACGCGACTGTTAGATCATGCATCACGTCGTGGACATACCAAAATGACTGCGATGAGCCATAGGTATACCCAGCTTTTTCCAGCTGCCTAATCTTCGCGTTGTGCCACTGTTAGGCCCCTTTGGATGTACGCCACTGCACTGCTATTTTGAAAGCCGAAGCGGGCATGCCAACCCAAAGCTGTCGAAGCTTCCGCCACCTATCATCATGTTTGGAAACTAGAGGTTGCAGTGATTCCGCTCCCGAAAATAGGGCTTTTGTGCAAACAAGAAATATTTGTGGACCAGACCGATAAGTGACCTAGTAAAAATATTTTTCATGAGGCTAATTAAAAGTTTTCAGAGAATCCAGGTCTGTCTCCTAAAGATGCGTAGGGTACACCGTCTTTCAGAGCCAGCCACCATGTTATGGCCACCGAACATCAATAAGGAAGCGCCGTTTAATATAGTACAAAAGTTGAGCTATATGTAACACAAAAAACAATTTTTTTAATATAAGTCATTTTCCACGCCTAGAGTAAAATTTTTCAGATTTTGCTGATATACGAAGCAATGAATGAATTTGGGCACATGGAATGATAGGTGTTCATCCGCGGGTCGGCAGACTACTGCCCGACGCCGCAGTCGCGCTGGGAGCGCAGTGGAGGGTGCTGGTGTGGGCGGGCCGCCGTGTGCAGTGGTCATTTGCGGAATGGGTTGATGGTGTGGATGACCCATGTTTAGAAAAATTGAAATTGCGAACGCCTTTACTCTTCGCTGTCTTCCGTTGGAGGATCACAATGGGTAACACTGCAACGTCCAAGAAAGGAGATTCGTCTGAGAATGGTACGATGTGTTTGCAACACATAAGCGGAGTCGATGGCTGGCGGCACCTGAAGAAATCTAAACTTTTTTTCTTTCGATATCAAAGTGGGTTGCAAGGCACCATTTGCAATTCCGCGTTTGCACACGGTGCAACTGACACTGCTCTGTCTATTTGCTGTTGGGAAAGCAGTGCAATTGACACTGCTTTTTCCATTGGCAACACAGGAAGGTTCCAAAAAAACCCAGGGAAGGACTGACAGCTTGTGCCTGTTTGTACTGTTTTGTTGACCCAGTGTTTGAAATTCACAAGTAATGAAGGGCTTTGCCCATCTCAGCCAGACCGTTTGCATGCCTTTGACTATCAGTACCTCCAGACTGGTGTACAGTGTGCCATGGTTTTTCATGCATACAGGGTACATGTTATTGCATTGAAAACTGCCTTTTTGGGATTATCTGAAAGAAGAAGTAGAATTCTTTGGTCTCATGGAATTGGTCTTTGTTTTATAGTCATGTACTGAAGAGTATGTGTTGCACATTCCAAAGCTTGGCCTTGGAAAGTATCTAATGTATAGTGGAAAAAAATTTTTGGGTTGAGTAGGGGAAGCATTGTGGAAAGTGTGTAGAACTGCTTAAAAAAATAACCCAATGCTTATTGAGTATTTGTGTTCCAGTGTGAAATAAGATAAGCTTAACCTAATCTCACCTAATGGGAACATGGGGCAGAACTGTTCGGTAATCCTTTAGAAGCGTGCGCCATAAACCAAGCACACTGGATGACACATATACGGCGCGCGTGGCAAAAGGAGACGTCAGCTGTTGCGAGAAACGACAACATTATGCACTGGAGCTCCATGGTCGTGGATCACCTACTATTCGTTAACCTAACCTAACCTAACCTAACCTAACCTAACCTAACCTTACCTTACCTTACCTTACCTAACCTAACCTAACCTAACCTAACCTAACCTACTGTGTAAAACAAGAGCGAATAGTAGATGATCTACGACCTGGAGCTCCAGTGCATAATGTTGTTGTTTCTCGCAACAGCTTGCACTGGAGCTCCAGGTTAATCTATATTGCTCTTTTTTCACAGTGTTGGTTTGTTTTAGGTTGTTGGTTAGGTTAGGTTACGTTAGGTTAGGTTAGGTGGTAGGTAAGGTTAGGTTAGGTTAGGTTGGCGAATAGTAGGTGATCCCCCCGAGCTATGCTATTTTGTTTCTCGAACATGACGTCTCCTTTTCGCGCGCCTTGTGTCATCCATGTGCTTTTTTGGCGCACGCTTCTAAAGGATTACCGAACTGTTCAGTCTTGACATTTAGCTTAGAGAAGTGAAATGAATGGTGCAGTGACCTGCACATTTTGAATGCTATTCTTGTTCACCAGTACTGGATGCTGATAGCAATTTGACATATATTTATGTTATTGCCTCCAGTGACAAATAGATGCAGTGTAAATTGCACCTGTGTAAACTGCACATTTACTGCACTCATACTAGTGCAGTAAATTTCACCTCTGCCAGTATTCACCATTTGGATCTCTTCAACACTGCTGGGGAAGGAGCTATTAGACCTGACTTGACTCCATGTAGCCACAAAATGACCCTACAGGGGACTTCAGGGGCAGCACTGTATTCTGGTTTCCAGTGGATGCTGTGAGATCAAGAGCCAAAATTTATGTGCAGTTTTTCTTGCCAGTTTATTGAGCTTAATTCTGTCTATTCAATATAATGAAAAACATGGGCATAATGCTAGTTTTCCTTGTGAAATTGTGGATGCACTTCCACATACCTTGGTTCCAAGTTCCATTCATTTAAAGACATGACAGGGGTGACACTTGAGGGTTCCAGAACTACATCTGACAAAGAACTAATACTTGTGGGCCACATTCAGCAACAAAAACTAACTTGGTCACTTACCAAGTTACCTTAGTGCATCAGAACATTGGGAAGCAATGTTTTCTGAATGAATGAAAAGCAGTGAAGCAAAGTCAGTTTTCTAAAAGATGTAAATAGACAAGTAGCCTTGCTACTAACTGCAGTAAAGGAGCACATGGCAACCTTGTAAGCGATGCTGGTAAGTTAATGAATGCAGCTCTGTTGATCACTGAACCAGGCCAGTGACCCCAGTTCGCGACCTTGACTTCAGATGACCTTGACCCAAGTAGGCAGGGATGTCGATTTCTGTAAATGATCGGGGGGGGGGGCCGAGGGCCTAACAACCTAACCTCCTCCGAAATGTGGGTTTGTCAACGGATTTAGCCCACTTTATTTTGACCATGGGGGATTTATAAGTTTTTTTTTTGTTACGATTTATCAAACGGAAAATTGCGTTTATCCCAACCAATAGAAGCATTTGTATAGACAGAAGTTAGGAAGATGGATATAGGGGTGCAGCGAGGATTTTCTTAAGAGGGGGGGGGCGGAGCTCACTGTGAAATGAAATCATACGAAAACCGCTTGTCGGGAAGACGATGTGCAATAGTTTTCACTAACTATGCTAGTCTAAGGGGGGGGGGTCCGGGCCCTCCGGTCCCCCTTGGCTGCACCTGTGGACAGATAGATACACCGCTTTAGACGTTATTCTTTATTCTCCGCCTGTCTTTTGTCTTCCGTGGTCGTTCTTTTCGGTATTCTTACTAATTTCTCTTTAAAACCGGCAGAAAATATTGGGGGGTCCAAACCAACACTGGGAGGCCCTAAATCAGTGTTGGATGGGGCAGGGCCCTCGCAAAAGAACACAGATCGACGCTCCTGCAAATCAGGGCTTATGTGCCGAGGTTGCCGTCGCTGTGGATGACACCCAGGCATCAAACTGAGTACGATTGTGTTTATTAAAATATCGGCAACGTGCACCCTGTGATGAAGACTGTTGCCATATCAAGATATGGCCATGGTTACAGGAGCGCAGGAACATCCAAAAAGAGGGGGGAGGCAGAGACTTTAACTAATGTGCCCGACTAGAACTAATGTTAAATCTCCCAAAAAGTGGGGGCCATGCCCTCCCCCATCCCCAGTTCCTACGCCGACGCATGGCTATGGAGTGTGGCCCTTGTTAAAGAGGTCATTGGTCAATGGTCATAGAAGACATTGACGTCAGATATCGAGAAACGAACTGGAAAGGTCTGAAAGCCAACTGCGCCAAATTTCAGGGCGATCGGAGGAATTGTTGGCGGTCAACGTGCGAAAAACCTCGGCGGCTGGACCCTTGTGCCGGAGAGAGTTCATTAATCGAAATGTGATTCATGGAATGTATATGTGAAACGTAAACAAAATATTCCATTGGAAATTGCACTAATCATCACGTCTTTGCAAAGCTGATGTAAGGTGTAAATAAAGGATCGGTATCATCCTCTGATTTTAGCAAACTCAATGCTGGTGACATGCCTTTCTGTACTATACTGACCTTTACTATATCTGTACTGACGGAACGAGTGCTGAGGATTGTTGTCTGATACATAGAGACTGAGTGCTGACGGTTTGTTTGTCTGGTACTAAGAGACTGAATTCTGATGATCGTGCTCTGATACTGTCCGGATGAATTTGGACGGTTGTCCTTTGAACTTACAGACTAAGCTTAGATGATTGTAATCCGATACGGACACAATGGCTGGCAGACTATCGTGTTCTGATACTGACGGACTGAGTTGAGATTATGGTTCTCCTACGCTCACAGACTTAGTGTGGACGACCTTCCTCTAATACTGATACGACTGCGAGCGGATCACTGTCATGTGGTGCTGACGGACTGCGCGCGTGCCATTGTCCTGTGCTATTGACGGACTGCTTGCTGACGATGGTCCTGCGATGTTGACGGACGGATTACAAACGGTCGTCCTCTGATACTGGGGAACGGAAGGTCCGATAATCACCTGTCCGTGTGTTTCGCTGCCTTGGAAGGTCATTGGCAAGGATGGGGAAGGATGACAAGCGGTGGTGGTCGCCGCCTTACCCTTTAGACGGAAAACAAATGGCTGAATTGAGTGCGAGTTGCGCTCCGTCGTCCGCCTGAGCCTGGCAGACGTGACCGGACAGTTTGGGCGCTCGCGGCGCCTTCTCCTGTCGTTTGATTTTGTTTCAGGGTTTGGCTTTCTCACCTGTGTTTCATACCCAGACTCTCGGAAATCCCTAGCTGTTCGGAACATGTGAAACATTGGGACGTGGGTCATTCACTGCGTCTGTGGTGTCCTAGAATTTATTGATTTTATTTGTTCTGCCCGCAGTTAAGGAGTTTCTTGAAAAGGCCAAAGAGGACTTCGAGGAGAAATGGAAAAACCCGTCGAAGGTACGTTGTTGTTGTGGGTCCAGCTGTTCTCATACGACCTCGGCAGTGCTCTGCTCTTCCATCTGTGTGTGTTTGTTAATTCCTAGCGAAGAGCCATTGTCACACGTGGTTGGCGCGTGTTACGTACGGAGGATGGGTAAGATTATCGGGACGTTACAACTGTACGTGTGAAACTGGCCTCTATGGCGCGAAACCACGGGTCTATTAGAGCATTTTTCTTCCATTTCTGGGGAAAAAGGACGCCTTGAACCAGTGGAAACAGTCGCAGGTGCGTCAAACAGGTCGCCTGCGTACGGGCGTTGGCGGACGCTTGCGCACCATGCCAGGCGGACGTACATGCGACCCGTAGTATCCCTGGGGAGGGGCCGGGAGCCTTATACCCGCCGTGACCACCGCCGGTGAGAACTGGCCCGGACGGCGTCTCCGGGCCGCGCGGCGGCGCGCCGGCCGCGCGTGGCCCGCGGTGGGACGGCGCCAGCTGCCGACACCGCCAGCGGCCGGAAACCGGAGTCGCCAATGGCCGGTCTGGTGCCACCGGAGCCGGCCGCCGCCGCCGCCAACCTGGCCAGGGCGGCGACGCCACCCGCGGAGGACCCCCAGATCTCTGCGTGTCGGGAACGTGGCGGCTTCGTGAGGAACTCCTGACGTTACGCTCCTGGCGCGGCTGCCCAGGACTTCGGACGAGGGCTATCGTCGATGGCGTTCGCATGCGAGCCGCTGTCCACAAAAAAAAACATTAGGGGACGTTGCAATTTGCACGGGCTGCATGTTTATCCTTCGTGAGGTGTTCCGTTGTTACTGCCATCTTGTTTCCCCGGGTGTCCTTGTTATGTGATATCTGTTTGGTTCTCCCGCGACATAACGGCCGCCTTCTCATGGCGAATCCCCCGCTGCCTCTGCTCTTGCCTCACCGTGTTTGACGGGACCATTTCAGTTGGTCGTTGTCGGAATTGGGTGGCCGCTGACTGAGCTGGCCGCGCGGCGGCCGGCTCGTGGCTTGCCGGACCCGGCCGCGGAGCCGTTGCCGGCCTAACCGCGGCAGTGTGTTCCACAGAACACGGCCGCTCTCGAGGACTTTGACCTGCTGAAAACGCTCGGCACCGGCTCGTTCGGTCGCGTCATGCTTGTGCAACACAAGGGCTGCAAGGAGTACTACGCCATGAAAATCCTAGACAAACAGAAGGTGAGTTTCGTGCTCTGGGCTCCGGAAATTGGGAGGAGGGCAAGGGGAGAGTGACAGCCGTGCATAAACACCGCACGAGACCGGTGGTGTACTGACAGTGATCGTTACGTTTATGCGTTTTGCCCTGTGGGACGTGGAGCAATTAGCTTTATTTAGGATGGTCGTTGGAGGCTGGCATTCAACTGTTGACGTTACATTGAAAAGAAATGGATTTTGTCAGTAATGGATGATTTGTAATGTAAACGTTTTTTTCTGCCTCAGTACTGTATGTCAACGTAAACCAAGTTTGCTGTGCAATTTATACATCTCGCTCTTGCAACAACATCGTAGTCACGATGGCGGCATGGACCTGGTGACTGTCGCGAGAACGGCAAAGTTCGTGTCAGGGTGCACGAGTCACTGAGCAACGTTTGTACGCGGCGCAATACTTTCGTGTTGAGAATGCAGAACGCACGCAAGGGTTGGCAGTGAATCAAGCCTTCTTATTATTAATATAATTGCTTGTTTATAGTCGCCCGTCGTGGTAATATATATATATAGATATAGAAATAGCAAGGTTCTTCGTCCCACCTTCCGACGGAACTGTCAAGTTATTTCGTTGTCTGCTGTACTTTGCCGCGCAGTACACCAGCAAGACTTTCTACGAAGCTTTCGAATCTACAGTATTCACTGCGCCCCCTTGCCGCGCCGTAAGCCTGCAAGGCTGCTAGATTCGTCGGCGAATCCTTTAGTCTGCCCCATTTGTACCTTAACAACCGGTGCGTGGTAGATGTAATGCATACGTGGAACTACCCCGTGGCCATTTTTCCTTGTCGAGCACTTTCTGCTTACGTTAGAAATCTGCTGCTGGTGGCTAACGACGTGTCGTCGGCAGTGGTCCTGCGACGTGCGGCCGCTGACGTTGCAGCCGCTTTGTCAGGCGTTTATTTTAAAGGGCGGGAAGTGGCAAAAATATGAAGCGGCGAAATTCGGATGTGCGTCTTGGAATCCATCATCGTTGTCAGCTCCGCTGTGGAATTCCGGCCGTTTAACCGGACGGCCGAACAGGTTTCTAATGAGAGTGAGGCGCACCACCTCCACCTCCGCAGTCGGCGATCCTATCACTTTGCTGCCTCTCCGCTTTGAACATCGCAGCTGCAGTTTGGCGAACCCCGTCAGTCCGGAGGCAGCCGGCACCGCGGACGACGCGACCTTGTGAGGGTCGCGGAGGTCGGCTCCGGTGGCCGGCCGCCGCCGCCGCGGCGGGCCGTGGCGGACCCGCCTGCGGCAGCAGCGGCCCCGGGCCGGCCCGGACGGTGCCGGCCGCCGGCTGATGGCTGAACACACACCTCAGTGGGCCGATCAGATGGACAGCAAACAGCCGGCTCCGACCGCCTGGGGCTCGCTAATGCACGACGGGTGCGGCGTGCTATCGGCAGTCGGCGCTGTCACCACGCTCGCCGTGTGCGAATGGCGGCGTCGTCGCGTTACATTGCCCCGTACGTTACGTTACGCTGTGAGTGGGTCCTGCGAGGTCGGACCGCAGTCAAGCCGGTATGTGCAACGTGCTCCCTGTGGAGCCACCGTTTTGTGGGCATTGCTTTCGGTTCTAAATGAGCCGTGGTTTTACTCACCCATTTTGCTGCACGTGCTTTACTTCGCATGCGAATGGAGCTTCGACCCATTTTTGGGGTTATGGATCTGTGTCGTTAACCCTGGCCAGAACCGCTCCTGGCGTTTTCCGCAAGTTGTCATAGAACGACGGCTCCGATCGCTTTGACATTTTGGATTGCGATGTTTGGCGTATTCCCTGAAAATCTGAGGTCAGTATCCACAAGTCACTGATCCGTGACCTCTTTTTCCACGGCATGTCGTTGAGAACTCGATATGCGGCGATGATCGTAATCAGATAGCGAACGTTCTAAGTGTTGTGCGATATTCAGCCTTTCGCAGCATTATGCATTACTATCACCCATCGTGTCAGTGAGCTCTGCACCAGCGGACCTACTTGGGCTAAGATCATGTTTGGTCAAAAACATGAATGGGGATCACTGACCGTTGTAAGTTCTTGTTGACGACGGAGGGCTCACGAAGTCATCGGAAGCGCTGACTTACGTAGTAACAACAGTCTCCGTCCATGTTCGTCAGAAGTCGTTCTTGGCCCTTAAAAAGCGCCCTCTTTGTTTACGTTCCATAGGATCCATCAGTTTCATAGCCAAGCCGCGATAAAAGCGTGGTTTACAGACTGTTTTGCTGCAAACTACCGCTGTGGCGGGGACGCCAAACGATGTGGCGCTTTCTTCCCCCGAACCTGAGAGATCACCAGGTGACCTGATGGGATCATATCAGACATTGCTGGAATCGGAAAGAAACGCGTTAAATGCTCGTTTTTGTTTCGCCCCTCTGTCTCAGTTAGGAGCAAGACAAAAGGGTGGTAATCACCAATGTCTCGTCGGACGCGGCAGTGAAAATCCTCACGTCTGACGAGGATTGCAGGGACGAGAATGGACTTGTAGTTCTTGCTGCCGTGAACCGAACCGAAGTATAACCCCAGATATTGCTTCGTGATCGCTGGCCATTCTGAGGGGGATGCTTCCTGATCCAAACCTGGAACTTCGATTTAATTACACGCGAGGAGTAGGTCAACGTTACATCCATTCAGGCATGGATAGTCCCGTGCACTTCCCAACAATTCTTTACACCAGTTGCCGTCGTCAGTTTGAGTTTTTTTTTGTTTTGACTGAGCGCTGGTTTCCCAAACGTTTCCATTCGGTTCATTTGCACCTATCTTGTTGATCATTCCCGTCATCCATTTGACCCACGGCTGACCTTTCGTTATTGACCTCACTGGTTCAGGCGGAGTTGGCCAAGGTCCAACGCACGACCAACCTGCCGCCCGCTGTGAGACTACCTGCATCACTCGTTTAGTTTAGTCGGCTTATTTAAAGATCGTCAGGGCCTACCCCAGTTCGGGACGAAGTTACTGGCAGCCATTGACCAACAGCGGACCGACGTTAGACGCGTGTCGGACTGGCAGCTGCCGTGATCTAGAGTCCCAGTCGAGGTTGTGAACACCTTCGGGAAGCGTCTGATAGCGCGGCGTACCAGGTATGCACTCGGCTCAGCGATACCAAGCTATTCGGGCTCAAGGCGGCGGCAAGGTTACGCCAGGTCGAAAGGTACCGTGGACATTCAGATGTTAACACAAACACAACGTTGTTGCTGTGACGTCCCGGGAAATGTGATCTAAAGCTTTCAGCCCACGAGAAACGATCCTGGGGTTAATTTGTTGCCTGTTGGCGCGCCACGCCAGCACGCCTGTGTGGGGAAGGGCTGTCGTCGTTTGTTATCTGGCAGACCGAATTTATTCCTGTCAGCTGTGGTGGTGCACCACGCTTGAGATACGGGTCGATGGCTTTAAACAGCCATACGTCTGCGCGAACTTTGGCGGCCTTGTATTCTTGATTGTATCAAATTGGCCTTGGCTTTGATTGAGTGATCACGGGAACGTCATTCAGGGGAAATCGATTTCGTGGTTTGTTTGACGTGAAGAATAGGAAGCATTGAGAAGGAAAAGGAAGAAGGAATAGGAAGTCCGAAGTCCTGTTTTGACGGCTGTTTACCAAACCATCGTTATATTACCACCGTGGTCACGAAATATTGGGTGATCATCATGGCAATCCAGCGTAAGGGAGCCAACTGACAAGTTTAATCAGTAGTTAGCACTGACAGTCAGAGTCAGCACTTGCGGAGGAATCGAGTTTCGCCATTTTCCGAGCTGGGAAAAATTACCCAACGGCGTGCCGCTCTTGCCCTTGTTCGAGATGCGGCGGATTTGTGAACTACTTGCGAAGCTAATCATTGCAACCAAAATGCAGTATCTCTTATCAGGCAAACTTCAGATGAGTGTTTGATTTTGCCAAAATCTGGCAAGATGTATTATTATTTGCTGTTGCGTCCTCGCGTTAACGTTCTTTATAGTTGCTAATGTCCTGATGTTCTGGTATGCAAGTTTGAGCACTCCGTAACAGCGGGAGGATGACAGAGATAGCCGATCTGTGTCACGCCTTCAGGGGTTGCATATCCGCTCCCCTGCCAGTTCCTGACCGTTTGTCTTCCCGTCTCCTGAGGAACGTAGGCGGATCAGCGCCAGTATGGGCCTGCCAGCACGGACAGGTGGACGCTGGATACTACCTAACGGAACAAATAGAACATTTGCCTGAATCCTCCGAGTCTCCTTCTCTCGGAGCCACCTGCTGGTGTCAGACATAAGATGATTGTTAACCACGTTTCCTCACACTGTTTAATGTTTGTGGAAAGAAACGACAAGACGTATTTCGGGCATCCGTAGTATTTTTATGACATAGTTTCTTCGTCCGATTCATTAGTTTGATTTCATTAGTAAGGTAGTTTGGTTCCTTACTGTATTCAGCAACTGGTACGGAGTTTACGTGAAATACCCTCGGGCATTCCCGCCAATGGCCCGAAATTGCCGCAGTTTCTGAATTCTCGAGGCTCCACGTCTGCTCGGGCGGCCGTTCTCGGTGCCGTCCGTGGGACGTCAGCGGTCGTGGCCAGGGCGTGGTGCGCCGGATGGGGCCGCGCTGCCGCCTGCGCCGGCCGCTCGGTGGCGTCTCCGGTTCCTCTGGCGTCCTCCCTGTCCCGGGGGAGCCGGCTGCCCTGCCCAGATAAGAGCGCGCTGCGTCCCGCCGCGCTCCACCACTCGTCCTCAGTGGTGCTCTGTGGCCCGGGGGATGAGGCGTTGGCCATACGGCAGTTATTCAGGAAACAATGATCCTTTTGTGCCAGGAATCGGAAGAAAAAAGCAGTAATCATTTTTAACGTTGTTTCACGGGCTGCGCCCGCAGTAGTTTCGTAATTCCTTTGTCGTGTCGCAGCAGACGTACTCGGTATGTCGGACGTACTCTCCTGTTTGCCATGTAGCCACCGGCTCTAGTTGGCGAACACGTTTCAGACGGTCGCCGGGACGGCTGCAGTGGTCTGCGGCACGTGCGGAGCGTAATGACGGCCACTCCCCGGTGCGGCCTCTCGGTCCGACCGGCGCGGCGCGTGAGGTGTCTTATAAGGATGTGAACGACCTCATCGACCGTGCGCCGCCGCGGTGCCACACTGTTATTGGACGTGGCGACGCCATGCAATAAGGATATCGATCGCGCCAAGATGCGGCCAGGGGCCGGCCGCCGTCTGCCAGCCGCCCATCCTCCGGCGGGGCGACCTTGCCGGCGGCGGCGGCTCGACTTGGAGACTCGACTGCCCGGCAGCTGCGACTGGCCGGGCGGCCGAGTGGGGTGGCGCCGCCCGGCCTGCCCGGCTCGCCCGGCCGACGGGACCGGTCCGCCCCTGGCCGCGCCGCCGGTGCCGTGAAAGGCCGCGTGAAGGCCGGGTCGTCGGCCGCCGGCCGCCGCCCGGAGGCGGTGTCGATCGGCGGCGGCACGCGCTGCGGCGGCGCCGGGCCGTCGGCGGACGGGCCGCTGTCGGCCGGCCGACCGGTTGGGTGGCTGGCAGTGCAGCCGGTCATTAGGTGCGGGCGCGGCGCCCCCGACGCGATACTGTTCCGGTCCCACAGCGTCCTGGTGGGCGCTCCGACTCAGTTCTTCGATGCAGAGACGTGGGCTGTGACGTTCTCTCTGGACCTGGGTCCGACCGACAGGCTGTGGATGTTTAATAGATAGCAGGGGGAAGGTTAGAAATATGGTGTTTACTCATGGCAGTATAAATTGTCTTTCTGACGGCACAATTTTGTGGGGGTACAGACGAAAAGTGTAGGTCTAACTTAGCTCTCGTCTAAATCGGTAAAAACACCACTGTTGCTTGGTGCAGGATGGAGACTGAGTCGTACTTGGAGCGTGTCGAAATGCTGTAATGTAGGTTTTTGATGAAAGTACAAGAGTGGAACTTTTACGGTCTAAACTGTTAGATGACAATGTCTTGATGTCCTGGAACACTAGAAATGGTTTTCAGAAATGGCTTCCAAGCGTGGAAAGTAACATCCCAAAACTCATCGACTCGTGCCTCAGTAACAGTGCCATTTTTTTCTTCATCAAATGTCTCGCTATTTATTTCGGCATGCGGTTACATGTTTTATTACGGCAGCCGATGTCTGAGCTCTAGTGTTTTTGCTTTTTTCTTTTGTGGACGGCTTTTCCATACAGCTTATGGCTGCTATTGCACAGCCATGGCCTTGCATCGATTGTGCTATTTCTGACGTCATTCGGCCGGCACCCCGGTACGTGAGCTGCAGTACCCACCAATGTGGCCCGAGCCTGTCGAAGGGACGGAGGACACTTACAGGCCTCCGTCTGTTTGTCGTGCTGAGGGTGTGGCCTGCCGGCGGGATGGTAACAGCTGTATTGCTGTAGTGTTTGTATCTCCTGGGCGAACAACACGCAGACATGCAGACAGTGGCACTGGTCGGTGAAAAATTTCGTGAGCACCAGTCCCAGTGAGGACTTTTCGTTTGTCATGAGTATTTTTAATGACGCAACGTAAAAAATATCGCCAACGGCCAACCCCAACGAGTATGGGTGGGGATCCCGGAGGGATAGAAAGGTTTGGACCATGCAGCATTAGAAGAATTTGGCATTAAGTCCACGGCGATCCGTGGAGGAAATCGGCCCGAAATCCTGTGTGGACCCTCCCCCAAATATTGTTCAGAAACCGCAGTTCTGCCAGTTAGTGTCATTAACATTCCAAATCTCCATGTGCAATTCGGTACATGGGTATTCGCACATACGCACAATTCCTGTGCCATTTCATGCATATCATCATGACGTTAACTGTTAAAAGCACGTGGCAATATACACAAACCTTCGGACGTATCGAAATGAATGAATCGTAGGAAACGGGGGTGGGGGGCAGGAAGCCATTGACCCCCTCCCGCACTTTTTTGGAAATTTAACATAAGCCCTATGGGGAAAACGTCTTTTCGCCTCTTCTCCTTCCACACACATTTTTCTGGATGCTCCTACACCCCTGTAACTTTCTGAATATCCCAGATGAAAAATCCAGGCCACTCCTACTTCATATTCGTCCTCGGCCGATAAGCCCTTCGTCTGCGGCGCTCGTGATCTCGTCGTCCCCGGAACAAATCCTTCTCAAAGTTGCCATCGAAAAGTAAACCCGCCATTGTCATGTAAAACACCTCCCTCCAACATGTCAGTTCTAAATACCTCTGCTTGCAAGGCAGGCACGTAGCCATGAGTTTCCTTGGGGGAGGGGCAAATGTCAAATTTCGCCATATTCTACTGGCGTATGGCAAAATTCACAGGAAAAAGCGACAATTTTATGTAATTGCCCTCATATTCAGGGTATAGGAAAACATCCATTTGCTTTTATATGCATATATTTATATTATTATATATTTATAATATATATAATATATTATATATATTATATAAATATATATAATAAATATATATTTATTATGTATATTTATATTTATATAAGCATATGTATGGTCACTATTTCGTATTCCTGCGAAATCGCTAAACATCTTGTGTAGTCGATTTGGCTCGGGGGGGGGGGGCATGGCTCCCATGCCAAACGACGGTCTGCGACGGCCCTGACTCTCCTGGCATTGGGGTGAAGCTTCACGCCACGAATACAAACATTGCGCGCTAACTGCGCCGTAAGCGGCCACGTTTCGGCGTTGGGGCGACGCAGATTCCGGACGCACTTTTTCCGGAGTGCGTGAAAAATTACGATCTAAGGAAAAGACGAATACCTAGATATAGATATATAGAAAAATGTGTAGATTCTGAGAAAAGTACGGAAGTGAAGTCCTTTTTTTAGTACAAGAGACCTCGGTTCCTTCACAAGATCGGCCTTCGATCGTGAATGCGTTGGATGCCTCGGTTCTTCACGTTGTCGTTTGTGCAGGCCTGCCAAAGGCTGACTGTTGTCTCGCCCTTCTTTGGCCGTCCGTGGGGCTCTAGAAGCGCGGCCGTCGCGCCCACTGGAGCGGCTGTCGAACCGGGCTCACGGAACACTTGCTGAACGTCAACACTCGAACGACGGGGACGGGACCCTGCGTCAGAGCAGACCCAGTCACGTTGCCGCCGGCGGTGACCGTCAGTGATACGCTGCTCTGCCCGGCCCGGCCCGGCCCGGCCTGGCCGTGGCGACAGGCCAGCGGAGCGTCCCGAGTTGGCCGCCCGCCGGCTCGGACCGCACCGTTTGACAACAGGCGGCGCGGCGGCCGGCCGGCGCTTGCAGCCGGATGCTATTGATCGGCGCGCGGCGCCGAGCGCGGCCGCGGCGCCGCCGCCCGCCGCCCCGCCCAGTCGGCTGGCGACCTGGCCGCCCGCCCCGGCGCCGCCCGCACCTGGCCCGGCTCGGTGACCGACCCGGCGACCGGGCCCCAGTGTGCCCGGACCGGGCCAGACGGGTCCGGCTGCCGAGCGCGGGGCGCGTCCGGGCCAGGCGCGGGTGCCGTGTGAACCCGGCCGGGCGTCGCAGCCGCGCGCCTCAAACTATTCGTAGTGCTTGCTGGGATGCACTAAGTACACAGCATCCCTGTGCGATTGGGTGCAGGAATGCCGTGTACTGGATTTTTTTCTCTCTGACATTGTAAGGCGGGAACTGCTACGTTGGTTCGGAGCATCATGTGATTCCCTTGTTTTTTTTTTGCTGGGAAATGGATCATATTCTTTTCATATTCGAACGGTGGAGGGGGATACCAGCTATACACTAACCATGTGTCACTGAGTGCAGGAAAACAGACCACATTTCATTATCCTAATAATAACGACAGATGAGTATTCCTCCTTTGGACACGCTTCTAGCAATATGGTCCCATGTTTTCAGTGATGATGGGTGTGATTCACGCTTCCATTAGCGTTTGTTTTGCTTGCCGGAGATGCGTGGTAGCAGAACATCTACATTAGCCGATTCTAATGCAAAAGTACGTCAGTCCTGCGGGGTATTACCATGAGACTAGGTAGTTGACTTCCTGGACGTTGTTCTTTGGTCTCCGCACATGAACCGTGTAAAGCTCTTTCTCAGCATTGTCCCTATTCCCGTACCCATAACGCGAGTACGCATTCTCGTACACGGGGGCTCATTCCCCCCACCCCCGAGATTTCGAGAACTACCCGTGTGATTTGATCGCAACAAATGGCAGTGGATTCGCCGTGACTTCAGCTGCGCTTTTTATGTTAATATCCAAAGTTTTTAGGAGGTCAAGATTTTTGGATATATGTGGGACAAAAAAGCCGGAAGGAGTTATAATATGACTTATTTTAACTGCGATTTTTATTGACCGATTTTGATGCAATTGACATGAATCGAGAGTAAATCGATGTGACTTTCCCTTTAGCCGTTTGGTTTGGTTTTCACAGTTTGGTTTTTCAGCCGTTTGGTTAGGATTGCTGAGCTTGGAAAATAGGACGAATATGATCCTGAAAACCAAATCAGCATCATAGCTCAGAACCCTTTTAACGTGTTCTGGTCATTCGTTGCCTCAGAACTACTAATCGTATTCATCCGTCGTATAATGTTGGCATAGGGGTCATCATGGAGCATTAAAAAGGGGAACCGTTGTCGCATATTGTCGCATATCCATCAGGTCTTCTGACGACCTTTCACCTCACATGATCTGAGATGGCCTCATAGTCAAATGAAATGGCCTTGTGCAAATTTCATGGTGTTTGGACACGTTTTCAGTCACTGAAATCGACAATGTTTCCAAAACTCATGTTTATGACCGTCGTGATACACTGTACTGAGTAACATGTGCTGCGGATTTTCTTCTTTTTTGGAAAAATTAGCGCTAAAATACCCCAAAATAATACGTTGACTTTTGACCTTGAACTGGCCTTTTGAATAACTCAGGAAAACAAAAACATATTTTCCCCCGGTTGTTTCCCTGTGTACTCTTACAAAGTTTTAAGTCCTATCTTAAAACTATTTTTTGACAGCGATTTTTCTTTTACCTTAAACAATGCCAAAGGTAGCCTGAGGCATCTCCCAGAAACGTGACACGGCTCCGCCCCTGAGCGACGTAAAGTTATGGAAATTTTTCGCAATGAGTGGAAAGAATAGTTAGGAAAAGTGGCCAGGTTTCGTGAAACTGCTTCAGAAACTCTGAAAATGGCGAGCGAAAAAATCAAAGATGGGCTCCGAAGCCTCCCTCCACACACGGGAATAGGGTCATTGCACTCCTGGATACCGGAAACGAGTGTGTTTTTATCTTGAGCCGATTGACATTGGTATCAAAATGTGCATTATCAGACCAAGGCGTCATTCTGATCCGGATCTGATCCAGATCAAGAATTGCCTGTTTTTTGGTGAATCGCATTAGATCGGGATCGGTTCTGAAAATGCAGCCGTGAATCACATTTCATTCGGAACAAAGTTGACAAACAGCCGTGATTGAAAACCTGATCCGGATCCAAGCGTTGTGACCCTGATTTTGATCGGGGTCAACTACGCCATCAGTCTGATTCAGTGCGATCAGATTATATAGATAAAGCATGGTGATAAAATAACATGACAATATGCTTATAAAGAATATCTCCCAGTAGTAATCCACTTGACCAAATAAAATTGAAAAGGATGCCCAGTGACCCGGATAACCAGTCCTCTTCCACAGCTCCGCATTTCAAACACAGCATTCCTGCCGGTTATCTCAGTGAAATACCTAGAAAGTAGAGCTTGGCCTTCTGTTTGCAGTATTTTTTGCAAATGATATGGGATTTTTTAAGCTGCGCGTTGAATGATTTGGAATGCTTTAAGTTGCGCTGGCCCGAAAAACGTCTTCTTTCGTCCATCTGGAATCGCATCACTCAGTTTCGTAATGTCCCTTCGAAGTGGTTCCGTGTAAGTTGCCGCCATTGTGTGATGGACTGGTTCATATGTTCGGCATCTAAAATGCTTACTGAAGCGAATTCTCTTTTCCGCGGGTGTGGGCAAGGTGGACCGGCGGTGGTATAGTTTTCGGTACGCTGTGAAGTGTTTTCGGTACGCTGTGAAGTGAAGTGTTGCCGGACTGATCGGAGACTCAGCTGGCGGCTGGGTCGGGTAGGTCCCGCCCGTGCTGTTGAGTGTGCGCTGACTGAGGGCGCGTGGCCCGCTCAGCGCGCTACCCCGTCTGCCCTCTCCTCAGGTGGTGCGGCTGAAACAAGTAGAACACACCCTGAACGAGAAGAGGATCCTTCAAGCGATCAGCTTCCCGTTCCTTGTTAGTCTGCAGTACCATTTTAAGGTAGGTGTAGGGAGCTAGAATCACCAGAGAAGAGGCTTGAGAGCGGGAGGGTTTTAACTGCGGCCGACACAGGGGCAGACGTGCCGTAATTTGTCCGGCTGACACGTCGTGCTGGCACCCGGCCTGTCTGCTTCCGGAGCCGGGAGTGGCCGCCGTCTCTGCGGCAGCCGGTGTCGCCTGTGGACGGACACTGCCGCCTCCGACCTCGGCCATACGGTACCGCTCCCCGGGCTGTGGTGGGCTGCGCCGGGCTGTGGCGGGCTGCGGCCAGACTTTAAGTCGGGCTGTGGTGGGCCGTGACGGGCTGCGGCCAGGGCTCTGGCGCGCTGCGGCCGTGCTATGGCGGGCTGTGGTGGGCCGTGACGGGCTGCGGCAGGCTGTGGCGGGCTGCGCGCCTGCCAGCCCGCCGCCGGCTGTCGCTCCGGAGACGGCTGCGACGCTGGCCGGCCGACGCAGGCTCTGTCGCACCTGCGGCCGGCCGAGGCGTTCCGCCGCCACCGCCGCCGCCGCCGCCGCCGCCATCCTACACCTGTGCGGGCCGGAAGAGTGTGTGTGTGGGTGGGAGATGGGGGGGGGGGGGGCTGCTCGGTGTGTCTTGGCGCTGCTCGTTGGCGGCCGGCGTGGAATTGGAGTAGGTTTACCTGCAACGTGTTTGTTGATCAGTTAAGGGGGTCGGCCTCCGCTGGATTTGATGGGTTTTCGGTGCAAGACTTGCACCGATGCCGCGTCTTAGAATGTGTAAGTTGACTTGAGATTGCAAGTTATTTGAGGTTTAGTATGAATCACCATGACTATTTTGTGCCTGTGCCGTATTGCTTTGTTGGTTAAATACAACCTGGTTTACTGCGGCCACCTGTGGACAGCTACCAAGTTACTTTACTTTCGCGATGCTGCGTTTGAGGTTTCTCCGGACAAATCTTAGTGATGCGCGTAGTCCAGGACGAATCGCACAGGGGGTAGCATCCTCGTGTCTCAGAATTACTTTAAACGTGGAACATTGGGTCATCTGGTCATTTGGATGTATTAATCGTTTTTTTCCGAAGTTGAGCCCAGTCGTGTCGCGCGGTCAAGTTGAGGTCATGACCTTTCCGGGTCAACGAATGCAGCTCATTATAAAACTGCGGGTAAAAGCAATTCCAAGATATAGAAATCGAAAAAACCTTATATGACCAGAACTGGAAGGAACTTAGGAACCAAAAAACGCATTTTATTTTTCTGAGGTCGTTATTTAACCTCTTGGCTTTTTTCGACTACGAAATTAAACATTTTTTTTCCAGCTTTTATTTCTCAAATGTCTTTAGCAGAAACAAAGCCTATGGTATTGTTCAGCATCTCCACATACCAAAATGTGCGTTATTTTAGATTCGGATAGGTCACGAGGTCAGTCAGTTTTGTCATGCGTGGCCTCGAAATTCGTGAAAATCGTCCTCACAACAAACCATAGTCGATATGGATATCAAACGATCGATCCCTCTGTACTGGATATACTTGCATACTTTTTTGATACGTTTAACCTTATTCTGACGTTATGCGACTTTATACATGGTCAGACACAGGATGGCCCATGGGGGTATTGTACCGAACCATACAGATATGGGTATCCAGATGATCCAAGCATCTAAATGTATCAGTATGATAGTGTCATTATATATCATATACCCGTTTTCAGTATGGTTCGGTGATATATCCTCATGAGCCATCCTTTGACCTTGTCTGTTCCCGTATAAAGTCGTATAAGGTCAGAATGAGGCCAAACACATCAAAAAAGTATACGAACATGTTCAGCACACAGGGAGCAATCGTTCGATAATAGTAGCACGTTTTGGTAAGTGGAAATGCTAGACAGCATCATGATTCGGTTTAAGGACGATTTTCACAAATTTCGAGGCCATACTTGTCATAAGTGATTAACCTTTTGACCTATCTAAAACCAAAAAAGCACGTTTTGGTAACTGGAGATGCTAGACAGCATCATAGGCCTTGCTGTTTTAAGCAAAGCTCGAACATTAAAGTCAAGCAAAATTGTCTAATTTTGGACTTCGAAAGTGTGACGAGGTCACGGCGTCAGATAATGAATTCGAAAAAATCTTTCACAGTTTTTTGATTTAGGTTTCATTCATTGAGCCTGAAAAGGTCATTGAATATGGAAACATCTACAACTTGACCGCTGTCACCCGACCGGGCTTAAACTTAAAAGAAAACAATCAGTGCATTCAGATGACCCGACGTACCGAGTTTGAAACAATCCTGAGGCATCAGGTTGTTGAATTTGGTATCCAGCTGTACGATTTGTCCTTGGACGCCCCATATGTACCAAAACGTGCTATGTCGTGCCATGGGCCTGACTGCAGGGTCTTCCACGGATAAATCTTTAAGATACTAATTTCGTTTGTGTTATGTACCCTTCGTTGGATCCCCGTGTACAGGAGAGTTGTGTGGGGCTTGTGTGTCTTCGGTCGCATCTTGGACTGGGAGGAAGCTGCTGGGTAAATCTCAGGAATGCGTGAGCTTAGGGCACGGCTGTGTCTCCGTTGTTGTGCCTGATTGTTGTGGGTGTTCCTGGACAAAGCTCAGTGTGGATATTTGTAGCCGGCCGGTGACTCGGTGACCGCTGGCGACCGCCGAGCCGGTGTCCGGTGACAGCCGCCGGCTCGCCAGCGCCCTCATTACGGCTAATAAGTCCTGTGGCCGGACGGTGGCCGGCCAGAGGGCCCGAGGCAGCGACGTGGGTGCGACAGCGTCAGGCCGGCGCTTCCCGTCTCACACCGCCGCTGGCCGGAGCGCCCAGTTTAGATCCCTCCGCGAGTGCATGCGTCTGGTCACACGTGCAGTCCGCCCCCGACAGCGCTTTATGGCCGAACTTCAGAGCGGCGTTGGTGGTGTGAAACGGACTGTGGAAGAGTGTTCGGCGACTGTGCCGGCGTTTCGCGGACGCGGTAAGCGTCTGCCGGCGTTTGCGTCTTATTGCGTGCTTTGGATTGTAGATGATCTGCAGCGTCTGCTGATGCGACAAGACCACCCGCTGTGCTCTGTCCAGCGGTCTTTGTTCACGGACGGCAAGCCGCCTGAACTGTTGTCTGATGAGTCCGACGGTCCGTAAAGCGCATCAGGCGCTCTTCGCGCTCGAAGGTTTCATTCGCCTCGCGTCGTGTCCCCATTGCAGGACAACAGAAACCTGTTCATCACGCTGCCGTATGTGCCCGGCGGCGAGATGTTCTTCCACCTGCGCAAGCTGCGCGCTGCCACCAAGCGAGGCTTCCCGTAAGCGGGCCGCTGCCTCGGCGCTTGCTATGGTCCGGGCTGTCCGCGGCAGGCTGTGTGTCGTGTCCGCGGCTGACCTCTCCCTCCCCTCTGTTTCAGGATAATTCAAATTTGTACATGGTTTTAGAATATGTGCCGGGTGGAGAGATGTTCTCTCACCTTAGAAAAAGCGGCAGGTTTAGGTAAGGCCGGATTGAATCGTGCTCGAGCATGGTTATTTTTCGCGGATTTACTCACCACTGGCATGCCGTTTCTCCGTCGCAATCCGTGGCTAACTCCATCGACGTGCCCTGCTGACTATGACACGCAGCGCGCACTCAACCTGAATGCATGCGGCCTCGCCGACCGCACCTGGTGCCCCCTTCGCGATGCATGGAGAACGAGCAGCATGCGCCCCACTGGTGGAGGCCTTGGATGGTTGGTCTGCACGGTCACTGTTCGTGACTAGGCTCGCACCAGCCCAGCACAAATCAACTTCCGTTCTCTCGTGCTTGTCACCTCTTGGTCGTATTGGGTATCCAGTCATCTGCATTCGGCTTCCGTCGGAAGCTGCATGCATCCGGTCGTCTCGCTTTGGTACCGTCGGGAAACTGGTGGCACTCTTCGCGAGTCTGGCTTGCTTTGCTTGGGTGCGTCAGGTGGCCTTGAACTGTTGCATCTGTGTGTATAAGATACGTGTCATTGTATTAGAGCTGTCTTGCACGTGCTCTTGGACGCGGCGTACGCACTCGTTTTTTCGTCATTTACCTTTTATCTGTTCAACAAATGTTTGGTTCATTACTGTGAGCAGTGCAGCAGTCCAGTATCATTTTGTGATGCGACGTTAGACTCTCTCTCTCTCTCTCTCTCTCTCTCTCTCTCTCTCTCTCTCTCTCTCTCTCTCTCTCTCTCTCTCTCTCTCTCTCTCTCTCTCTCTCTCTCTCTCTCTCTCTCTCTCTCTCTCTCTCTCTCTCTCTCTCTCTCTCTCTCTCTCTCTCTCTCTCTCTCTCTCTCTCTCTCTCCTCCCCCAGTTTGGGGGTTTATCTTCGTCTCCGTCACCTCCAACCGGCCGCGACAGCGTTGTCGACCTGCACACAATCCTCAGTCGTCTGAGGCGGCTCTCGAGTCCTCTCAGTGGTTTCCGCCCGTCTGCCGGCACGTTCCCATCCTGTTCGTAGTGTGCGGTGACGGTATCGGCCCTGTTCACGCTCCCCGGACGACTAAGGCAGCCCTCCCATCTGACCCAGCGCCGGCAGAGACCGCTTCCCTGTCCTTCCCCGTGTCAGAAGCCGGCTGAGAAAGCTGCCTCATCACATCCAGTGTCCCCAGCCGACCGGGACGGCTCCCCGCCTTATCCGGCGTCATCAGCCGACTGGGGCGGCTCTCCGCCTTATCCAGCGTCATCAGCCGACCGGGACGGCTCCCCGCCTTATCCAGCGTCATCAGCCGACTGGGGCGGCTCCCCGCCTTATCCAGCGTCATCAGCCGACTGGGGCGGCTCCCCGCCTTATCCAGCGTCATCAGCCGACCGGGACGGCTCCCCGCCTTATCCAGCGTCATCAGCCGACTGGGGCGGCTCCCCGCCTTATCCAGCGTCATCAGCCGACCGGGACGGCTCCCCGCCTTATCCAGCGTCATCAGCCGACTGGGGCGGCTCCCCGCCTTATCCGGCGTCATCAGCCGACTGGGGCGGCTCCCCGCCTTATCCAGCGTCATCAGCCGACTGGGGCGGCTCTCCGTCTCAGCTGGCGTCATCAGCCGACTGGGGCGGCTCTCCGTCTCAGCTGGCGTCATCAGCCGACTGGGGCGGCTCCCCGCCTTATCCAGCGTCATCAGCCGACCGGGGCGGCTCCCCGCCTTATCCAGCGTCATCAGCCGACTGGGGCGGCTCCCCGCCTTATCCGGCGTCATCAGCCGACTGGGGCGGCTCCCCGCCTTATCCGGCGTCATCAGCCGACTGGGGCGGCTCCCCGCCTTATCCGGCGTCATCAGCCGACTGGGGCGGCTCCCCGCCTTATCCAGCGTCATCAGCCGACTGGGGCGGCTCCCCGCCTTATCCAGCGTCATCAGCCGACTGGGGCGGCTGGCCGTCTCAGCTGGCGTCATCAGCCGACTGGGGCGGCTCCCCGCCTTATCCGGCGTCATCAGCCGACTGGGGCGGCTCCCCGCCTTATCCGGCGTCATCAGCCGACTGGGGCGGCTCCCCGCCTTATCCGGCGTCATCAGCCGACCTGGGGCGGCTCCCGCCCCTTATCCAGCGTCATCAGCCGACTGGGGCGGCTCCCTCCTTATCCAGCGTCATCAGCCGACTGGGCGGCTCCGGCGTCATCAGCCGACTGGGGCGGCTCGCCTTTCCGTCATCAGCTGGCGTCATCAGCCGACTGGGGCGGCTCCCCGCCTTATCCGGCGTCATCAGCCGACTGGGGCGGCTCCCCGCCTTATCCGGCGTCATCAGCCGACTGGGGCGGCTCCCCGCCTTATCCGGCGTCATCAGCCGACTGGGGCGGCTCTCCGTCTCAGCTGGCGTCATCAGCCGACTGGGGCGGCTCGCCGTCTCAGCCGGCGTCGCCGGCGGGAGCGCTCGGCCGTGGCGCCAGTTTTTGCCGGCCGGCCGCCGTGCAGGTGTATTGATTATGTGACGATGGAGACAGACCGCCTGCCGGCCGGCGCCCACGTTTCCTCACTGTGCGCGCCGCCGCGCCGGCCGGGTGCCCGTGTGTCGGCCAGGCGGAGCCGGTCACGGCCAGGACAGGCGTCGGCGTGGCGTCCTTTCTGGAGTACCGACCGACATGGCGCCCATGCCAGTCTTGGCCACGGCTGGAGCTTACATTAGAGGCCGTTAAGTGCGCGCTGAGCCAAATCGGTAATGGAAATGCATTGCCCCGGTCGCCGATCCTGTTTGGCAGGATCCTGCGCAGAACATGGCAAGTCACATTAATTCAGCAGTGGAAGTCACGTGTCTCCAGCCTGTGTCCACGTTTGAACTACCACGGTCAATGATAGGTTGCGGCGGATCGGGTGGGTGGGAGGAGGCCGCCTGAAGGGAGGGTTCTCAAGTAATCTGCCGTGACATGTGTTGACCCAACGTCACTGTTCGCAGTGAGTCGCACTCGAGGTTTTACGCCGCCCAGATAGTGCTGGCCTTCGAGTACCTGCACTACCTGGACCTGATCTACCGCGACCTGAAACCCGAGAACCTGCTCATCGACAGCCTGGGCTACATCAAGGTGAGCGGCCGCTGCTGGGTCGGCTCTGATTCCGGCTCCGGCTCCGGCTCCGGCTCCGGCTCCGGTCGTATCTGCTGCTGCGGGGCGGCGATCGGCGGCGGCTCAGCGGCCCTCCGAGCCGTCCGATCTCGGCCGGGCGGTCCGAGCCGACGCCGAGGGCCGGGCGGCGCGCGACCCGGCCCCGTCCGCCGGCCGGCGGTAACGCCGCGCGTCACACGCACCGCCGGCGGCGGCCCGTCACGCGACACGGCCGCCGCCCGTGACGCCCGCTGACGGACGGCCGCCATCGACCGGCCGTGACGCGGCCAGCGCACGCCCGGCCGTCACGTCGCTAGTCTGCGACCGTGCGGGGCCGGACGGCGGCGGCCGCCGCGGGAGGCCTCACTGAAAGAGGACGCCGTGGAGCCGGCGGCGGTGGAGGGGAGGGGAGCGGGCTCCGGCTGCCAGCGGCCAGGCGCGTGCCGTCGCATACTGGCGTGCGCCGCCGTACTGCGTCGCAGCCCGGCCGGCGCACTAAAGGCCCCTTGCGCAGGCATCGGGCGAACTGCCGGCCTGACGAGGCACAGCTAAACACGAGCTAGCGTGCTGGGTAGGGCCGACACAAACGGGCACCGGGAGCCCGACTGGCCGGCCGAGGTGCGACCGCACACGTCCAAGCACAGTAGGCCACAAAGGGATATCGGGCGCATCTGGTGACTGGGACGTGGCAACGTGCAGCTGGAGCTGAACTTGTTGGGATACGGCGGCTTGGACAACAGCGACCACAAGAGCGACACAGCGGGACAGGTGATCGGGTCTGCGACGGTCTGTCGCGGAGTGACCCTGGTCGTGATCGTTGATCAATAGCCCGATGAGGCCGGTGGGGTCGTGCAGCGGGCGTGTCGTCCGTGTGCGGGTGTGCCGCGTCCGGTGGGCGGACCGGGCGGCGGCCGAGGACAGGCCGCCGGGATCGCCCGCCAGGCCTCCTCACGAGGACGGCGCGACAGCCGGACGGCGGGCTGCCGCCAGTCGATGCCTCGTGCCCGGCAGTTACGCCACCGGGCTGTCTTTCACTGGCCGAAACGCTTTGATATGATAGCTTGTGCGCACGGAGGACGGGACGCCGCCGCCCAGGGGGACGTCGTGACATACCCGCCTCCCAGGGCAGGGGCGAGTCGAGTGCCTAACTCGGCCGGCCGACAGCGTCTCCGGCGTCCCTGCCGCTCCAGCTGCCGTCTAGAGACAGTGTCATTGATCGGACGTCCTTGGGACGGAAGGGACGGCCGCGCGCCGCGCGGAGGCCGGCCGGTTTCACGTATCTAATCGGAGAGCCATTAATCGGCGCGTGGTGGCGCGTTTGTTGGCCGGAGGCGGCTCGGCGCCGCAGCTCGACGGCCGGCTGGGCGCCGAGGGGTCGTCCTCAGGGTGGGCCGTCCTCAGGGTCTGGCCCGCGGACCGCCGCCTGCCGTCCGGCGCCGCGCGACCTGATCACTCGCTGCTGGACGTTGGCTGTGAGGTGCACGAATATGCCAGCGGTGGTGGCGGGCGCACCCGGCCGAGTCAGACGATTGTATGAATTAGTCCGTTGGGCGGATGGGGAGGGCGAGGTAGCTGGTGTCTTACAATTTCGCGAAATGGGCGTCAGTGGTCCGGGGACGGTCGCTGTCTTCTGATGGTGCTGCTGGTACATGGCTCCCGTTGTTGTGCCGTCAGCGGTTGCCGGGGTGGGGCGGTAGCGGCGTCGTCGCGGGTACGCGCGGACCTCGCGGCGCCGCTGTAATCGAACGGCCGCCACTCCGGAGCTGACGCGGCTGCGGGCGGGGCGCACGGCCGCCTCCGTTGCCCGGCCGGCCGGCGGCGGCTGGCCGGCGCTGGGTGGCCGCCACGCCCTCCAGACGTGCCAAACGGCCGTCACGGACGCTTTCACCGGCACGTGGGCCGGCCGCGCGGCACCGCTGCGGCCCGCGTGGGCGGACGACCTTTTGCCAGTGTCCGAGGCCGCGACGGACCGGACCGGACCGGACCGGACCGGACCGGACCGGACCGGGACCGCGCCGCGCCGCGCCGCGCCGTGAATGGGCTCGAGAGCGCGGGCGAGAAGGTCGGCCCTCGCTGGCATCCCTCCGCTGCTCGTCTGGTCGCCGTGGCCGGCAGCTGCACGCACCGTCGGCTGCGGTTCGTGGAAGCGGTCGCGACGCGCCGGACCGCGGTTTGTGTTTACGCTGGCTTAGTGAGCGGCCGGCTGGGAGGGGGGCGTTAGCTGCCCCCACTGCTTGTCCCGCCGTGTAACTCCGTAGCAAAAGTACGCAGAGTTGTGAATTGTTTTGTACCCCTCGGTATGTCTTTTCTGCACATTTCGATTGATAAAAATTGCAAAGGACAGGCTGAGTTATCCGCGGTGACGTGGCAGATTTAGCTAGCTGTTGTCGAGTTTCCTTGGGCTTCGTCGATACCCTGGTGTTGCGAAACAGCGAATAGGGTGGCATGCGTTATACTGTCATGACAGCTAAATAATGGCCACCTATGACCTCAAACAACATGATCATGGATGAGATGGATAAAGGTGCCCAGTTTAGGATAATTTCTCAAGTACAGTGTCATTTTACGCCATAAAACGAGTTATGACCGCAATTTGAAGATTGTCTGTCGTAAGCACCAATATGTATGGGCACTTAATGAAGTTTTAGGGGGTTTATTAATTTTGTGTGCTGTTTGGGTGGAACTTGTCAGTGCAATTTTTTGCCACGTGGAGCATGAATTTGCATATTGCAGGCAACTTGCTTTCTGCAGATTGCTCTGTCTCGCATTGAAAATGTGGTAAGCATGCATAGGCACATAATGCATAATATGCGTAGTGTATAGCAACAGAGAAGGACAGGGTACAACTGAAGTAATGTAGGCAGTATACAGTTCAATTTGTGATAGCTTGGAACTTTGAACAGAGACATATCTTTGAACAGAGAGGCCATTAAATCAAAACATGCCAACCACCATGTACCAGCCGTCAGGATAGTTACCAGGAATGCTGCAAATCACTCAGTGCAGCGAGGATTCTGAAGGGGACATTCTGTGAAAGAAAACTCAATAAATGCCTTCCTGACCTTATGTGCTCTATATGCTTTCATACTTCACGGACCTTCCAGGCGCCCATTGGTTATGGTTAATGTATCATTTAGCCCAACTACTCTGGCTTTCCCCTACGAGTGCATGCAGTTTTAAGTCTTCAGTTTGTTGTGTACCACCATGTGTTTTTCTGCGTTCCTTGACTGAAAGCTACTTACCTGAGGCCACAGTCTTTCACGCATTTCAAATTTGAACATGTAGGAATAATTACTATGTTGTTCACTGTCCTGAAAAACATGAAAACGCGTCGCTCATAAGGAAATCTCTGGTAAATTTTCCATCCTCATTTTTGCCATTTTGTCACTCGTATTTTAAGATTGTCGGTTTTTTTGTCTGTTAAACCTAATCCAGACGTAAATCTTGAGCTCAATATCGCTGAGAGGGATTTAATCATCTCCCGGCATATCTCGGAAGTGATCGTCCAGTTCTGCTGCGAGACGGCTGAAGCGAATCCCTGTGATCTGATCTACAGTTTTGCATGCTTCAAGATCCGAGAGAACTTCAGTGGCGGTGTCATGAACCAAAAAGGGAGTTTTGTTTCCTGTTCATTGGTCGCCGTTGGACCGCATATTTTTGGTAGAAGACTCGCAAGAATGAACGCAAATTGAGCTCAAGAGTGGAAAACATACTTCTAATTGAAAAATACAAATTAGTTTGCAACGGCGGTACCAGGAACGAAGAATGGGACGTTTGCCTTGATGGTTTGTAATGCATTAGGAATTATCTGTATGGGGGCGTAAATTTGGACTGCATACGCCGGAGTTCGGAGAGTCTGATATTATGCTGAGATGGTGCTAGGAATCGCAGCATGCATTAGTGGCATGGCCAGGAACCCAGTATGGGGGAAAGGGAGGGCAATGTTTGTTGCCGTCCTGCCTAGGTGCTTTAGATGTTTATGTGGCCTAAAAGGAACTAAAAACTATTGTTGTGACTCAGCTTGCATATCTGTAGGAATAGGAACCACTAGTTCCTTGCCAGGGGTCTGGAAAGGAGAGTAAAGGGATTTTTTTCTTGCGGAGTCACCACTCTTGTTAACAATGCTAAGAACGATATCGTGTTGCCTTGCGCGATATGGAGGCCTCAACTTGGGTTTCCTTGGGTCCCCCTGGCAATATGCACCTTAGGTTGTATGTTAGAAGACATTCTGCTCGTTAACTCGCAGACTAGTCCAAAGACGCCTTTGGAATCACATTATATGGACTTTTATGTGCTTGATATGCGTATGTATAGGTATACACCTATACCTATATATATATGTGTGTGAGTATGTGTCTGCGTGTGCATGTGCGTTTGCGTGTGCGTATGCGTGTGCGTGTGTGTAGATTAGTTAATTTGCCGAAAGTAATGTCTTCAGTACCCCCTGTTCCTTCCGTGGATTCGCCACCGGGTCCATAATATGTAACAGAAATGTCATAAGGCATGAAATGGGCAGACGCTTTGCAAAAAATGGTTACATGGCTCTCATGACATGGAATAGAGCGCGTCGAACGCTCGGCCTCGAAAGTGACGAAAAACGGCCGAATATCCCCCCCCCCACGCACACATACATACATACACACAGACTCATCCTGAACCCGCCTCTGATTCAGCTAAAATGTAATTTTTTCACAGTGCGAAAAACAGTGCCGGAAAAGGTCACCTAATTTTATGACTCGAACTCAAACCGCTCGGAAATGACAGGTGGAAAATCTCAAGGAGCGAGGGGCTTATGAAGCAACCTCCCCAGCAGGAGTAGGGAAAACCAGTGGCAGAAATTAGTTCCTACCGGTTGCTGCCAGCCTTGATCTGAGCTGCAGGATGCCATAGGGTAGGATAGTGGGATTGGATACCCGTTGGTGATTTGGTGGCAATAAAGGAACGCCGTCTTCGCTGATATCTACGCGAAAATCGGCAATCAGCGAAATCGTCAAATATTGGCTTGTGCCGTGGCCTGCGACCTGAACCATAATCTTGAGGTCCAAAAAATGTGAAATGTCTGAATTTTCGTCATCGAAGACTATTGGCTGTCGTCTGAATGGTCGGAATCGGTCCACTGGTGGCGTAGTGTCGGCACTGGCGGCTCAGGGTCCGGCCGCTGGGCGGGCCCGACTCGGACACAACTGCGGCCGGGTTTGGCGTTGGAATCGACTGTGATGGGGTTGTTCGCCTCTGAACGTTGTTGCGCGCCTGGACGGCGGTGCGTCGCGGTGAGCTGGCGCCGGATGTGGGCGTGCTGGCGCACGTGTGTGTTGGCCATCCGGAGCGCAGTAAATACTGGACGTCTGGTCGGCGGACGGCTGTCTGGAGCAGAGGTCCGCAGGCGTGGCGCGGCCATACTCCGCACTGAAACACAAACACCGCTGAGTGCGCACGTTTTGTGTTTCCTCTATCTTGTACTGCCGTGGTCTTTGATTCTGTACGATTGCGTTCTTTGTATGTAAGTTGTGGATACAGGTGCACTCTCAGTTTCACATTACGCCTATGGAGTTGCATAGAAAGAATCAGGCTCGAAGTGGCGTGCAAATAATTTTGGAAAAGGTCCGCAATGGTATACGGTTGTGTATTCCGCTGAGCTTACTGTCAACGTCTAACGCTGGTTTCCTGATTTTTTTGGGGGGATGGATAGTTTCCACGATAAACACTGGACGTTGATGAAACTTTGCGTGTGTCGATTTCTACCCAAGTACCGATTTTCGAAAAATGCTGGTCAGAATCGGACGACAAATTAGGCTGCTTTCTGTAGGCGCCGGATGGCATGGTAATGATATGGTAACGGTAATGGTTTGGAATGGCGACATAACATGCTGAGGTTATGGAGGTATGACGTCACCCATCAGTGCTTGGCTCCGCCACCTTGCGGAGACAGGCTGACGCCGCGTCAGGTCATCCTGTCGGCTCTGCCGAAGTGGAGGGTAGTGCGTCATGACAAGCTCAGAAGCGACTTGGGATTACACGCAGAAATGTATATATTAACAACGACTCAACGTTTCAGCCATAGGCCATCTTCAGGCGTGATCATTCTTGAAGATGACCTATGGCTGAAACGTTGAGTCTTTGTTACTATATACATTTTTGCGTGCAACTCCAAGCCCCTCCCGGTGTAAAGAATACTGTATGTTTTCACAGTCATGCCTAAAGCCGGGGAAACCGTACTGACCATGTTTGACTATTAAATGCTCAGAAGCCACAGTGGGACTTGAGGCTCCCAGCCGGGCCCTTGGACAGAAAATAAATGCCGGTGGCAAATTGCTCGGTAAAAAGACCAGTAATGGCGGAATGTGTTTCGGCGGGGGGAGAGGGCGCCGGCTACTTCTCGAGCCATCTCTGTCCGTGCAACGCCAAAGAGTTAGTGTTAAATTTCGCCACTTGAAGGGGGGGTGGGGGTTGGGGTGCCCAGGTGCTCCCCCGTTCCGTCGCCTTTGAAGAAGATAACATAAACCAACCAGATAGTAAGCATCTTCCAAAACTGAAAATCCGGAGGTAAGATTAAGCGTCTAAGATTGATATAAGCCGCTAAAATATCCATGTACGGATTCAAAATGAGGTTCGGGTAGCAGAGAAAAACAAGTAAAGAAGGTAATGCAATAAAGGAAGGTTAAGCCCATCTTTGCAAAAGAAATCCACTGTGGCACCACTAGAATTTGCACCGCATGTCCATACCCTCCAGGTTCACAAAGCCAAGTGACTTCCTCCGGAAGACTAGGTGAGGTGAACTCGAAAGGTGTCGGCCAGTTAAGGACCGGAATTTGTCAGACCGTTCTTAAGTATTGTTTTACATTTAGGCAATATATAACTTGAAAAGTAAGCTATGCGTTGACTATCCAAGCAAATGTTTTAAGTTGAGTATGTAGAATATCTAAAAAATGAAATTACAGATTAATTTTGGCTTCGTTTGACTAACTAAATCTGCGAAAGCAACACAAGTTTGGCGCAACCGACCTGTTTCCATCACTCGGCTACAGAAGAAAAGCCTTAACAGTCCAGTATATCTGGACTTGGTTCTATCGCTTGGGTTAGTTTTTTCTACACATTTCACAAAAAACCTAAGATGGACCACAGCGGAGGAAATGAGAGCAGTAGGGGCGGAACGTGTTCTGGCAGTGGGATACCGGCTACTTTTCGAGCTATTTCGTTCCATGCAGCGTCCTAGGGTTAATGTTAAATTTCGCTAGTCAAGGGGTGCACGGTGCCCCGTGCCCTCCACCCCTCCCTCCCGGTCTGCCATCTTTGATTGAGAGGCAGCAGTCACGCACGGGTGGTCGGGAGCCAGAGCAGGGGATGTCCGTCTTAATAATCCCATCCCTTGCCTCGGCTAACGTTACCGTGCGTAAGCCCTGAACAGGCGCTGATAACGGGTAATCGGAAAAACGGCATGCGCTTCGCAGGGACCATAAAAACCACCGAGCCGGAAGTTATCAGTAATACGGAAGAATTCGCTTGAAATTTGCGCTGTAAATCCATGAAACACGCACACACATACGCAGAGAGGCGCTCACGGCATGTCCAACGCCACGACGCAAGTAACTCCGAAAGTAGTCATACTACTGACGCTGTCATGTCCCGCGTATCCCCATTTTTCTCGGTGCTTTCAGTAACTGGTTTCACGTCGATGAAGCTGCATATCGTCATTTCAGTTAAATTGCCGATTTCTAGAAAAGGCTGTCAAAATCCGACCAAAACCAAAGGTTCTTGTCGTAGGAGCCAGTGTTCTCAAAGTCAGTGCCACTGGGGATTTTCGATTAAAGGCGTTCGGATCTCCAACACGTCATCTTGTACATCACACCACCAGCTGGGCTGACGGGCCCATTTTGTTGCTGAGTTTGATGCGTCCGAGAGAGAGAGAGAGAGAGAGAGAGAGAGAGAGAGAGAGAGAGAGAGAGAGAGAGAGAGAGAGAGAGAGAGAGAGAGAGAGAGAAAGAGAGAGAGAGAGAGAGAGATCGTACCCGAGTCCCAACTGTAGTCCATTGGTCGGAATTACAGAAGCGCGTGTCTTAGGGTAAATTATAAAGCAAATTATAGATACCCATGTTGTTTGCATTGAAAGTATTTTTAACGTCCAACTTGATAAACATGGGTGCTCTCGTGATTAGAGAAGCACGATGGAACGGGAAAGCCGACAGGCGTGCGTCAATCTGCATGCCGTGGTTGTGATTACTTTCGGGCCATTTATTGCATGGCTGATGAATGCGTTAGGAAAATTAAGACCATGTGCATTATATCGGATGACGCGAGCGGTAAACACGTTGCCAGCCGATGACCTGGACCTGGACAGGGCAGAGGGTCATGCATGGATGTATCTGTTTGTTTGTTATTTCCTCGTTTTCAGTTTTACGGAAAGTTGTTCGTTCTGGTGTCTTACCGCGCCCTGCTCCCGAATATCCGGAATCCTCGCCTTCACGCGTCGCATTGGCTGCCCGAAGCAGAGCGTTGAATTTCTGAGATGGACTTGCAGCGTGGTGTCTCCCGGTGGACGCAGCGCCAGCGTTACTCGCGGCGTTGTTGACGGAGGCAACAGGAGTCGCGGCCAGCAGGACGCTCCGTCAGGGCGCCTGCTCTTCGCCGGCGGCCGGCGGCGCAAAACGCGCCGCACCAGGCGCAGCTCAAAACAGCGAACTCAGCGCGCCGTCAGCGCCGCCGCCCGACACACGACCGGCGGCGCACGGGCGGCCTTGCGGTCCCAGCGGGCTCTGCTGACGTCACCGGAGCTTGGGACGAAGGCGGCGCAGAATCCGGCCGTGATTGAACCGCCGGCCGCTATGCAGTGGGCCGGAGCGGCGCTCGGCCCGCACGCCTGGCGCCCAGTCGATTGCCGGCGGACGAGTCTCATTGGGATTCGGAGCACGGCTCGTGCCGCTAACGGCCCGGGCAATGGCCAGTCGGCGGCGAGTGTGAGCGACAGGCGCCGTCAGGTGGGGCCGTGGATTTTAACAAACGCGCTGGCGCCAGTCAGAATGGAGCGCCGGCGCCGGCCGCGGGCGGAACAGGCTCTGTGGGCCGGCCGCCTGGTGTCCGTCCGATGGTGTCCGGCCGCCCGACCGGCCCAGCCGGGCCCGGCCTGGTCGAGACCAGGCCAGCCACCCTGGCGGGCTTCTGCCGGGCTCCGGACTGCCAATCAGGCGGCGTTGGCCGGGCCGTGACGTGGTCACTGACGTCAGCTCCGCCGCACCGAATGGGAAGTCGCATCTTGGGTGTTTTTTGGGGGCGGGAGGGGGCGCCAGCCGTTTTGTCTCGTGTGGCGTGGCGCTCGCGTTGGTTTTTGTGCACTTGAGTTCGATGCTGAGATGCTGCGCTGATGAGACGGTTGGGGACATGATTGGCCCGGCCGCCTGGGTCAGCTTGTGCTGCCTCCTTCGCTTGGGTCACTAGGTCCAGGATCCTGGACCCGGTACATCTCTGGCAACTGAGTGTTTTTTTTTTCAAGACGCACGTGCGCTGCTGTCAGGAACTAACCCCGAGCATGGACTTCGTGGCTTCCGTCCGTACGAGGAGTACTCTCGCCGTCGTAATCGTGTGCACCTGTGATCGATGGCTGGGCGCTAAGTGATTTTGTTAATTAAGCGGTCGATCACGGTCGCTGCACGTGCTCACCGAGGAGGTTCGGTGCACGGGCGCCGTGGAAGCCGCGCGACTGCCGGGTCGGACGACCCCGGCCGCCGTCCCCGCCGCCGATGTCTGACAGGCGGACGCCCTCTGCCGCAGGTGACCGACTTCGGGTTCGCCAAGCGGGTCAAGGGCCGGACGTGGACGCTCTGCGGCACGCCGGAGTACCTGGCGCCGGAGATCATCCTCAGTAAAGTGAGTCGCGCTGCTCGCGCGCGCGCCCCCGGACCGGCGGTCAGACGCCGGCACCGCTGCGGCCGGCGTCAGGCCGCGATGAGGCGGCCGGGTGTTTTTCCCGGGTGCGGTGTTGTTAGCGGTGCCGGCTGTGTATTGCCAATTGGCAGTCGGCGTGTTTATTGCATTTGCGCCGGCGACCGTGGCGGCGGTCCTGGCTGTGACGCGCGCGCCGCCTTGACTTGAGCCGAAACCCAGGAGGGGATTCTTCACAGAATGCATCCCGTTCTGGGTGTGGAGGCGGTAGCTCTCCGTCGTCGGGGGGGGGGGGCAGGCATGCCGTTCCGTGTTCCCCCGGTAATGGCTGCGGGAGCAGGCTTACGTAAGCGCCAGGCGGACCGTTTGCCGGTCCGGCGGCTAAATTGACCGGACAGGCTGTGGCGTTACGGGTCCGATACAGACGACCCCGCAGTGTGACTGACGGAACCGCACTGTGTCGCAGGGCTACAACAAGGCCGTCGACTGGTGGGCGATGGGCGTGCTCATCTACGAGATGGCCGCCGGCTACCCGCCCTTCTTCGCCGACCAGCCCATCCAGATCTACGAGAGGATCGTCTCCGGCAAGGTAACGTTGGTCCGGTCCCTCTTTTATTTTTCCAGTTTCCTCTCCGTTCCCTAAGCGCCGTGGATTGTTGACTGCCCTTACTGCAGTCACCTTGATTGTTCCAGCTTCAGCGTTCGTCTTTGTCCGCGCCCGGCTCCCGCGTTTGAGTCGTTTTCGCGTCGTCGTGTCTGTGGCAGACAGTTCCGCGCAGTCCAGTCGTTGCCGCCGTCTTTCCTGGGTTTCGCTCCGCCTTTGAACCGCCGTTGCCCATTTCCGTGCCTTTATAAGCCGACCGTGCCGCCTTCTGTGCTCCGGCTCTTTTCTTCTCTTCTCTCCTCTCCTCGCTTCCGCCACGTCTTTCCGCCCGTCCCGCGCGGATGCCTTCTGGCGGTTGTCCAAAGTGGGCGCCCAAAAATCTGCTGCCGGAGAAACGTGCAGCCTTGGACCATGGATTTGGATTCTGCCAGCGATTGCTGCGCCGAACCTCAGCATTATTGACGGGATATTTCTGTGCCGACGTGCGGTTGTTGAGCGGTCCCGTACTATGAACGCAGTCATTATGTCCTGTTCAATGTGCTCGGGGGCTGGGAGGTTATTTGTTGTTTGCGTTGCTCGATTGGGTATCGGTGAAGGATTATGACCGTGGGAGTTGCCTTGTTAACACTCGCCAGACGAGGGAGGGTGGATTCCACCTCCCCCTCCCAGCAGTGTTTCCGGGACCACGGCATAACGGCGCTCAACAGCGCCGTGAAATTCGTTGCACATGTTTGGAGAAAGAGTGACCCCAGGCCATCTCAGGTCACCAAGCTATGATGTCGCTACTCAAGGTTTGCGGAGCGATTTTGGCGCCGAAAGTCGGTTTTTTCCTGTTTTAGGGCAATAGGTATGGATAGACGGCAAATGACGGGCATGAAATCGGTTCAGAATTATAGGCCACATGCGAACAGGACACGTAAGATATGTCAATGATCTCTTCAAGGTCAAACGTGGGTAGTGACCTAAGATGGCCTTTTTGACTTTTGAACGTTCACGTACTAATTTTTGGCACTGAATATGATAGAGGAGACGGTTTTAGGCCTAAGTCGCCCCGAATGTCGTTTTTAACTGCGGTTAATCAGTTTATAGTTCTTGAGTATAAAGTCTGACCTGACCTAGGAGGTCACTGGTTGACCCGACGAAGTCGACTCGGGTACCGTTGGATTCCTTATGCATAGGGCTATCGATTGTTTTTGGTCCCGAGGCAGTAGCTCAATTAGGGGCCAAGTCGGCTGGCGCTGCCCGTGTCGACAGGGCCGCATTGTCCAGACACCGCGTCCGTGCGCTCATCTCGCCGATAGCGACCGGACAGCCTGTGTGCCGGCCCGCCAGACGTGCAGCCAATCTCGATCGCTGGGGTCCGGCTCCGCTGTCGGCACCGGAGCTGGCGGGATCGACCGGCGAGCTGCTCTGCGCTGCTGCAGACAGTCGCCAGGCACGGCTCCGGTACCGGCCGGGCCGCGTGACTGGACGTGCCCTCGAGCCCGAGCTCTGTCCGGAGCGGGGGCGCCGGACAGACGCGCTCCCCGAGCCTGGAGCAACGGTACCGAACAGATCAGACCCGTGTTCCCCGAGGTAGGAGCTGGGGCTCCGGATACACCCGGCCGCGCGGCTGACGCCGTGCCTCTCGTCACCAGCTCGGCGTTTTTGCCGGGTCACGGCTGGCCGGTGGCGGCACGGTCCAGCTGGCACGGCCCGTTGCGGCGTTTTTTTCTTGTTCTTTTTCGGGGCCGGCGCCGCCGCTTGTTGCTGCGGCCGGCGGCCTGCGGGGCGGCGGTGAGTCGGGTAGGTGCCCTCTGCCAGACAGTGGTGGGCCGAGTATTTACCGTCTGCAGAACAGCCGGGCGGCACTACCCCCTGGCAGCACCGCGCGGCGCGGCCTTGCGCCGGCACGAGCGCCGCACTGCGGGCCTGCACCGCGGCGCACAGGGCGGCGCGGCGGCGCTGATGCAGGCGCGATTCCCGTTGATCGGCCGCTCGGTGCTGCAACACTTCAGCTGTGCTCTGGACGGCGCCTGGAAGACTGTCCAGTTGGCAACGTCTGGGATTGGCTCTTCGTCGAGCGCGATGACGGGGCGTAGAGCGAGCGCCGTGTAACGGCCGTCTTTCCGGGAGGGGAGTCGCTCTCGGAGCTCGTCGCGGGCGCCGGCGTCGTCCGTGGTCGTCGCTCCGGGCGTCGGCGTCGTCCGTGGTCGTTCGGCGTCGCTGCGGGCGTCGGCGCGTGATCTGATTAGCGGACTCCCCCGCCGCGGCCGGGCGCCGGAGGGGCGGCTGATCTGCGGAGCGGCGGCCGTCGGCCGGGCACCGCTCGGCCCGCCGTGTCGGCGCCGCCGTATTGATTCAGCTGGCGGCCGGCGCCGCTCCACACCGGCCGGCCACCTGAGCGGCTGCCGGCGGCTCCGGCCATAGTCTCCGCTGGGCTCCCACTCGGGCCGACTCGCGCTCTGCAGGCGACCCGGTCGGCTCTTACTGACTCGGGCCGACTCCGGCGGCAGCGGGACCGGACTCGACGGAGTCACAGTCGGCGATCGATGGACCATGATTTGGCTGTAGCCGGTGTCAGGGCTCAGACTCGGGCTGAGCGTGTTGTGGGGATGGCTGATCAGCTCTGAGTTGGAGTGGTCCTGCTTTTGACATTCTAACTGTCGGCGCTGGTTCGTGGCGTCAGTGAATGTGACGGACCGACCACAGCAGGACTGTGGCTCCGACCGACCCCACAACACGCACCCCCTGGCCGGTCCTTTCGAGCGCCGACACTGGCTAGAGACATGCGGAGGTTGATACATTGGCCGAGAATACTGTTCCGCAGCACCGCTGGAACAGTTTAACCAGTGGCCCGTCACGGAAAATGTTTTCCAAAACCCTGACAATCTTCAAAAATCCGGGTGCCAACGATAGACCCTTATGGTGTTTGTCTGGACATTGGCTTCGTTTGGGACCTGGCCTTGAGCTGACCTGATGTGACCATGCCGGCAGGTCCGCTACCCATCTCACTTCAGCACCGACCTGAAGGACCTGCTGCGCAACTTGCTGCAGGTGGACCTCACCAAGCGCTACGGCAACCTCAAGAACGGTGTCAATGACATAAAAGGTCACAAGTGGTTTGCCACCACTGACTGGATCGCCGTGTACCAGAAGAAGGTAGGTATTGGCGTGATTGGTGACAGATGTGCTCGTGGCCCGATGCGCCTGCCAGGTGATGACGTTGTATGTAGCCTTGAACTGCATGACCTGCATTCTGTACCGTGAGCTGTGTTTCATGCTTGTCGGTGTTTGGCCATCGAATGCCTAATTATTGTACAAACTGCATGCTCTTTTGGTTCTGATTAACTTATTTTCTTGTCAGGCTTCCGGCTGAGTTTTGGCGTGTTCACTTGTGGTGCTCATTCTAATTTAGTCTGGTTATCTCCGAAGAAGTTTTTATTGATGCTTGTTTTCTTTGGCGTAGTGCTGCCATCTAGGGCAGATTTTCTTAACCACTGACTCGACGGCTAGATCGTGCTACCCTCTGCCTGATCTTTGCTCTTTTCTGCTCATGTTGACCGCTGCTATAGGAAGTACCCATACCCACTGCTAAAACTTGGTGACGGACCCGTACTTTCCTTCCCGATCCCCGACATCAGCCTCCAGTTGTACACAGCTCTGTGGCGCATTGCATCCATCGTCAGACCACTGGTCATCACCTCACCGTCTGTTCCTGGCCGACCGAGCGCACCACTTCAAACACTGTCCGCAGTCCGTCCTGTCCCCTCCAAAGCCTGCGGAGGTGGTGTGGTCCAGCCGGGCGGTCCCGCACGCCGTGGGGCGCCGGCGGCGGGCCGGTCGGCGCCCCGGCTGACGCTCCGGCTGCATGTAGGTGGCGGCACCTTTCCGGCCAGAGCTGCGCTCCGCCGACGACACGTCCAACTTCAACTCGTACGAGGAGGACCCGAACGCTCTGCGGCCGGTCGCCGAGTGCCTCTTCTCTAGGGAGTTCGCCGACTTTTAGCAGCCGCCGGCCGGCCGCCGCACCACTGACCCGTGAGACGCGCCGCGGGTGCCGGTGGCGGCCGCTCGTCCGGCTCCGCCTGGCTCTGGTCGTATCGCCGCGGCGCCGAGGGCCGCGGGACTCGGGTGGCGTCGAGGTTGGGGGAGGGGGAGGTCCGGGACTGGCGCGTTGCGCTCGGTTCGCGAGGCTGGCATGGCATCGGGCGGTGCTCCGGAGTGACGTGAGCCGATCGTCGGGTCCGCTGACCGTCGCGCTGTCTTCCGCAGGTGGAGGCGCCGTTCATCCCCAAGTGCAAGGGCCCCGGCGACACCAGCAACTTCGACGACTACGAGGAGGAGAGGTTACACGTGTCCTCCACCGAGAAATGTGCCAAGGAGTTCGCCGACTTTTAACGGCTGCCCGCGCGCCGAGGCGGCCGAGACCGAACCAAGTGCCGTGTGGGTGCGTGTGGGCGTGTCCGGGTGTGTGCGTGGGCGTTAGTGCGCGGGTGCGGCTCCGTGCACGCGGGAGAGCCGGCGGCCGGCAGGAACCAGCCCGGATGGCCTCCGAGACGGCCCTAGTCAGCAGCGCCGGCCGCCCGGGCGCGCGCGTCGCCACAGGACTGCTCCTCGGCCGGCAACAGAGGAGGACCTGCGTCGCGCTCGGCCGAGAGCGTGCCGGTCCCACCCGCCACCCCGATCGTTGTACTATTTTCAGTGTAATTGCTGGGTTTTATATTGGCGCCGTGCCGCCAGGCGTGCGGGGTGTCCTGGCGGCGCGGAGTCGGCGTGCGTGCGAGCGAGGCGATCGAAGCGGGAGCCAGAGAGCCAGACGGGGTGCCTGCGGACAGGCCGGACTGGGTTTATGCATCGTCTGCCCATGCCGCCATAGAGACTATATACAGTAATGTTGTACAAACCCAGCAGCTGACCTAATCTCATTCGATTATTTCGTTATGTGATAGGGCCACGCGCTTGCGGCCTGAGGGCCAGCGGGCGCCGTAGCCGCCCGCCGGCTCGGTGGGCGGGTGCGGCAGTCGAGGCCGCCGCGTCGCCCGCAGTCGCACTCGACCTCGCGCGCCGCGTCGGCGGCGGGCCGGCCGGGCGCGCCGCTGGTGTGGTGTGCTGCCGGGGCGCGCGGCGCGCTGTGCCCGGCCCGGCCCTCTCTCCGTCTGTCCGTCCGCCTCTGTTGCCGACCCTCTCGATGGCTGTGTGTGTCTGTCGGGTGGCATCATATCCTGGCGGTCCCGGGCGCCCTCTCCCCCACAATGTCCTCGGATGCAGGGTTTGTTCTCTAGTGGACAATATGGGACGCGTCTATATTCGTTCGTCAGTGTTCATTGTTTGTAGTTACAAGCTGCGTTCATATTTTGTGATTTTTCGTTGGAGATTTTCATTAATACATTAAAGTATATTGAGAATCCCGAGTCGGAGCTGGTTGCATTTTGTTTGTAGCAGTTGACCTGGAAAACGTTCGGGTGGAAGAGGTGAAGGTTTGAAGGTATGGAGGAGGTGAAGATACGTCAAGGGTCGGAAAAAACCACAGACTCGCAAGCTCGCGAACCTTTAGCGAAAACACTGTCAGCAACCTTGGTGAATGTAGCAGTCTCTTAACGACAATGCATTGAGATGATTTGATTCTTCACGACGATGCATCACTGAGATGGCAAATCATTGAGATGGTTTGGCTCTCGACGATGGATTGAGACGATCTGCCTGTCAGGTTGAATGGGCCCCTCTGCTTCCGCCCTCAGGCATCCATTTTAGCTGCATTCCAACACTCATTTTCCTTCCACTCCTTTTAACGCTATTTAATGGCCCAGTGTTTCGCCTTCTGTGAGCACCAGTTTTAAAATCTTTGTGCTTTTGAAGCAACCACTCCGATTTTCCAAAAATACAGCCGCGAACTTCATATTTACTAGTGTGCTCTCGTCCTCACACAGACAATGACTACAGTTGTTGCACCGATCTCCCCCGGACGGAGTTTCTCAAACTAATCGGACGCCACCCACCCAGCTCCGGAAATTAAGGATATGGGATGTTATGAACTCTGGACAACACAGCCCTTTTGCAGTACTATTATGACCTATTTTTTATTTTCTTTGGATGCTTTGTGAGGGTGCTTTGGAATCACAGCTAGCATTAAACAGTGTTCAGGAGCGCAGGAACTTCTCCACAGTTCGGGGTGGGCAAGGAGCATTTGGGTCATTCATTTCCAGTCAACGTCCATGGGGCCAAGGTTGCCAGCTAAGAAAGAATTGGGGGCATTTACCCCCTGACCCCCCGCTTCCCGCTTCCCTGACAGTGGGTGTTGCACGGACCCTGAATTTTGATCCCTACACCCGACCGTGTAAAGGCAGGTTAGCGGCGTTATTTTCAGACGAAATTTTAACGTACTAACAGGAACGGCACGACCACACGTTAGCATGTGTGTTTTTAGGGCAGCTGCCAAGTAGCCTGTGGAAGAAGTTACGATCGTCAAGGTTTCTCGAACCAACCTTGCCAAGGTGGAGAACAATGGCAGTGCCACGTATTAAGTATCCCGTATTCAGGACAGCTGGGCAAACGACGTTTTGCGTTTTTTTGTTTCCATGCGTCCATATTGGGATGATGTTCAACTTTCCCGAGCTAGGGAGACAGCTTCTCCCGCTGCCTATTGGAATTTACAGCTTTGGATTCTACGATCATGTTTTCTCTTTGGCCAAGAAACGTAGGCCCATCCAAAATATGGGGACGGGGGTGAAATGTTTTTTTCCTGCCGTAGTGCAAATGTGAAATTTCCCAAAACGGGAGACATGACACCCCTCCTCCCTTCTGTTCCTACGTCTTAGGTTTTGGATATTACTTACCTTGGAAGTTACGAACTCCTGGCATCGCGAGCGGTGTATAATGGTCACCGAGCAAATGTACGTCAAGCAGACGCACGGATGGATATAAACAAGCAAATGGACGTGCGCAAATGTACGTCCGGCAAATGTACGTATGGCAAATGTATGTATGCGTAGACATACGTAGGCGACAATGAACGCAAACGCAAATGTGCGCAAGACAAATGCACGTTTGCACAGGGCTACATGCAGGTGCGTAAATGCAAGCGTACTCAGGACAGATGCGCGTAAAGGCAAATGCACGTGTGTCCAGAAGTACGTACGTGGTAACCGCGTAAACGCAAAACACGCACACATTATAAAAGATAGCACACATTCATAAAACTGGTTTTAGGTTTGCCGCAGCATTATTGGTACGTAAATGATTCGTTGGGCTGACATCTGTAGAAATTTTCTTTAAAAACTGATGCAACACATCTTCCCTCGTCTTCCGCATCAAACATGCGGCTCTGCATGTAGTGTCGTGTGGTTATGACCAGACACTTCCAAGTTTTCAGTGTACAAAGTAGTAAACTTTTGTTAGATTAGTCTTGGGCAAAGCTGTAGAAATCGCAGATAAACGGCCACTTCGGCAGTAAGGTCCTGGTAAAACGGTGGCGTCGATTGTGTTAACCCGACGCCGCCTGTGGTCTCCCGCCATCCGCAACAGCCTGGGGGTTCAAATCGAACCCCTCGCATCTCAAGAATTAAGAGTGCACTCTAAATGATTTTAACGGCACTCAATACGGCGTATCTTTGTCTTCCCACGATGCGAAAGCTGACGTCTTGCGTTGAACTGTGACGTCACAGTTCTGTCACGACAGGTCAAGACAATGCCAGAATTTGAGGCCGAAAATGTGCGATGTTTTTAATCAGATCTAGCAAATGTATCAGTTCAGCGAAAACTTGAAATCGGCATCAAACGAAAGATTACAGATAAGCGTAGTTAGTGCAATGTAATACGTACAATAAACGCTGTCCTGAAGTAGCCTGGGAGTCTTAAAACTTCCGGTTTTGAGGTTATGGCCCGACTGTGTGGCAGTGACCGCAAGATTGAACACAGCTATAGGGATGTTCTGTCCGTTCCTCTGCTTTTAAACTCGTTTCTCGACCTTCCGCCTGGTGTTCACACACTTGGGGCTCCTAACCCCACTTGGTTGTCAAGATAAGTCATTTTTCACAAGGAACAACTGCTCATTCAACAGCAGCTGACCAAAAGAAACAGAGTAGCGTGCCAGCGAACGAGGTACTGGACCATAAAGAGGTAAAACCCGTACCGTGAGGAGTGTTATCCTAACTAAAACCTTCGCCTATCAAAGAAGTACAGAAATCCTGTGAGACAGAAGACAGTCTTTACCCATTCTGGCCAAAGCCAAAATGGAATATAGCAGTGCTTTTACATAGTTATCGGCGAGCAGCGTCCGCTCGAAACCGTCGGCGACCGTAGACAGCAAGGCAATGTCTTGCAATGTCTTGACAACGTTTTAGCGCGGCAATGTCGCTCAGTCGAGGCTTCTTTCCATGACCGGAGGGGACGTTTATATCTCGGCACACCGCACCGGTAGGAGTGTCGGGCGGTTCCTGGTCCGACCGGTGGGTCGACTCTGTCGGCAGCGAAGGCGTGGCGGGCTCGGCGGCCGCGGCTGCGCAGCGTGGCTGGGCCGGCGGCTGTGCGACGCAGCGGCGGCGGATGGCGGCCCGAATGAGATGGCAGTTCGCTACTTGATGACTGGCTGCGACGGCGGCGAATGGTGACCTTGAATGAGACGGCGGTGCCCTTTTTGCACCGCACCGGCCCATTATGCATAGTCAGAAGCGTGTCGGGCGGTTTCCGGCCCGACCGGTGGGGCGGCTCTTTCGGCTGCGTGAGTGACGGGCTCTGCCGCAGCGGCTGAGCGGCGCGGCCTAGACGCTTGTGCGACGCGGCCTGGCCCGGATTTCCTGCGAACGATGTTCGAGCCTACAACGGTTGCCGTGCCTAGTCTGCCTAGCGTCCCGCCGTCGAGAGGAACATTGCCCACACAGCCCACGGACAGCCCAAACTCGAAGCCACTTCAAAATCGCCCAAACGTGTGACGTTGTCAACACACTCAAACGTGGGTGCATGTTGACTAAATGAGCTCACTAACACCATCAGACGTCCATCGCATCCTTTACTCTGCATTCTAGAGGATGAAAAACCACGACAAAAATATCACGACTACAAATGTATCTTAAACCACAACAAACAGGCATTCAAAATGTCTGTCTTGTGTCGTAGGCCCAAAAATACCGCATTTAGAACATTTGCCCTATAACTTTTTGAGTTATTGCGAAAAAGCCGTTTTACCTTCTGCTGTATTTTTCATTCAATATGACATTCGACCCGACGGAACCGATTTCGGCGGACCCCTTTGATTTCGCCAATTTCGTCTGTATTTGTGCCCGAAACTGCAATATACATGAAACCACCCCCAGAACTCCTTCGCATTGATATAAACGCGATCAAATTGGGTTTCGCACAATATATGTGAAAACCGCTGAAAACCATATTTCTCAATTTTCTTCTGAACCGGGTCAAATAGGTACTCAAAATGCTCGTCTTGTGACGCTGAGTCCAAAAATACCATATTAACGGCATGTGGCTAGTAACTTTTCGAGTTATTGCGAAAGGAATTAGTTTTTCTACGCTATGCTGTATTTCCCATCGGATTTAAGCTCTTGGGCCTCTGCCAAAACAGCGAGGCGTGGAATGGCGCATTGGGCGCATTCGTAGCTTTGAGACGGATCTGAGGCGGAGCTAGACGGAGCAGAACAAAAACAACGGCGCCACAGGACATAAATGCCCTGCCACGGAACACACAGCGAAATGCACGCGACGTAGGGGTGTTAAAAGAAGGGTTGGGTGCTGGCGAGTGAGTGAAAAAAGAGGATCATTTCTACGAAAGCAAGTGAGATCGCAGAAGACGACGTTTATAAAACGTTCAGGTGAAATGGAAATGGGCCAGTTGACGGTGGCATCTTATAATCAGCTTTGCTTGTGATGTGTAAGGGCAGATCCAGGCCATGTGCTGAGGTGGGGGTTAGGGGGTGGAAGAGTGGCAAATCTTCATGCATGTAGGATTACCCACTCTCATCCCCAGGTGTTGATCTCTCCCCGGATCTCATGCACGTTTCACTATTTTCAGAATTCAGCATGTATTAAACAAATGTATGGAAAGTAAAATTTGCAGTTTTCCATTCTATTTCCAAGGGGATGGAAGGCACATTGGCCCATTTCCCAACAAAAGGGCTCTGTGGCCCAGATGGTCTTGGATCCAGGCACATACACAAAGGGGGGGGCAACCATGGCCCCTGGGGCTGAGCTATTTACACTAGGTATTTAGTGATCTGGGAGGAATGTGGGAAAGTGATCATATAAATGCTACAGAGCAAACTTTGTTTTCCCTTGCATTAAATAGGTTAATTGAGGCACATTGCCAGGATTTTCCTTGGGGGGGGGACAAATGTCAAATTTTGTGGTATGCCACAAGCATATGACAAAATTTACAAGTAAAGGCAACAGTTTTAGGCAATTTATCTCATATTTGATGCACAGGAAAACACAAAATGTTTGTTTTTGCAGCATATATATGATCACTATTACATATTCATGCAAAATCTCCATGTATCTAGTGTAGACCTCTATCTATACTTTTGGATATTTCACTGCTACATTGGATTGCCCTTTCAGCTTTTTCCTTTATTAAATTCCCACTAACTAATGTATCTTTGCATTCTGGGAGGGGCATGGCTCCCACGGCCCTCCCTTGGCTATGCCCCTGGGTTAATTACATAAAATTGCTGCCATTTGTGATAAACTTTGTCATATGCCAGTAGCATGTGATAAAATTTCATGTTTGGCCCCTTCCTGAGGAAAATCCTGGCTACGGGCCTGCCTGGATCTACCAATGGATGTGCAATGCTTGGCTGACCTGCCAGCTTTTGGGACACACTATGCATTTCTACCAACCACTTATGTTTGTTAAAAATCAAAACTGATTAAAAATACTGTGATTCTGAGAAGGAAACAAGACAGAATTGTGATAAAATGACTTCTTTTATGTAGAAGCATTGCTTCCACAGCAAATCTTGCTCCTGTATAGTGATTGTCTTTGACATCAGTAGAAATTCTTTAGCAGATTGGTCAGGCAGTTTTTAGTAAGTTGATGTAAGGTAGTGCATTAATGTGAACAGAGTGTTGTTTTTCAAATTAAATGCAGTTTTGCATGACATTGGTTTGTGCATTATGCTGGAAACTGGGTTAATTGTTTGGAAAAGGCTCTTTACTTATATTCCACATTCCTAGTTTTGATTGTTTCGGATATATTATTTTAATTATTATGGCGATTATTTATATACTGTGCATGATGTATTATTTTCACATCTCTTGCAATTTATGTAATTGTGTTATTTTCATCTGCTGTTCCTATTTCATATATGTCTTGAATCATAGTATATTTTTTTGTTCCTGCTCAAATGCATTTGTTATTATGACATGCAATTGCAATGAATGGATATATATATATATATGTATGTGTGTGTGTGTGTGTGTGTGCGTGCTGTTGTAATAAATATATATCTCACTGCTGTGCCGCATGGCTATGCTTAACACCATGTTCACAGAAAAGATTGTAATGACTGCTATAAATGGTTGCTGACATGGGACCTTGATGATGTTGATTGGTGAAATGAAGAATAGTCCAAAAAATGGAAAATGTACAGAAGTTGACAGCTGGAAGAAACATGATTTGTGCAAGCCATGTTACTGTATTAACTGTGTATAACATCAATACAAATTTAGTGTTAAAGTAAGACATCATAAATGCAAATGAACAACATGATGTATACTTGATGATAGGATACCATGTAACCTAACTACATAACTTAATTTCTATAAGTGTAAATAATGGAAAATTTTGTTCTCAGTTTGGTCAGTTCACAACTGGAATATCTTGATTGTGAGGCCTGGCTGCGTGTTTGAAATTAAGCATTGCTTGAAGTAGCATTGTATTCAGCTTTAGTGTGGCTCAAGAAAATTCAAAGCGTCCACTCCATCTTGATGGTGTGCATTTTTTGTTTTAAATGGGGTTATGCTTATGGCATTCCTTGATAACCTGACCTGTCCTGCCCCCCATTCTTTTTCCTCAGCTTTGGCCCACCTTATTTTGCACCCCAGCAAAAACCTCAGCCTAGGCATCAGAAATCCTGACCTTCAGATAGTAGTGGGGGATGGAGGTGCAGTACAAGATTCCTAGGATTTTGGGCTAGGGTGTGGAACTTTGGGGCAGTTCTGACATTCTTGGGCTGCACCAAAGTTCCACACCACTGTGTTGGGTCATCCACCTTTAATCCCCAACAGGACCTCATCAGAACTTGCTAGGTTTTGCCAATTGGACAGTAATAATAGCATGTGGCCATGGAGTCAGGGCTTCTTGAAGTGTGAATATTTTCATTTATTTGGCACCCACAGAGGCAGGGACATAGCCAAGGGGGGCAATGGGGGTCATGCCCCCCCCCCCCCCTGAGCCAAGTGGTCTACACTATGTACATGGGGATTTTGCATGAGTATGTAATAGTGATCATATATATGTTGCAAAAACAAACATTTTGTGTTTTCCTGTGCATTGAATATGAGATAAATTGCCTAAAATTGCTGCTTTTTCTTCCAAATTTTGTCATATGCCTGTGGCATATGACAGAAATTGACATTTGGCCACCCCTGAGGAAAATCCTGGCAATGTGCCTGCACAGAGGTGTATCTTTGATTACTGATGCACTGCTTTTACTAAATTCTTGACCACATAAAAAGTACATTGTTCTCAATATTTATCATTTGGCATACCTCTGCTCAAATGGTATCTACTTTAAACCTGCCATCATCATTATCATCAATTTCATAAAACATGTAGTGTGCACAAGAATAATGTGGCATTTGGCCCAAAAATGCAAGCACTTTATTTAGAGCACCCCTCACAGGCATTAGAGTGACATAAAACCCAGCAGTAAGCAGTAAAAGTACCAGCAGTAAGTCATCTGTATGTCCAGACATCAGTTTGGCATTTTCTCTGATGGGGTTGTTTTTTGAAAGCCTGGGGTTGCACCTACAACCCACTTTACATGCAAAGTTACACAACTGCTACATTCCCAAAGTTCTGTGCTTTACACTCAATGTGGAACAAATACTACAGAATTTGATTGCAGAGCTCTTGCACATAATGTCAGTTGTATCTTGTGATATGATTGACACGTTTACAGCAGTTGTGGGGCAGTTCATTTGTAAAGTTGTTTCTGATGTGTCAGCAAAGCCATGACACAGTTATGGCATTGTTTCCATATGGCTGCCCATCACTTCGTGAGCAGCAGTACTGGAACATCTTGCCTCAGATGCAGACTTTTCTGCATGTAATTGCTACCAAAGGAAAGAGCATCATATGGGTGGTGGAGTGAATGACTGCACAACTCTTAATACCCCAAGAAAGTCGTGATTGCATCAGATGTATGTTCTAGAGTCTGTGTTGAGCCCATCTTCTGCTGATATATTCATGGGCCATTAGGACCATGTGTACAATGATGCAACTTCTCAGATCTTTTTTGTTTCTGTAAAGCTCTTTGAACACTTGAAATTCTCATATTTTAAATTGATATTTGCGTGTTCCATTGCCCACTGCAGTATGTAAAGAATGACGTAAAATGGCATATACTTTGTCAGCCAGGCCAGTGGATATCTGATAGCTTTGGTAAGCAGCATCTTTATCAGGCTAGCCAACCTTGTACGCTCGATCTGTGAAAGGTTCGTTACAAAATATGCCTGATACGGATGCATAGCACAGACATAGATTGCGCAGCAGTGTCCCTCTGCCAAAAAAAAAGAAATGGGATGTCTCTGCCTTGTCAGGGTGCAGCTGACTGTCCTTCATTTGTTGGTCATGTGGTCATCCAGGCAAAAGTTCGTTGGACTCAAGTTCATAGGGCCATAATTCGTCAGGTAGCAGTTCGTATTGGCAAAAGTTTGTCGAGGGCGAGAGTTTGTCTCGCGAGAGTTCGTGTAGCAGTGGCTCGTGTAAAACGAAAGTTCGCCTTGCGAAAGTTCGGATTTGTTAGAAGTCCGTCATGGGCAAAAATTCGTCTCGCAGGAGTTCGTTTTGGGCAAATTTCGTCAAGGGCCAAAGTTCGTTCAGAACGAAAGCTCGTGTGGCAGCACTTCGTCCAGGACAGAAGTTCATCCAGGGCAAGAGTTTGCCTAGGGCAGAAGTTCACCTAGGGAGAAGTTCGTACAAGAAGAGCTCCTGTTCAGGGCGAGTGGTTTGCGTTCAAAAGTCCGTAAGGGCCTACGTTGCGACTCAGGAAAGATAAGCAACTGTAGACGATAGCTCGTGAAGTCATGGTGGTGACAGAGCCTGCTTTGGGAACGGATCAGCCCAGTTGATCCCACTCTGTCCTGCCGCTGTGCATTATAACAACCTGCCCCAATCGACTGGATGCTGGGTGTCGATTTGGAGGGTGACTAAACTGCAGCAGACTTCTCTAGCTACGTCCTTCTGATACGTAGACGTGCGTGCAATAGAGGTCCGCTGAGAGCTGAAACCCGCAGTGGATGGGCCCGAATTCTCCCCTTCCAAAGATTTTGGGAACGCGAAAGGACAGTCGCAAAACTTGCGGGATAGATAGCGCTTGTGAAGAACACTATGGTGTGAAAACTTCATTAGTCAAGATAAGTATCTTTGGCAAAAGCTTTGCCAGCTCGAGAGCAATATCGCATGTTTGAGGTCATCCAAGGTGAAGCCAGACTAAGCCAAGTCAAACGTGATCTAAGGGTCATGAACAAAAAATTGCCATTGTTGACAGTTTAACCTTGACTGACCTCCTTTGGCCCAACCTGTGGCTTTGTTAGTCTCATGTTGGAAATTGCGCCAAAATCATCACTTAACCCGAGAATTTCGTGTCCTCACTCTGAACCATTTCAAGGATTATGAGGCATGACACGCTGCCGCAGCATAAAACAATCGGTCAACGCCACGGAATAAATTGGGAGGCGCACCACGGCACAACGACAAGAGAACCTGTACTGGGGGCTGTGACACAGAAATGGGGCAGAGAAAAGGAGCATGGGGGTTGAGACAGTGGCTGGGTCAAGGTGCAGGGTGTGGGGCAATATATATATATATATATATATATATATATATATATATATATACTGTACACACATATATATTATGTTGTTATAAAGTTGGTGTGGCATGCCACACCATCTTGTAACAGTGAGTGTTTTCCAGCTTGGGATGGAGCCGTCCACATCCCAAATTTTACGTGTTTGCTTTTCCGAAATGTTGAGCATTCTGAATTGAAGTGTACTACCTTGTGGCAACATATATACATGTAAATATATAAATGTATACATATATGCACCCAAATTTTTGGTTGGGAAAATGATTGGCTGTTACCATGTTTGCTGACTGAAAGCAGATATTAATGCATTTAAAAATAGAATCATCTTGATGTGTTTTTTTTTGTGTTGTAGTACCACAGCAACTGAACTGTGGTCTGATCTGTGTATGTTTTCCTCAGCATTCGTGGACGCATAAGGAGCAACAATACTGTGATGTGCTTCAACTCAGATGCGTGAGAAGACGCCATGTCTTGTCTTCCATCCTGCTGCCAATTCGCCCTGTCAGTGCTTCTAGTCGTCACACTGTGCCATGCAGGTGAGTCTCATTACTGGGCCTAGTTGTGTGGTTTGTCACTTAAACTCAGTGTGGCTCATTTTCGATCATGCTGTGGTCATGCCACGTTAGTTTGAAGGGTTCACATTCACATTCAGTCATGGCCTGCCTTTTTGTGGCCCAGTGACCACGTTGTTTTCGTCAAAGCGCGAATATCATTTGATTCAGTCCATGGGTGAGTCCAGTGCGATGGTTGTGAATGTGGTGCTTTTGAGAGTTTTACAGTGACAGACAGGTAAATGTGTAGTATGAGGGCTTAGGATATGGTGCCTCATGACATTCTTGCAGTGACAGTCTTGCATTGATTTACATCAGGTGGATCACTGGTATAAATATCCTCAGTCTTCATCTAGGATGAAGACTGGGGATATGGCGCTTTATGACCATGTTATAGGTATAGTCTTGCAGTGGCGTACATCAGGTGGGTATCAAGTGTGAGGGCTGAGCTTATGGCTCCTCGTGACAGTCTTGCAGTGACACACATCAGGCAGATGTCTAGTCTGAGGCCTGAGGACGTGGTGCTTCATGACAGACAGTCTTGCATGGACTGACGTCGGGAAGGTGCTTACCACCGTCATTGCTCATCGTCAAGCATTGGTCTAGGGCCAGGAACCGCTGATGTTTATTTAAGAGTGTGGCTTTCTGGACTGCCTCTGACTGATGGCTGACTCTTGTTAGACATTTCTCGTGGGGCATGGGTCACGAATATGTTCCCGTTTTATTCCGCTGTGGGCAGAACGGCTGTAAGCCATCGGAAGGTTTGGCTGTATGCGGCTGTCCTTGCTGGGCTGACAGAGCCATTTGTCATTGTCGCATTGCCTTTACCATGCATTGTTTCTGTCTGTCATGACTCTGTCTGTCATTACTTTACCCAGTCTGTTCTGCTCTGGCCCTCTCGTGAACCGATAACCGCTCTGGTCATCTGCTGTGTCCCCGCCTAGTCTGAGACCAGCGTTTTTCCCATCCGCAGACGATGCAGAGGACGGCGCGTCACCAACCGGCCAGCCACCGCTCGCACTGCGTATCTTGGACGAGAAAGCGATGCAGATTAACGGCAAGATAATCGTGCGCAGCCCGGGCTCGGATCTGAACCTCACCTGCGTGCTGAACCTGACGGGACCTGCGCAGCCGCAGCGGATGGCGCCGAACATCGTGTGGTACATCCCGTCCCCGGCTAAACACAGGTACGGTCGCGCCAGTCTCTCTCTCTCTCTCTCTCTCTCTCTCTCTCTCTCTCTCTCTCTCTCTCTCTCTCTCTCTCTCTCTCTCTCTCTCTCTCTCTCTCTCTCTCTCTCTCTCTCTCTCTCTCTCTCTCTCTCTCTCTCTCTCTCTCTCCCTCTCCCTCCCTCTCTCTCTCTCTCTCTCTCTCTCTCTCTCTCTCTCTCTCTCTCTCTCTCTCTCTCTCTCTCTCTCTCTCTCTCTCTCTCTCTCTCTCTCTCTCTCTCTCTCTCTCTCTCTCCCTCTCCCTCTCTCTCTCTCTCTCTCTCTCTCCCCCTCCCCTCCATTTCCCTCTCCCTGTCCCTCTGTCTCCCTGTTCCTCCCCTTCTGTCTACCTCTTGTTCTCCCGCTCCCGATCTCGCTATGGCTACCACCCTCGTTCTCTTCCTCGATCTTGCTTCCCGACCCATGCCTCTGCATCGATTCCCTGGCTAGCAGCATTGGAACACTCATCGCATATGCCACTTGACTCCTTGTGCATTATTTTGTAATTAACGTTTTACGACGTTGGGCTTGTCGATGCCGTTCTGACGTACACCCGAGACGCAGTCTTTGTGCTGTGCGTTTGCACACGATTGACGCCGACTTCCAGCGAGGACCGGATCGTGAAGGAGCGACGCGGGAACCGGCTGCTGCTGTCCGTCCGGGAGCTGCAGAGTCTGGACAGCGGCAACTTCTCCTGCGAGGCGCAGGTGGCCGACGAGCCCATCATGCACAAGTCCTTCCATCTGCACGTCCGGTCCCGTGAGTGCTGTTCTCGTGAACCGAGGGAGATCATTGTTTCTGATGCGTGCTGTGGGCTTGACAATACTAATACAGTGTTATCTGAAGAGGTTTCGACTTATTTTCGCCCAGTCTTTGGCTGTGCGTTGTCCGTTCTTGTGGAAGTGATCTTCCGTAGAGATCAGTTGCTGAATATCGTGTTATTCGTGGACAAAACGTCTAATTGCTTGAATGTTAAGAAACGCGTTTGTGTAGAAAGAAAATTTTACCATTGCACGACCGCTACAAAGGTGAGATGCAGACGACTCTTTCATCATAGTTCCGGTCCTTATTAGTAATGCGCGATGTTCTGTGCCCAGTTTAGTGTTTCTTGTTACATTTCTGAGGCCTGTTGGTGGCTATCATTTGGCGATGAGCGGACGGTCCATTGTGCAGACTCGCTGTCTGCCTCACTGCGACTATGTTTGTGTTTCAGCGGCCACACCCGTGTGCTCAGACGTGCATTTCCAGTGCCAGGGCAAATGCATTGCCCAGATATACGTGTGCGATGGCAAGCCGGACTGTCCGGACGGACGTGACGAAATCCTGGATACGTGTGGAAGTGAGTACTGTTGGCCGACGGTGTTGGATAGTAGGGGTTATATCCTGAATGCACGGTAAAAGGTGATGAGGGTTTGTAGAATCTGTTTTTCCTCGGGGTCTAAAAATAGGTGCGGTAGGTAACCCGGTTTGTTGATGTGGATACTGATGCTCGGCCGAGCACGGCAGAGTACTTAACCCTCGCCGAACGGGAGGGATTTTTGCTCGCGCCGACGAGGGGGGTAGGCATCCCCTTGCCATGTGGCCCCGAATTGAGTGAGCGCCGATAGCTGTACCCGAGGGATTCAACGGTACCCGGTTTGACCCCTTCAGGTCAGTGACTTTAAGTTAGGTATGGCCCGCTAGGTCAGGTCAAACTATGCTTGGGAACTTTAACTCGATTTCCCTGAGTTAGAAACTACATATTTGGGGCTAAGTTAGCCCGAAATCGTCCCTTTTATCATATTCAGTGCTAAAAAGTGGTATTAAAAGGTTCTAAGATCAAAAACACCACTTGAGGACAGTGACCTTGTTTTTGTTTGAAAAGGCCATTGGCCTATCTCAAGTGACCTGTTTACATGTGGACTACCATTCTAAACTGATTTCATGCCCGTCGTCCGCCGTTCATGCATGTCTGTTGCCCTAAAACAGTAAAAAACGACATTGGCGCAAAAATCGCTCTGCTAGCCTTCAGCAGTGACGTTGACGTGAGATGGCCCGAGTTCAGTCTTAATCGAAACATGGGCAGTGGATTTATCGTCAGCGAGGCCGAATTTCACGAATTTCACGGCGCTGTCGTACATCGTATTGCTGTTGTCACGGAAACATGGCTTGGAAGGGGGGAGGCATCCACCTCCCCCCGTCCATTGAGGGTTAAAGTCACTAGTGGTGTCACAAAACGCAGGTCACATAACTTGTTATATCACCAAGTTTTGGTCAGGTGAGTGGTGTAATGCATTTAACTGGAGCACGTCCGCACTGATTGAATGCGATAGTGGCTGACCACGGCTGGCACTGACCGGCCGGAACACGTGACCTGCAGCTGACCACGACTGACGCTTACTCGCCAGAGCACGTGACCTGCGACGACAAGCGGCTGGGTGCGGGCGAGCTGCTCAAGTGTGGCGACCGCTGCCGGCCGCGCCACTACTGCTGCTTCCGCGGCAACTGCTCCACCGGCCACTACATCAACAAGGACGAGGCTTGCTGCAAGCACTTCGTCGACTTCGCCACCAACAGCCGTGAGTGGCTGCGCCTGGAGTAGCACGGGGCAGACGCCGCTTTCGGCCCAGGGCCGGATGGCATTGGAATAGGTCCGAAAAAGGCTTACGTGGATGATGGTAACGTGACAAGGCTGGCTTTTCATCTGGCCAAAGTTCGTTTCCACCACTTGCCCCCAAAACCGGAAAAAATGGCAGAAAATGACGAATTATTTGGCACATTCTGGCCTATTCTGTACCATTCATGAAGAAGTTTCGAGGGTGATACTTCATTATTTTATGGGCTCGGGTGACGTTTCCGTGATCGTTTTGGCTGTTTGCAGAATACCGGCCTTACGAGCACGACAAAGGAGCTTATGACCGCACCTACCTGGAAACGGCCATCTACACGATCATAGGTAAGCTAGGCGGAAAAGATGGAACGTAATGAGTAGGATCGAAACGTGGCGATTTGGTTGGATTTTTACGACAGAACTTAAAGGAAAGGGAGGCATGTTTCAGCGGTCCGGGCTTGGTGCGCGGTGGGTTTCTCGATAGACTTGTGGGCGGTGTGACGCGCTCGGCTCGTGAGACGCTCGGTAGTGGTCGGTGCGGCGGCTTCGGCCTCCCCTGCGGTCAGGTGGTGACCGGTGTGAGGGGCGTGACCGAGACACCGCCTCCTCCGCCGGCAGGCTGCGCGGTGGCCTTCATCCTGATCGTGTCCATCATGATTGTGGCGTTCTGTCGCGTGCACCTGCGCCAGTCGGCGCGGCTCTCGTCGTACTCGCACATGCGCGCGGCGCGGGCGGCCGCCGCCCACCCGCCGCTGGCCGAGTTCGACCACCTGGTGCTGGGCGGCGGCGGCCACTTCCCGGCCTACTACAGCGCCGGGCCCGGACACATGATGGTCACCTACAACATCAACAACGGCGTCCAGGTGAGCGGGGTGTCGCTGCCGGCTGGGACGTCTAGGCACTTCTCATCTGCAGCGTCAGTGAGAATAGCCTGCGAGCTTTGCTCAAACCAAGCGCCGAGGTATGATGTCTTTCATTGCAAGCATTGGTGTCCGGGGAAGGTTATGCACTGTTGTGTGCGACGGAAAGGAAAGAGGGAATGTGAGGGACTCGTGCAAGCTCTGGAGCTTTGGTCGGATTGAGGGCTGCTGTGGTGCCAACAGGCACTTCTTGTGGATGCTGTAGGACAGTCGCCATTGACGTCACTTAGTTAATGCGAAGCTCATTCACGGCATGAGGGGCCTGCACGTGCCAAATACCATGCTTTGAACAGCATTTCCGTGAGAACGTCACGAAGGCATTGTTGTAGCGTAATGACGTACGTTATTCGCACCATTCGTTAACAGGATCATCATTAGTGTGTGACTTGGCCTTTATCGTATCAGTGCTCGTTCTGCCCCCCCCCCCCCCATTTCCAAAGTGTACGGTGTTGTACGGCCGAGTCAGCGTGTCGCGCTGTTGGCGGTGCAGACGGCCGTGCGTGAGCGAGGGCGGCCGCGCGGCGCGTCGGCCGTCGCTCAGAGGCCGCTCCGTGTGCGCCAGGTGATGCCGCTGATCAGCCCGCCCAGCTACTCGGAGGCGGTGCAGGGCGGCGCCGCCGAGCAGCGGCCGCCGCCGGCCGCCTCGCCCAAGCCCGAGGCCGGCCCGCCGCCGCCGTACGCCTCGCGCGAGACGCTTTCCGAGCCGGGCCCCTCCTACGGCTCGGAGAACAACAACGGCGACATCAACGGCAACAGCGTGGCCGGCGCCGAGGCGGCCGGCCCGGCGCCGGCGGCCGCCGCCGCCGGCGCGCTCTCGGCGCCTGCTCAGGCCGGGCCGTGACGGGCCGGCCGACGGTCGGCGGCCGCACCGGCGGACACCGGGCGACGGGGGAACGCCCCTGCGGCCAGGGCGGGGCGCTCAGGGTGTGTCGGTCCACGATAGGCCACGGTGTGCCACGCTAATGGACGGCAAGGCTACTAATCGTGTGTTTCGCGATGACTGTCAGTTTTTGACGCAGGGTCTGCGTGATCGGCTTTGCTTTCACTACTCTGACGTGGGTGTTTCGAGTTGTCTCTGGGCAGGTCAGCTTTTGCCGCTGTCTCGTCTAAGTCTTCCGATAATTTCCCATTCCATCGCTTACATGAGACCAGTGGCACCTCGTGTGGACAAATTGCTCACAGGAAGGCGCGGCCGTTGCAGGCGTTTTATTATTAGCAATAACGCTTCGATTTTTTGCCGTCGATTTGCAGCTAGAAAGGCGCGGCCGTTGCAGGCGTTTTACTATTAGCAATAACGCTTCGTTTTTTTATAGTCGATTTGCAGCGATGTTAATGGGGTCCGCCTCGCCCCCTGCTGTGAAAGAGGATCAATATTTACCATGATACTCCGTAGCTGGACACAGCTGCAAAGATGCTTACTCCTAGTCGCGTCAGTGCCGCAGCCAGTCGTTTAGTTAGCATTGCAGGCGATCCGGCCGGCTGGCGTTTTGTACGTTCGAGTACGGTTCGCGGTGTGCTGTAGATGAGCGTTTTTGTTTCGCTGGCGTTGCGCCGGGGCGGGGGAGGGGGGACCAGTGGTCCGGCCCGTGCCGGTTCGGCGTGTCAAAATGGATCTGATTTGAGGGAGTGACCGGGACGCCACGCCTGGCTTTGCCGGCCGTCTGCGGCCGCCGAGCGGCGGCGCTGCTGGGTCGGTCCGGACCGGGGGTTCTGTGTCGTCCTCGGGCCGGTGTGGTCCGTCGGCCGACCGCGGTATCGCGGCACTGAACGCAGCCGACGTCTGGAGGTCGGTCGTCTCCTCAGAAGCAGCTGGGGAGGTCTCTGGCCGACGGAGTGGGCTCAGGCGGGGTGATCTCCGGCGGAGTGATCTCTGGCGGCGTGATCTCCGGCGGGATGATCTCTGGCGGAGTGATCTCTGGCGGCGTGATCTCTGGCGGGGTGAGCTCCGGCGGGATTATCTCTGGCGGGGTGAGCTCCGGCGGGGTGATCTCCGCTGGGGTGATCTCCAACGGTGGGTGAGCAGGCTGGTGCCTCACGCTGAGGACGCAGGAGCGGGCGCCACGTCAGATGGCACGGAGTTTGCAGACGCCGTTAGCCTCAGGCGATGCCAGCAGCAGTCGACGATATCCATTTTGTCGCGAAAGGAGTGGCATTTGCGTACATCAGTTCTTTCGATGTATTACCAGTCGTATATTGTTTACTTGTAGCCAGCGCGCAGTTCCGGACCCTGGTGTTTGGCAGACAGGCAGCTGGCCCCCGGAGGCGGGTGGGGCTGCGCTGTGTGGCGATGAAGCGGGATTGATCGGTTTGCGCTCGCTCGTCCTGCTTGTTCGCTGCAGTACAAAGGAAGCCGCTACCGGGGCCACCGCAGCCGCATCATCTACCGTGTAATCGGGCCGTGACAGACGTAAATATACATGGTCTCGTCTGATCTTTGGGTCCTTGTCAGTGTTGCGTGCGATTTGTAGTGGCCTGTGCTTCTGCTCACGTTGATATGAAAGTATCTGGCTGAGAGCAACGTGTCGTCGACGGCACTTCTCTTGAATGGTTCTGTTTGCGTACGCCAAATTGCGAACCTAGGGAAAGTAGAATGGAAAGCGCCGTTGGTAAGAAAGAAACCGGTATGTAAGTCCCGCATTTTATTCCTTGTCGAATGTAGAGTATTATCCAGTAGAATAGTGTTAAAAGCTTGATCATTTCAGTCAATATAGCAGCGGCTGCTGTACCTACACCACTTGGAAGGAAGGCATGTATGTTGGGGACTGCCAATACGACACTACCAGGTAATGATGGTTTGACTGCTCAATCTTCAAGATCAGTTACTTCTGGCTCATGAAGTGACTGTCGACACCTTCGTAACGAACGCAATGTCAAACATCTAGATAGCAGCTGTCGGGCTAGGCTGTTTATCGTATTGACACAGTAAGGAATTAGATTTGTCGCAACAGAGTTGTGAATTAAATTAATTTAGCAGCTATGTATCCCGACCAGAGTCTGTCGCTTCGAACCTCGCACGCTTGGACGAAAAGGTCCTCTGAACGGTTAGAGGTTTCAGCAGGCGACGGGGTTGGAGAAATCCGCACGCTTTGTTTTGCTGAGGCCCGAGAATTTTTGAAACAGACAAGAAACTGAAAACAGAAATGAACAGGTGCGCTGAATATCCTCACCGCGGACTTCATGCCTGCACAAGCAGAATACGGTGTATAAACCTTCTGTACCAATGTTAACCCGCGCACGACCGTCGGTCCGTCCCGAACACCGTCGACTGGGGGGGGGCAGTTGACTGCCCCCCCTCTAACTCACGAACGGTTGGTCGCACGATAAAAATAAGCATACCGTTGGAAAGCCCGTCACGAGTAGAGCTCGAAACTGGTCTCATTTTTAGTTTTAGATAATATGTAAGCCAATTTACGCCCTATATATGTTTTCTCATAGCCGACTGCATGAGACCGAGAAATGGCCTGAATCTCAAGGGCTGTGACTAATAACGCATAGGTAAAGGCACCAGCGCACAAGTAAATGTCCGCGGATGCCGATACACGTCTAATTTCCTCAGATTTGTTCAATATATACGCCGAAACGTTGAGTTAAAGACACCGTAATTCTCCCGTCAGGCGTCACTGTGCGCCGCTGTCGTATGCGGTACCAAATTGACGGGAACTAATTTTAGCGTTCCTTCATTTTCCCGAAAAAAGACAATCTATGTAAATTGTATTGATCTTTGTGGTTCTTGTGATGATTTCTCATGCTTAAATTTTGGAAAAATTGATTAGTTGCCAATCTACAAAGTTGGCGGAGCTTTATTCGCGAGAGCCTGTTTATTTGCAAAATATGCTACTTTTTCAAACTTTTTGAGGTTCCTGGTATTACTTACATCTGTGGAAGCTAGTTGTGCCATTTTCTACCCATTCTGAGTAATTTATCGTCGATTTTGACGGTGGTACATTTTGGCCCACTTCAGTTATTCGTGACCTGACCTCAGGTCAATGGCTGGAAGTCACTGATACTTTGCCCAATGACGGTAACTAGATGTCTGCTTCACTCCACACTAAAAATGTGATGGAATATTCCGTCAATTTCCGAAAAAACGGCGATATGTCTTAAAAATGGGCTTGACCTTAGGTCAATGACCCGGAAAATTCCGAAAAATCCGAGATAGCAGATTTGTTGCATCTATCACGATCACTAATCCCTGAAAGTATTATTGAGATATCTTGTTTTGCGAAAAAGTTAGAGGGAGCTAAACTTTTTTGAACTTAGGTCTGTTTGACCTGGTCTAGGTCAGGCACCTGACCTGACCTGAGGTCAAAATTTTGACACGAGACGTAAAATTGATGGAGCAAAAGGTACACAAAGTTTCGTGACTCTGTGTTTGTTGGTTCTCTCGCAGTCCCAGAAAAACCTCAGGGGGGGGCAGTCAACTGCCCCCCCCCAGTCGGGGACGGGTTAAAGGCAGGGCAATGAATGACGTCTATTGGCACTAAGGATTTATGTTTTCCGGGATGTTTAAATATTAGTTCTGGCTACTGCTGTGACTGGGGTTAAGCATTTCAACTCAAATCGAAATTTGCCAACAGTACTGATGTAAAAGTAGCAACAAACATGACGTCCCATTTGACAGTACAGTTCACTGACAGCAACTAATAATCCGACGTACTCCGGGCGAACCGTCCGGATATACCTACGACGAGAGAACATTACAGAACATAGACTAAGAAATGCTCAATACATGAAAATCGAGTACGTGTATTCGAGATAAAATATGGGACAAGCAAGTTCAACAATAAACTTTCACTTCCAGTGTGACCTGGGCTACCATCTTCCATGCACCAACACCGAACGGCAAAACGCGGTAGACCTCAACCACGGACATACGCCTCGCTACCGCAAACAGGCCCATACAGCTCTTGGGCCGAACACATCCGACACCCCCGACGGCGTATCACATCCGACCAGATGGAACGCATTACACGCGCGTCCATCAAGCCCACATGGTTTTTCCACCAGACCCACCGCACGCTGTCCTGAAATACAAACTGCGTTCATCTGCCGACCAGTAACGCAGTTTCACACAGATTGGTCGTCAACTGTTATGACGACGAAGCGCAAGTTGGGACTCTCCGTGCACAAACGTGCGATTTTCGTAACATTTTTTCCTGTGGAATGCATCGGGAGTTGGGAACAGACGGAAGATATTAAAACGGCAGTAAAGGGCAGTAAATATTACTCCAAGACTGCATATTTCGGGACGCTATTTGCAGAACTCGGCAACAAAAGCGGAAAACGAACCCTGAATACATGTGGAATGACTAAACGTCAAAAGCATCCGTGTATCCATAATATAAGGGGCCGATTTTTCCATGAACACTGAGGAATACCATAACAGTGGCAAACAATGGAGAACGGACCTGCTGTCCGAAGGCCTGCACGTCCTTGACAGCTTCCGCAAACGAGCACAAAGAAAAAAAATTGCATATAGGGGCAACACTGCATGATCCTCCACCACACACATAAATAAGACAAATAACGTGAAACCCAACAAATACAACATAAAGTAAATGGGATAAATAACGCACGACCTAAGGCGCCTCTGACCCGAAGAGCCGTCCAGGACAATCACCTGGTGGGTCAGGCTTGATCCCGGTTGTCGGTCCTGGCCGGCGTCTGAACCGCGCCGAGGTGGACGATGAGCTGTCTGATGCCGGGCATCCAAGCGCCACATTCGCCAGGGTAGTCCACCATCAGGGAGCGCTGCAGCAGGTCGGCCGACGCCGTCGAGCCGGACTCCAGGGCTGTGGACCGCCACACGCACGCCGTGTGGAACGAGTGTGGAACGGCCGCACGACACACGGCCCACATCACGAACGGTGCATGCTCGCGGAAGATGGCATGCAACAATATGTCAACAACTGTGCGCTGAATGACGAAAAACTCCAGCACGAAAATAACAACAGAAAAACTGGGAATCGACTATTTTTTGTTATCCTTTCATATACTTGCAAACAGTAGAGGTGACACCACAATGACGACCTTTCTGTCATTGGCTTACACAGCAGATGAACAAGCTATGTCTGGGAGAAATGAGATGAAACGTAACTGGGCCCAGCATCCCAACACCCAATGGAAGAAAACAACTGCTTGTGAACTGTGCTTGCCTGTAACCAGTTGGTCGATTCTATTGCGGACAGGGGGGCTGAACCTGTCTTCAGCAATGACCCTGCACAATACCTCGACACGAAGGCGAACATCATCTTTCAATTTTTCCTACAAAAGGAAAAACGCTTGGTTACCGCTTACCATTGCATTCGAAACCATAAAGCAAGAAAGATGGAAGAATTATCAAAATTTTGTAATTCCACCCGAACAACTGCAGACCGCATTTTCTGCCCATTTTTACAGAGAGGCTACGAGCCACTCCTTCAAATTAACAACAAAAAATCTGGTAGCTTCCTCACGCACATAAAAACCTATCTGAAGGCAGCCCGAGCATGGTCTGGCAATATTCTGGAGATATTTATGTGGCCTGGCAAGTATGAACAGAACTAACAAAACAGCACAGTTTGCATGAATGGTAAGACCAGATTTCACAAGACAGGCAAGACCCCCTTGCCGTCACACACTAAGGGGTACCGCCATACAAATAAAACATCATCATACACTGCTTGATTTCTGCTTCACCTTCCAAACAAAAAACTACCTCGATTTCCTCCACGCTGTCCAGGATTGAAAGAAGTTTGGCCTTGACCTCAGCAGCATCGAGAAGACCAACAGACGAATCCATGCGGGCTGTGTCTTCCGATGGTTGATGATTTGTGGTGGACGCTGACAACGATGCCACAGCATTGCTGGGCAACTCTGGTGAGGGTCCCAGGTCTGATACCACAGGAGTGGGTTCCTGGTTAGACATCTCAGGTGGGGTTCCTTGAGTGGGCACCACAGGACATGGCCCGTGTTTGGACATCACTGGTGGTGGCTCCTGACCGGGTACTGCAGGTGGAGGCCCTTGACTAGATGACAAAGGTGGCTGACCAGCCTCCTCGCAGGGATGGTGGAGGTCCAAGGCCTGGGGCAATGGGTGGCGATTGCCCAGCTGGCCCAGACAAGGGAAATGCCACTCTTTTATTGAGCGGTGTACGCTTTTTGGCTGCCTGAGCAGACAAAGCTGCATCATATGAGAAAACTGGTGGGTCGTTCCATGCCTTCTCATGGTTGCCTGCAGAAGAAGGAAATAATATTAACAATCCAACACTAGAGATGCCAAACTGCCTAATCAAATCGCAGTAGCATTGCTTGTACTGCAATACAAATGAAAACATTTCCACAAAGACACTAAGAGCTCCAATTACAGAAAAAGCGATATTTTCAATATCTAAGTGGCACCTGCATTTGCACACGACAGACGGTGCATACAATATACATGAACTTAAAGCAATCTAGACTCAGTTCTTTCCATGTATAACTTTACTTATGAAGCCTTTATCAGAGGGTTACAATGTCATCATATGCTATTCAGATGAATGGCATTGTAATCATAATGAACCCATTTTCTTTTGATCCTAAAAATCGAAGCACAGATCAGGTCAAGTTACTGGGTTACCTGTTGGTACTTTTGAAAGGCAGGGCCATTTTGAGGGTCACAACCTCTAATGCTGGCCATTGCTGGGGGTAACAACAGGGCAGGTATCTCACATGGGACCAGGGGATGACAACAAGGCTCTGCTCAGCTGTTGGTTTTCACCTAAAGTGACATCAAGAAAATAACTTTGGCATTACTTTCACTCTGAACTGGTGGCCTGGCCTGTGGCCTGGTTAGCCTGACCATGCCTGCACGTGAGGCCGGCCGCCCAGACCGGCTTCAGGCCGGCCACCCACAGACTAGTTGCATGACATAATGAGGGAAGGCCACGGGGCAGAGTCGTGCAACGTTACTAGGTGTTGCGGTGGTACGCTAACCGTGTTCTGGTCACTGGTGTGCAGGCAAATGAGTGAGCGAAATTTCTACCCCACAGGAATTTCTCAAGGAGCTTGGAGGAGGAGCCAGAAGGGAAGGGTTTTCAGTATTTCTTGGGCCAAAGAGTTTATCATCTCTTGGGAAGTGAGTGTAAGCAGAGGTGCGCTATGAGTCAGATTTTGGTCGACCCAAAAATCCTCGAGTTTACACGAGGAATCGACCAGAAATTGCCATCTGGCAGATTTAAAGCAAAATTTTTATGCTCACACGAAATTGGTCAGTAAAGCTAAAAAAAAAAACAAATAAGAAGATACGTAGTTTGCTACGTATTTTCTCCCATGTTTCCGTCATTCCTAGGACTTATTGCTGGCTTACACCATTGTTTACATGGATTAGGACCTGAAATCTGAATACAGATGTTTTAGGACCCTCTTCCTTTTGAAGGTACCTAAATGTTTGAATCTTTCGTTTTTCACTGTCTCATGAAATTTTTACATGACAAAATGCTGAGCCCCAAATTTAGTTGCCACTCAAGGTTGCCATTACCGGTCACATAAGTTAAAAAATATTTCTAAAATTACTGTTCAATGCAAGTGTACCATCTTGAATTTACCATGCATGACACTTTCCCCTTTTAACATCCTGACTGAGCCAATGGGGAATTTTTGCACTCAATGGTTGGAGGTTAGAGGAGGTCCTGATCCGCGTCCACGGAAATGCTTGGATGAGTTTGGATGAGGTATCAGCTATTTGCTCTGTTATGGCATACCAAATTGAGTTCAGACTGAGAGAAATAAGCTTCCTGTGCAGGACCGCACTTGTGCGCCACTACTGCCAACCACTGCACCTACTCCAAACTCCTTCAAAATGCAGGTTTCATTTCGGAGGAGGTTCGAGGAGTTCTCAGGCGCCCTGGAACAAGCTAGGAGAGCTTGGAGGAGTTTAGGGGAATCGCAGGAATGGTTGGATGAGCTTGGAGGAGGTTGGATACGCCATGGGAACTGACCCAATGTGTAGAGTAGGATGCATCTGCCCCAATGACCTTCCGTGGTACGTCATACAGCCAGTCAGTGGCATAGCACCTTGCCCAGCCTGCAGGCATATTCAGGTGTACCATATGACCTTTATGGCCTTTGACCTTGGGACTCCAAAATGGGATCAAATGGTGGGAATGCCATCACCTGATAACTATCAGGACAGGCTATTAGCATGACCAAAGCAGCACCACATGATGGTCAGGACAATATCAAGTCCACCTCAGTGAACTGACCATGACCTTTGACCTTGGGATGCAATGCGTGGTGGCAATAGTGGAGCACAGCAGTGACCTAACAGACAGCTAGGTTCTGCCTAGTCACATCAAATGATAGCTAGCAATAACAGATTCATGCAATTTATGCCAACAAAATACTTAATGCACCTACAGATGATGCCAGATTTTGTGTTTTGTGGGGCAGAATTTTGCAGGGGCCTTCTGCCAGGTATAGTGGAACCTCTGTGGAGATGGGGGGGGGGGCAGACATGATTTTTTAACTTGATTCTTCCCATGCAACACCACAGCATTAATGCCCAATGCTGTCCGAAGTTGGGGGGCTGCCCCCTGTCCCCCCCCCCAGTTCCATTGCCCATGCCTCCAGGACAAAATGGGGCCTCCTTGCAGGCGATAGACTCCTGATTCATACAGATGGTTTTCCAATCCAGCAAAAGGCCTCCTTTCCCTGAAACAGGGCATACTGATTGATAAAAAGGGGCCTCCTTATCTCAAAACTGGGCCTCCTGATCCAGAGCACAAGATGCCTTTTCCAGAACAGGGACCTCCCAATATATCAAGGCAGGCACAGATCCTGGGGTGTGTGATGGGGGCGATTGCCCCCAGGCCTCAGAGGGGGCCATGAGAAGGGCCCCAAAAGAGCTCCTGTCACTCAAAAGAGGCTTCAAAGGAACTCGGCATGAGCTTCATGGGCCTCTGTGAAAATGTGATGGTTCCTGATGCAGTCAGGGGACCTACAGGAAGGCGAGACGACCCCTGAGATGCAGAGAAGGGACCCCGAAGCTACCAAAGGGCCCTGAGGCCACAACACTGCAGATTGTTCCTGAGACCACCAGAAGAGTCACAGAGCCCTAAGTTGGCCAAGATGAGGACTGAGTCCCTAGGACAGCATAGGGATCCTGGAATGCCATAAGGCCCTGAATGGGTTTCACAGACCTGTGTGAATAGCTGAAGGTTCCTGATGCAATCACAGGGCCCCATCACACAGGTCTTGGGAAGGTCAGACCCTGAAATGGCCAGATGGCCCCTAAGATGGCAAGAAGGGTCCCTGAAACTCCCTAAGTGCCCCTGGGACTGTAAAGGGGGCCCCAACATGGCAAGGGGTTTATGAGACTGCTAAAAATGCCAGAGGCCCCTGAGACAATATGAACTTAAGAGGATGACTAGCATGCCATAAGCCAGTGGGACCCCTGAATGGAGGTTCTTCAGTGATCTTAACCTCAAGAGGGGCCTCAAATAAGCTACACTGGTCTTTTTAAAGACCTGAGGGGTCCCTGAAGCAGTCAGGGGGCCCTGGGAATGTCATATGGATCCTGAGCCAGCAGGATGGGCCCCTACACAGCACACAGTCCAAGAACACCAAAAGTCAGAAGGCCTCTGCAAGGCAAAGACAATAAGCAGGCCTCTGAGATGGTATGGAGGCCCTGGATGGCCAGAGGGCCCCCAAATGTGTTAGGCAGGCCTATGAAACAGAAAATACCCTCCTGAGAATGCCAGTGAGACCTCTGAAGTGCCAACAAAGGCCAATAATTTGGCTAGAGGGGCCTTAAGACTACTAGATATACCCCAAATAACAGAGGAAGACCCCTGATGCAGCCACAGAGACCACCAAAGATGCTCAGGGGGCCCATGACAGTGAAGTCCTTGAAGCAGTCTGAGGTGCCTTGACATTGCCAAAAAAGCACCCAAGATGCCCTGAGGAACATGCAAAACTGTACAAGAAACCTGAGGCCATTACAGGGCCCTGACACAGTAAATGGCCTAAGGACATCATAAGTGCTCCTGTATGTGCAAAAGGGAACCTAATCTGAGCTAGCACTTCTTCAGAAACCATGAGAGGGCAGGGGCTCCTAGATCAGATACAGACACAACATTCCAAACAAAGGGGGAATGTAGCCAAGTAAAACCCTGACACTGTTGTCATATTTTGGCCATTGTATAGGGGGCACAAAATGCAGCATTGTCTTAAATAACGTGACATGTTGAATTCCTTTGTTACTTTATATGATAAAAAGTGCAAAATAATGTCAAATATTTCCTCTGAACCTGAGCAGACCAACACTTCTTCACATATGGAGACCATAAAATGGAGGAGACCCAGCCAGCAAGGGGCCCCAACTTTGACCACTTGTTCTCCCTTGGCAAGATCCTCAGTCTGCCTTGCATTCAGGGTGCCTGCTAATCCAGAACAGGGGCCTCTTTGTCTGCAAAGGGGCCTCTTTAACAGAAAATGACCTGACCCAGAGCAAGGGCTACCTAATCTATAAAGGGGCCTCCTTGATGCAGAAAGGGCATCCTGTACCCAAATAAGGACTACACAGCTGTTTTATGGGGGCCCTTGACCTGAATTATGATAACATGTGTCATTACAAAACTTTCAGTTTAGGTACAGAGGGCCTCCCAAAATTGGTCTGGGGGGTTGGCAAACTATACTTTTGCCCCCTGCCTGCCAACAGGAGGAAGTAACTGCCCATGCTGCACCACCCCTGACTGTGATTACACCAGCTACCCAAACCTAAGAATTCAAGACCTGTGGGCAAGACGAGAAGGCACGATATTCCGAAACTATAGTCTATTCGGTACTTTTTCTGCGCTAATGTTCGGTAGGTACATCTGTATAGAGTCTTGGATACTTCGTCCATGCTCAATATATTCCAAGAGCAGACGGTATGTTATTGAACAAACCTTCTCGCATCCAAGACATCTGAAGTTCTGTGTCTGACAGGGCCTTCGTGTCACACACGCTAAATGCGGCGCGCACGTGAATGCCGAGGCAGTTGAATGCTGATAATCGGCCTGATCCCCAATAGCGTCATCAGAGTCGTTCTTCTTTTATAGAAGAACCTCGATTTGTCACACTCCGCCCTATCTTACTGAGCGTACCTCCCGGATAAGAGATAACAGAAACGTCTTATGTGCGCAGGCTCTGTCTCATCGGAATAAATCCCTGTACATCATCCCAAAGGTCTGTCGAACCCAAAACAGGTCGAACCTGTCAATCATCCGAACCACGTCTGGAGGAGTGCTACGGAACAACGGGGATGTAAGCATGACTGAAGTAGTTCTCGATCGATTTTCTTTGAAATCCATCCACGTCCCCTGCCCGATTTTTCTGTGTGGGTGTGAAAGGAAATCCCTGACATTCTGAGATGTCAGTTAAATTGGCAGTGCAAACTGCAAACTTTTATACCTCCAGTGAAGAACCTGAGAGGGGCACAAGGGCCTGACCAAAAACCGTTTCTTGGTCACAGGTTCATGTGTCTGGCTAGAATTGAACTAGATGTATAGAGAGCAAAGGGGATGCATGCTGTTCAACTGTTATGGGGAAGAGGTTTCATCAGCATTACTGTAAAAATTTCTGTATATTAGGCAGCCTTTTTGTTTTGATTGGCTCTGGTTTCAGGTAGAGAAATTTCAAGGCAAAGTAATTTTGTGGGGTGAGATATTGTGTGGGCTGGTTCTACTAGACATTGAAACCTTAGGTTGGCCTCTGGATCCACCTTCACTGAGCTGGGGTGGGGGAGCCCACAAGAACCCCTGAGATCTCGAGAACTAAAAAGCCCCACCGCTAAATCAAAAATCCTGTTGGACAGCCCTTTTCAGGACTAGATGGAAGCACCTGAACTTTTCAGATAAGGCCATCACTGAAGTCAACAAATGCCATTGTAAATCACATAACCCTGTTCACATTTTTGGCAGAAGACTTTGATAGTGAAGGCTTTTACATGGTTCAAAAGGGGTTTCTCAGCAAAAAGAAGACCAGATTTACCTGTGTGGTACAGAAAAAGGGCACTTAAGGGCAAATTTGGCCATTTGAAGGAAAATGAGAAGTGAAGACAAAAAATATTTTTGTAAGGGCAAGTCATTTTTTTAATCTTGAAGTATGTGGTTTGGCTGGAATATACCACAGCTTTGCATGACACTCAGAACAGCTGCAACTGTGAGATTTAAGTTGAACAAGGTCATCCTATGTCAAGTAATTGACTCTTACACATTGCATTTCTGGTGTTTGTTGTATCATCTGCCATTATCATTGATCAGAAACCACACAGCATAAAATTTTGGAACATCAGCTATTGTAATGTCTTTTCTGCATTATGGAACTTATGCCCCAGAATGTTTTTCATGTGAGTAGCTCAAATACTGGGAGGTAGGCACCACATTATATAGAAGTTCCATGTCTGACTAGGAAGTTTTATTTTTGTCACTGAAAATAAGTGAATTGGGACAGTACAAATGAGTATAGTTCTTATCATTCATGATCATGTAAAGTGTGTTGGCATTGAAAACAAGTGTAATATTCTGAAAGGTCAAGCCAGGTCAGTTTGTGTGAGATGGTTAGGTCACTCTTTGTTCTTATCATAAATTAATGTCCTTGAAGCATATATGAGTACAAAAAAGATTCCAAGACTGTAAACAGTAACTGTCTTCATTAGGGTTTGAAAATTTGGTATGAAACCCATCTTGACCCCAGGTCATGGATCAAGGGTTACATATGTGCAAAGGATGTGAAAAGCACCAGGGTGCACATACAGGTTTCAGTTGCTAAACCAGTCCTACAATCCCAAAAGCAAACATACAATGGCCTGAATTTCAGTGTACCTAAAGTCAGTGGCCTTGGAATATCTGACAAATGTGAGATGGCAGAATTGTTACCTTTTTCATGTTCTGTTTATATGCAGAATTTCATGTCTGATTTGTATTTTTTGCACAATATTCTGCCACTTTCATGTTTTGAAACATGGTCTTACTTGACCTGCCCTTGGGAAGTGACCTGACATGACCCTGGATGTGAAAACTGACAAGGTGTAATCAAGTATCATATCTCTGCACCTTCTCATTTTTTGGCTAGCCTCAGAAAATCAGGGGGATGGGTTCTCATCAACCCCCAGCCTGGTGAAGGTTAAGAAACATAGCCTTACCTATCCTAATCACTGAGTAACTGAGTTGTGGCATCATTCTTGGGGCCATGCAAAGCAGTTTTGAAGACCTGACTTGTGTTTTGGCATCTTTTTCAGAAGTTGGATAAGATATGAGGTCAGTTTTGTGTACAGTACTGTTTCAGTGGAAAGACAACATGTTAGGTTTTGAAAGTTCAGTGACTGTTCCAGTGGCAAGTGAGGTCATTGGTTTTATATGACCACAAAATGTATTTGAAGTGACCAGATGGTAATTTTGCCACTGATTTCAGCAAAGGCAGCCATTTTTGTCTGTGTCAGTGACTGGAACTATATTCCGTGGCAATAGAACAAAGCTTTTGCTACCAGGTGCACCACAAAATATAATAATGACATTTGAGCCCTTTTCACCAGACCATGACCTAGAGAAGCAAAAACAGTGACAAAATAGAAGGGTTGGTCAGTTTTAGAATCACAGTGCTACAGAAGCATGGCTTGCAGGGACTTCTGCTATAAAATGGTATGATGACTGTGAGATGGCAAGTGGCATGATAACCTCTTTTGCAGTGAACTGAAGGGTCATCAGGTGACCTGAAGCAGTAAATCTAGTGTCAGTAGAATCAGTAAGTAACAGGTGGCATGCTGGCTTTTGTTTTGTGGTTCTACCCCAGTTAAGAATGAAACAGATGGGTTGGAGGTGGCAGCCACCCTGGTGGTGCACATGGGTGAAAATCCTTATGTCTGGCAATTGTAAAATGACACATTATACATGTTATTATGTCCATTTGAAGTGTTATTCACTGCACGTGTGGTTATGCCAGTGGTTTCAGACTATTAGCTTCTGTCTATGTCTGAGAGATCTAGTGAGTGACGCGATGTGGATGGTTTCAGACACACAGTTTCTGTGTATGTCTAAGAGCTCTGGCAAGTGTGGTTATGGTGGCAATTTCAGACTGACAGCTTCTGTGTATATGTGAGAGCTCTGATGAGTGTAGTTACACTGGTGGTTTCAGTCAGACAACTTCTGTGTATATGTCTGAGACCTCTGGTGAGTGTGGCTGTGCTGGTTGTTTCATACTGACAACTTCAGTGTATGTCTGAGAGCTCTGGTGAGTGTGTTTATGCTGGTGGTTTCAGACAGGTGGTGTGTCTGAGAGCTCCTGTGAGTGTGATTATTCTGGCGGTTGCAGACTGACGGCCGCAGTGTATGTCTGAGAGTTCCGGTGAGTGGGCAACAGAGAACACCTCGCTGATGGACGCCGACGGGACGGCGGCGGCGGACGGCGAGCTGGCGCGCCGCGAACGCCGCTCGGGAGCAGCCGACACGGACCCGGCCCAGCAGCAGCATCAGCAGCAGCAGCAGCAACAGCAACAGGAGGAGGAGGAGGAAGAGCTCAAGTACGGCGCCTCGCACGTGATCAAGCTCTACACGCCAGTCACGCTATGCATGGTGGTGGTAGTGGCGACCATCAGCTCGATCCAGTTCTACCGCGAGAAGTCCACCATCTATCTGTGAGTGTCCGGCAGGCCGGGCGGCGCAGCCAACGTCCAGGAGCCATCAGGAGGCAGTTCAGGGCTGGTGTTGGTAGCCGGGTTCGGGGTAATGTCCGGCAGTTGTCAGGGGGGGGAATCAGCTACATTTGTGCTGTCAAAGCCAGGCTTGCGTGCATGCTCGAAATGAGAATGAGTTACATCGACGTGTGCTGATTAGTTGTATGCGGGAATTACTCGTTCTGGGCTATCGACAGTCATTTTGTGTCGTGACGTTGAGGCTAAGGGTAACTTAGATGTAACATGAGTGAATGTAACATTAGTATGATATGTTATCCGCCTGACCAATGTTGGATGAAAGCTTTTGGGGTCTGTTGCAGACTGTACACTCCATTTCATGAGACCTCCGACGATGCTGGCACCATCGCCTGGAATGCCTTCGCCAATGCCGGCATCTTGATCTCGGTCATTGTTTTCATGACATTCTTCATCGTGATCCTCTACAAGTATCGCTGCTACAAGGTACAAAACGGATGTTTCTGTACTCTTTCTGTTCACCACGTATTCTCAGGCGACGTGGGTGTGTCTACTACGATACCTACTTTTCGTAATTCATTGTGATTACTTCAGACATCTCAGAAATGCTCTTCTGTGCCACAAGATAGCTGGCAACGATGATGTGATACGCTACTTATATCGTTTTTGGTAGCATAGTTTAATTTTGCATAAATCTTATGCAGTGCTCTTTTCCGTGGTCTCCATGGAAGTGAAATAGGGGGATTTATCAGAAATGATTTTTTGTATGAATTTTTTATTAGGATGTGTGAAGACGTGGAGATATGTGGCAAATGTTTCTGAACCACAAAATGGTCGACATGCATACTTTTTAAAGTTTCTATTTTAATTGATGTGGGGATTTCGTTGAAATTGCATCACCAGTCACCGCGCTGTGGGTGAAATCGACACTGTATTTCGTTTGTTTTCAGTTTATCCACGGCTGGCTCATCCTATCGTCATTCATGCTTCTCTTCATGTTCACCTACTTGTACATGGAGTAAGTTTCCATTGGTGGATCCATCCATAGAACTTGAGAACTCGGTGATGAGTATTTAGTGTCACATGTGACAGTATTTATAAGCCTGACTGCAAACTAGGACCTCGTCATTTTTTACGCTATCATGTATGCATAACATTGAAATCTTAATTTTTTTCTTTCCCAACTTGTAAGCATTTTCAGACGTGAATGTTTCCAGCTGAAGGCACCTTCAGCCATTGCATCAGCATCTGAGCTACTGGAATCTCATCACTGACAGTGGCTTGCTCCGCGAAGGGATTATTCAAGCCACTGAATTCTGCCTGCGTGTGTGTGTTTGACCACGGCATTCCTGCATCTTCAGAGAGGTGCTGACTGCCTACAATGTGCCTATGGACTATATCAGCATTCTGCTGTCAATCTGGAACTTCGGCGTGGTCGGCATGGTGGCCATCCACTGGAAAGCTCCGCTGATTTTGCAGCAGGTGCGTCGAGCAATCTGATACCTGCAGCTGGGACGGACTGTTTCTTTTTGAAGTGTTACAATTAACCCGCCGGGCATGAAGTTGGGTTCCAGGTTTGTCTCTCTCGCGCTTGGAGAGAAGGGGAAGGAGATGTAACGAGGAATTTTCACCCATCCAATATTGTTGGCTCACTAAATTATTGGCCCAGTTATTTCTGCAGACAGTGCTTGTTTCATCCAGCCTGAGCTAAAAGAACTTTTTATGTTGTTTGGAGAGAACGGGAGATTTTTGGCGATGTCTGTTTTGATGCGGTGAGTCCTTGCGTCGTCTCACGTCATCAAACTCTAAGCACACATTCTCATTCTGTTGGCCACATCACGCGATTATGGTGCTGGCGTGCTGACGACACGTCTCCATCTGTGGGCCCGACCCCGGCCGTCCCCTGGTCACCCGTGACCCCCCATCTGTGGGCCCGACCCCAGCTGTCCTCTGGTCACTCACGGCCCTGCGTCCGACAGGCGTACCTGATCTTCATTTCGGCCCTGATGGCGCTGGTCTTCATCAAGTTCATGCCGGAGTGGACCACGTGGGTGGTGCTGGGCGTCATCTCGGTCTGGGACCTGATCGCCGTGCTCTGCCCGCATGGCCCGCTCCGCAAGCTGGTGGAGACGGCGCAGGACCGTAATGAACAGATCTTCCCAGCGCTCATCTACTCCTGTACGTCGACACGCAGGTCACCCTCGCTGGGTCGTGGCTCGGTGGTTTGAATATTGTCGCTGCGTCGTGGCGGTGGATGTGTTTACAAGACGACATTTTTTGTCAAGGTCGAGGGGACGGTCGCCTGCAAATGCATGCGTTGGTGGGCGTGTTACATTGCACTTGTGCCGTGATGCCGAGCTGATACGGGAACTGTTATATAATCGGTCGTGTTGCTGACGAGACTGTTTTCGGGCGATCCCATGACGTCTGTGGCGCCGGTCAGCCCCGCATGACGTTGCCACCGCTGCGGTCTGCTCCGCGTTTACTTGGGCGCACTGCGTCTGGAGAGGTCTCCGCCTGGTTGACACCGCTCGACTCTGCGGCAGCCACCGTCGTCTACAACACTGTGATGATGGCGTCCGAGGACGAGCCGCCGCCGCGGCCGCCCCGGCGCCGCTCGGCCTCCGAGGACGAGGACGGGGGGTTCGGCCAGATGAACGAGGCCAGCAGGGAGGAGCGCGCCGCCCGCCGGCGCCAGCAGGTCAGAGGTCACGGTCGGCGCCACCCCGGCACCCTCCCAGCGGCCGGTCACCGACCGACCGCCGCCGGGCGGCCGTCTGCTCCGCCGCCCTGGCGGCCGTCCGTTGTCGTGGTCGGTTTTACGTTGTTGGGAGGCCTAGCTGGCTGTTGTGCGGTTGAATGCGGCCGGTGCGTGGCGCAGTGTCGGCACCAGGTAAAGAGCCGCCCAGTGACTGGGTCTACCTCGGCCGCCTCAGATGGCGAACCAGCCGCCGGCCGGCGAACGGCAGGCGCAGGCGCAGACTCGCTTCTCCGAGGACGAGGAGGAGCGCGGCATCAAGCTCGGCCTCGGGGACTTCATCTTCTACAGCGTCCTCGTCGGCAAGGCCTCCTCCTACGGCGACTGGAACACCACGATCGCCTGCTTCGTCGCCATATTGATCGTGCGTCGGCCGGCGGTGGTCGTCTCTTGGATGTGTGGGGTTTAGTTCGGATCGTGGTGGTTATGTTCTTGCTTTGTTGATATGAGAGTAGATTTTAATTTTCCAGTATAGGCCCATGGAAGGTTTAAAACCGCGTAGACCTTTTGCCAGCGTTGTTGTCTTGACCGGTGGAGTTTAAGAGCGGCATTGTTTTATGCTTTGGCGTTGACACAACTGTCCGTGTGCGGGATCTCAGTCTGTGGTTGTGGTGACCTGCCTCTGGATCTGAATCTGACGATTTGGTGTCATTCGGTTTCAAGGTCTGAGTGACGATTTGGTGTAATGCTTCATTATCTCAGTCTGACGATGTATCGTGCGTTAGGTTTTGGATCAGACAAGATATGTGGCTGCAGTGTTCCGAGTCTCACAGCGCGGCCAGAATTCGATTCCGAGACAGGCGATGTGTTTCAGGGTCTCAGTCTGACGCTGCTCCTGCTGGCCATCATCAAGGCGGCGCTGCCGGCCCTGCCCATCTCCATCACGTTCGGCCTGGTGTTCTACTTCGCCACGCGGGCCGTGATCGCGCCGTTCGCCGACAGCCTGGCGCTGCAGCAGGTGTTTATATAGCGGCGGCTGCCGACTGAACAGCTGCCGGACAGAGGCCGCTCGGTAGCCAGACAGCAACCAGACAGCCTCCGGTCAGCCGCCGGTCAGCTGTCCGACAGCCGCCGCTCGGTAGCCGGACAGCAACCAGACAGCCTCCGGTCAGCCGCCGGCCAGCTGCCCGACAGCCTGCGGCCGGTAGCCAGACAGCTGCCAGGCAGCCTCCGTTTAGCTGCCGGCCAGCTGCCCGACAACCCGACAGCTACGGCCGCCGGCCGGTAGCCAAACAGCACCGGACATTGGACGGACAGAAATACGACAGATAGCTGCCAGATGCTTGTCAGACGATAGAACAGTGATTAACAGGTGTCCGATAGGCCCTGGGCAGCCGTTCAGCAGACACCGAACGTTCCTCCGCAGCCAGACAGCTGCCCAGCAGCCGCTGGCCGGCCAGCGCGCCACCAGACAGGAGCTGCCAGACAGCCGCTATGCGTTGGCCGGACAGGCGGCAGTGCCCGCAGTTTGCCGTCCGTCGGGCAGTCTGACGCGGGGCGGGCAGGCGCAGCGCTCGCCTCGACCAGCAGCAATCGTCCAGGCCCGGGACTCCTGGGCGGATCATGCGCGCGGATGTGATTGTCGTGAAGCCGGCGGTGGCTCCGCGCCGGTCCACTGAGGTAGACTGTCGTGCTCGTTGGCCCGGTTCATTCCAGTTAGCAAGCTTGTGTAACCAAAGATTCGCACTGATTGGATTCTGTGGATTGTGCGTGCCTCCGTACTGGCATTGAGAAATACCTTTACAAGGCTTGGAAATTACCGGTATTGCACCTCTACGTTTCTTTTGCTTTCCTTGAATATTATTTAACACGCTTCGTAATACATGGCAGTGATTAGACGTTGCATACAACATGCGGTGCTTATCTCAAACTGGATTAGTCAAGGATGTGTACCTCATAAATGGAAGATTGCACTGAATCGAAGTACTTTTTTTCCGTCGCTGAAAAGTTCGCTGGATGATAAAGATAAGCAGACAGGGGAATCCACCATAACGTTTATTGGATACCAAACAAGATATGTCATCCAGCATAAAAGAAAAGGATGAGAATTGCACACGGCGTACATCAGCGTGAACTTAACATGCATATAACTGGAAGAGAACCAACATCTTTAGTCAAACGCGTTTATAACACTACCTGATGTCGCGTTTTAAGCAGTTGCTAGTATACAGGTGCAACAGTCGCCCAAACCGCGACCGGTGGGCTATAAACAGACGCATTGACACAAGCACGTGCGATAATGGGGAAAAGCAACTGGGTTGTCTTATCACTTATTACTAATTAAGAAATAAACAATTCAGTTTAATAAACAATCCACAGATTGTACCGGTTATGGATACCCATGTCGAGGTCTTGTTCTACTGAAAGCCAAAAGCCACTCCTTCGTTTGATGCGCCCCTGAACGTGTTATACTCCGTGACAAACAAAATGGCAAACTACTGGTGGACAAGACAAAGTGCGGGAGAAACCGCAACAGCTGGATTTCGCCTGACTAAAGGCGGCGGACGAGTAGAGTGCAAGATCGCGGAGGACCGCGGTCGGCCGTAGGAGGTTGTAGAAGGATCGTAGGAGGTTGATAACCTCCTGCGCCTCCTTACCAGCGGCCTACAGGCAGATCCGTCACTCCGACCAAACGCCAAAATCGGTCCGGAAACGGAAATAACTTCGAAAATATATTCAGGGTCAGATGTAATAGCAATGGTGGGTGAATCGTATGTCGGAGATAAATGCTGATACCATTTTCTACCGTGCAATCCCACGACAGCAAATGTGACTTAGTCTTTTGCAGCTTAACGCAGGACCATGAATCCGTTCTGTGCCGAAGGCGTAAATTCACGCATTAGTGGTGACGGTATGTCACGCGTATGGCACGAAACATTGCACTTATGACCTGTATCACAAGCAATTCCAGAACAGCACGACTGTTCAAACCGAGCAAGACAGAATACTGAAATACCGAGCACATGCCCAGGTGTACATGAAGCCACTGAAGATGGCGTTGAGAGCATTGCACAATGCACAATGGCCACGGAGGAGTGCATAAAGTCCAAATGGGGCAACGGGAAGATCACGGACAACTTTTCCATGCTTAGTCATTAGTCACAGGGCTCATGTTAAAAGTTGCCAAAAGTCCACTCGTTCCTACGCCCGCAAGGCCCACTTTCACGGGCAGATGAGCTATTGAGAACCACCTAGAACGTGGGTAAGAACGATGTGGCATTTAATGTTTTTGGAGACGTCCTGTCATTTTCCCTGAGCAGCCCCAGGCAGACGGCTATCGGCAAAATTCAAATATCGTCAACTCTTTGGTATGATGAGCAATAGTCTGACTTCAAGAACAGGTCGTCCTAGCCAGTTCGAGAGAAAGACCAAAATAACATATCATTCCCAGCAAGCGCCGTCAAATCCGGTTTCAGCTGAAAGACAACTGAGAAGCATTCTCAGACGAAACCCGTTGTGGGAAACGTTTGTCCGGCGTACGAATGATGAAACCCGGGATGACGAGCATTTTTCACACTGGGAATGAGAGCAACTGAGGATTGGCTCATCCTCCTACCCTGACCTCAATTCAGTGCCCGAAAACCTCAGGACAGGGAAGAAACATCATAAAAACCCCATGCGCCCCAATATCGAGACTATGTCGATATCTGATTTTGGAAGGAACACCCGCGAATCGAAAAAATAAGCCACAAACGTTACAGACGAATGTGTCAATGTAGTCAAAGCATCACATAAAGCTCGAAGACGCCTTCAAAACTGTGCTTCTGTTGTTCCACCACATCGAATGGTCTCCGCACATACAGATTTATCTCGTAACCAGCTGGTCAGACAGACGTATAGATACAGAGCTAACATCGCGAACCTGCTCACCCACGGTCTCAACGACTATCCCAACCTCCTCCCACCGAAACGAGCTACACCGGTCCACCACCTCGATACAAAACGGCGGCTAGCCAAGGCGCTAAATTTCGGCTCGACCCCGCCCAGAGCAGGGAACGAGCGAAGCAGCATAAACACGAGATAATATCACCCAAGCCAGCGGACCGACGTTACGGCGCCGACCAATGGCAGTCCGTCACCAGGCCGGCCGCTGCTCCGTTCGGCCCCTCCACCCCCACCCGGCGCGTCTCCGCCCACTAACAAACTACCGGGCCAAGTGCCGGCCGCTACACCACCGGCACGTGCTGGAACCGGTGGCCGTCGGCCACGAACACGGGCCGGCCGCTGATGTAGGTAGCGCGCACGTGGATGTCGTCCGAGAGCAGTACGAAGTCGGCGTCCGAGCCGTACTCCAGCGTGCCCTTCCTGTCGGTGATGCCCAGCGCCCGGGCTGGGTGCAGCGAGGCCGCCTCCAGCGCCTCTACCGTGGTGCAGCCTGATGACAGCAAACGAAAACAGGCTGACTATACGGTATAATCCTCCGGACGAGGGCTGGCAACAGCCAAGGAGGCCGCCTCCAGCGCCTCCACCGTGGCACGGTCTGACGACAGCAAAGGGAAACAGGCTGACTGCACGGTACAGTCCTTTAGACGAGGGCTAGCAACAAGCAGGTACCCAGGAACCGGCCACGGGGGGATCCTCAAAAGGGGGCCTCCTCACTCCAAGGCGGCCTTCTCAGCCCAAGAGGCCTCCACCAAAAGGTGCCGAGATGGCTCCCATGGCCACCTCGGCACCAAAAAAGGGACCTTATCATTTGCAGCAACCTCCTACAGTACGAGGAGATCTCCTATAGCGGAGGGAGCCTCCTATAACTTCAAGCGGACCTCCTACAGCATCGAGGGGCCTCTTATAACATCAAGGGGCCTCCTATTGCTTCAAGGGGCATTCCATAGCACAAGGGGACCTTCTTTATCAAGGAGGCCTCCTATGACCTCAATGGGTCTCCTATGGACCTATGGCAACATGGAGGGCCCACCATGGCTTCGAGAACCAAATCTGAGAATCCTGTAAACTCACACGGGGATGGAAAAGGGGGCCCTGACAGGAAAAATGGAGGCTCTGAAGGGGGCCTCCATTTTCATCTTTTTCCCAAGCGGGGGTCGACCATCCCCACCCCTGGCTACGCCCCCGGTTGCCAAGCCTCTTGGTCCTGATATTTCTCATCCAGCAGCATTGCAGAGATGAGCAACGTAAACATCAAGCACGCGTGAACACCACGACAGCTTCTGACGGTGGCTAGAACTCCGCAGAGGTCAACTGGGGAATTCAAATCGTGATGGATTCCACGGGACCACATTTTCGACAAAGAGCACACTATTTTTCCGTGATGACCACGTGATGACACGAAAGTGCGACACCAAGAGTCTCGGCTCATCTGACACTGACGGGCCGAGTGGATTAAGTGCCTGATGCAGCTGTCCATGGTGACGATGGAGCCGCAGAGGGTCTCCGTGCCGGCGATCACGGCCTGCTCGCCCTGGATCTCCACGTCCATGTCGCCGATGTGGTGTCGACCAGAGCCCAGACCCATGGCTGAGACTGCGTCAGTCACCAGGCACAGACCTGCGGGTACGCCGGCGTCACCGCACTATCATCGCACAGAGGCCTGAGGGTACACCAGTGTCACCACACTGTCACCACACCGAGGCCTGAAGGTACACCGGCGTCTCAACAATGTCATCGCACAGAAGTCTCAGGGTACACCAGAGTCTCAACACTACACTGCCACCAAACCTGGGGTACACCTGGGTAACTACACTGTCACCACCAGACTTCGGGTACACCAGGGTCACCACATGGTCCCCAGACAGAGACCTGAGTAAACACCAGGATCACCACAATGTCATCAGAGGTTTGAGGGCGTCCGTACGTAGGGAAACTGCAGCAGGGACAGAGCATCAGCCTGGTTTAGATGGTACATCATGGTCACTGACTACACAGGAAAGCAACAGAGCTCACGAACAAGGATCTCGACGGACGAGGTGCAGCGCAGCAGAGGCCAGTAACGGTGCAACATTTATTGGTTAGAGAATATGTATCAATAAACAGTCATTCTATGAATTGCATACCAATGAGTAAAAAAATTCACGTCTTACCAATGGGATGTGTCTTGTAGGCGATCCTCAGAGCAGCTGGATGTGTGTGGATGCCGTCTGATATAATGCCGTACCAGAGTTCTTCAAGCGGCAACATCTTCGAGGTCAGCATGCCGATGATGCCCGGGTCGCGGTGATGGAACTGTAGCACGGTCACACCACGTCAACAACGTGCCAGGCCGTCTCTCCGACGTACACAAGGACAAAGGATGGTGGTACTGAAATATGCAGTCTTACCTCACACACTAGTCTCAGAGCTCACCAATGTACGGGTCTCCACAAGTTATGGTGGGTACTAGGCTCTGCGACAATATGGAGCGTATTTCCTGAGCTGTAGATAGTACATCGCCACAAAAACACAGTATGGTAGGATGAAAAGCTTCGTATCATTCTATATACATGTCCGCATCTGCATTGTCTCAGCACTGCTAAATTTTCCGGAATAATGGTTTTTGCTTCATTTGCCAGAGCTTTCGCCGCCTCTTCCTACATGCGTCCCCGCCCGTTACGACCCTTCGCTGACAAGTGGCCGGTTGTCTCAGGGGCATGTTTAGAGGCTACCTTTCGTAGTAGATCGGACCGCTGTTAACACGCCGGCCAATGGGCGGATGTGTTTGGTGCGCCTTAAGAGGGAGGACAGGACCGGGCTTCCCACTGATTGGCGTAGCGACTGGCACATCCGACTACTGTATGCTTATCTCACGGCAGTGCTACATTGTAAACCGTTTCACTCGTTTCCTTGAAATGATGCATATGCAAAGGCATGCATACCACTGGCATGAACCACTGGCAATCTGCGCGAACGGTTCAAACCGGGCCAAGTCAAACAGAAGTTGCAGTTGCATAAAGCCATCCAATGGAAGATATCGGTGACATGAGTGGATCCGTGCCGATGGTGTTAAAACTCACGCTCTCTAAAACACGACCAGTCATCCCAGGCTCATCGGACCAGGAACGGATAGCTGACCTACCATTCGCTCTTTTCTTTTTATATTATCACTGACGCCACTGGAAATGTCAGATATGGGTGGATGCAAACGTCCATGTTTTCCAACATTCGCAGCACTAATGCCTACGCTTGTTTAACCTTCGCCGCACGACGGGGATTTTCACTCGCACCGATGACGGGAAGGGAGGGTAGGCACCCCATCGCCATTTGGCCCCCAACATCTCAGAACAAAAAGCAATCGATAGCCGTACGCCCAAGGATTCCAACGGCATCCGTAGTATAAGAACGGTCTAAATCAAAAGAGGTAATCTGGGGTTACTGACCTCGTCTGACCTACTTCAAGTGGCCTGTTCGCACGGGGACTATCATTCTGAACCGATTTCATGCTCGTCATCTGCCGTTTATGCATACCTATTGCCCTAAAACAGTAAAACGCCGACATATGGCGCCAAAATCGCGCTGCAGACCTTCGGTAATGACGTCATAGCTCAGTGCCCTGAGATGACACGGCGTTGTTTTTTCAAAATATGTGCAACGAATATATCGTCAGCTACGCCAAACTGACGCTGTTGTGCGCCCTTTCGCCGTGTCTCTGAAACGAAGTTTCGGGGTGGCATCCACCCCACTTCGTCCGGCGAGGGTTAAGCTGTTGTCACTACGAACGGACAGAATACTGGAGGCCGAGTTCCAAATTGTGAAGGGGTTCGACCCGGCGTTAGGGAGCAGCTTAAAATTGGGGGATCAGCTAACACTGGTGGGCATGCCCCCCAAGAGATGCCAAGTTTCAGCCCTAATAATGCGTGTGTATATATGCCCGAATATATTCGGGAGAATTAAGTGCACGTATGTACATAAACGCAGTGCAGTGTTTGTCCGTTTAACCTCGTATCATTGCCATTAATCTACACTGCCAATGGCATTCACCATATAATAATCATAAAGGCTGCTACTGTACACCATATGAACCGTTCACTCGAGTGTAAGTTATTCCCAACGCTACTGCTCAGAAATCGCTCTGCCGTCATTGTTCGGGTCGAATATTCACATTCAATCAAACGAAAAACTACACGTTTAGAGGGGACTGCGGGTCGGATACGGCCCGGTCAGTCTCCGCAACGTCTTCGCAGCCCCCCGGCAGAACATGTCACGGCAAAACACAGCACATGTCAACAAAACGCGCTCCCTCCTCATAGCTTCTACCCAGTACCCCATTCATAACGCAACTGATCTCATCAGTATGACAGCAGAGGGTCAGCGCAGTGGCGGAACTACGAAACCTCACCAGCGGCCCCGCCTACCGAACGTAAATATGGTTTTTCGTGTTTTCAGGCATGAAATTTACATATGAGGCACTGGTTTGAAGACATCACGCGTAATGTTACGTCACAGCAGCTAGCTGCTCAAATTACCTCACATTAGCACCGTAAATACCGGAGCTATGACCGGTTTGCCACAAAAACCCTAATACATTCCGTTACTTTTATGGAGACCTGTACATCTGTTGCAAGCTATGCTGAAATACCAAATTAAAAGTCGCTACTAACCGTGATTGTCCACAAGGCTGTAATACCGTTTCATCAATCTAAATGATACATCAAAACTAATGCTTGTCCACATGCACCCGAAAGCATCACACATGTGCCTATGAGGCGTATGAGCTGTCATATTCACTACGGTAACGTAACCTCTCAACAGAGACCAGGTCACTCCCAGGTAGGGGAGGGCATCATATTGGCAGAGACGCACCCAGCAGGAGGTGGTCAGAACACTGGTGTTAGGGCTGCATTTCATCTTTCTTACAAATTTTAGGGATTTGGAATAGCTTGGGAAGGAAAAGCGTTGTACGATGACGATACTTATATATATATATATATATATATATATATATATATATATATAACTATATATATAGTGTTTATATATATTTATGAACACACACATATATATATATATATATATATATATATATATATATATATATATATATATATATATATATATATATCATCATCAAAACGCTTCGCTAGGACGTTAAGGGATCAGAGTCCGCGCTAAACAGTGTTTGTTGCACGGAATCTGATCCCTAAACCCGATCGCGCAATTGCACGTTAACAACAACATTTTGAGGCGGAACCTTAATGTTGCCGCAGTCCGCGGTGATCATTTTGTTTTTGTTTGGTTGATGATTTAACTGCGCCGTTTGCGGCGACCTTGTCTAACGTTTGTCTTTGAGTGTCACTTTGTTCCTGACTGGGAGGCCGGCACCACTCCGGAAAATGTAACTATTTAATTTTCTTTGTGACTAAAATCGAACTATTGCAGCTGTTTTCTCTTTTGATTGATTGATTGCCCATGATTACAGGTTTCTACGTAAACAAAAAGATTGTCTGAACCGTACACCGATCCTTAACTAGCCAAAAGGCCGGTACATTTAACATGCTGACATGAACGACACAGTCGCGCGGTAGCTGCAGTGTCTCCCTCTACCGGTCAGCTGCCACGTGGCCCGCGGGGGAAACGGCGAGCGCAGAGGCGACTGGAACCCAGCCTCGCCACGGCGGGGAGCGGTGACAAACGCTCTAACAACTGAGCCATCGACACGATACTGACACTGAGCATCAGGTGAATTTCAGCCTTCCACTGCTTATGATCAGACAACTCCACTCGACTCTGCAACAGACCTAAGTACCTACCGCCACGTGGTCACCTGTATCAACCCGATGCCACCATGAGTGTCAATATTTGGTGTGTGCACCAACGCGTGCGTATCCGGCCGCAACAGACAACTCTGCAGCGGACCTAGGAGCCTACCGTTACTTAAGTGACCGCCTGTATAAACCAGGTGTCACCGTCAATGTAAATGTTCGGTGTGCGCATCAATGCGCATGTACCATGCACCAATGCACCAACGTACCCATGCATCCAGCTGCAGTGGACCAATGGGCACTCGAACGACGACGATCATTAATGGAGCGAGGACAAAACGTCATCTTCATCTTCGTCACGATCGGCTTCTGGTGTTGCCTCGTCCCACTGACCTTAGTCATGGCGTTGAAAAGGTGCGTCATGAAGCGGGCACCGCATTCGAACGCCTTCTCTCCGTCCACGATGGATCCCGCCGAGTGTCCTGCGGAACCGTCAGCCGGCTCAACGCACTGCCGTGGCCGGGCGACTTCGCGACAGACACCCGTCACAAACGGACACGGCGATTCAACGTGTTTCTACCTGCTTCTTCGTGCGTTACAGTCAGCCAACCCAACAGAGAGCAGCCGGCCTGGCGACTTCATAACAAAAGACACTGCTGTACACGAACATGAGGATCTAGCTTGCTTCTTGGTCTTTTCAAACGCAATAAATAAAGGCGCTTACACGAGTCCTCTTACAATATAGTACTGCGACCCCATGAACGTAGCAGCACTTAGCGTTTGCAGTAAAACTGAAACTGGCATAAATGAGTGTCCTGTAAACAATAACACCGATAAACTACAAAAAATCATACATAAAAAACCGAAGCAAATAATGAGTGTGCATGACATTAGCAAACTGGTACCCAAAGCTAACACACGAAAAACATGCCATTCCACGAGCTTTTGAAAAAAAAAAACATAAGCAGTTGGGGACACCGGGGCCTCAGACGCCTCACCCAAAGACTCACCGACTGACACCACGATCCCACGGTCAGTCAGGCTACGCACGGCGTCAAAAGAGGACTCACCGACTGACACCACGATCCCACGGTCAGTCAGGCCCCGCACGGCGTCAGAAGAGGACTCACCGACTGACACCACGATCCCACGGTCAGTCAGGCCCCGCACGGCGTCAGAAGAGGACTCACCGACTGACACCACGATCCCAAGGTCAGTCAGGCCCCGCACGGCGTCAGAAGAGGACTCACCGACTGACACCACGATCCCGCGGTCAGTCAGGCCCCGCACGGCGTCAAAAGAGGACTCACCGACTGACACCACGATCCCAAGGTCAGTCAGGCCCCGCACGGCGTCAGAAGAGGACTCACCGACTGACACCACGATCCCGCGGTCAGTCAGGCCCCGCACGGCGTCAAAAGAGGACTCACCGACTGACACCACGATCCCACGGTCAGTCAGGCCCCGCACGGCGTCAGAAGAGGACTCACCGACTGACACCACGATCCCGCGGTCAGTCAGGCCCCGCACGGCGTCAAAAGAGGACTCACCGACTGACACCACGATCCCACGGTCAGTCAGGCCCCGCACGGCGTCAGAAGAGGACTCACCGACTGACACCACGATCCCACGGTCAGTCAGGCCCCGCACGGCGTCAGAAGAGGACTCACCGACTGACACCACGATCCCACGGTCAGTCAGGCCCCGCACGGCGTCAAAAGAGGACTCACCGACAGACACCACGATCCCGCGGTCAGTCAGGCTACGCACGGCGTCCAGCGCATTGGGCAGCTCTGGGGCCAGAGTCACCATGGCAACGTTGTCCAAGCAGCCGTACACGTCTTTCATGGTCGCGAAACCCTGGAGAAGGAGGGCGTCCACTGGTACAATGACATGGTACACTGAGGGCGACTCGTAGAACTCCTTGAAGTCAGACCAACTAGTTGAGCATGGAGGATTAGTTTGGTACATTAGGATCAGTGCTGATCACACCCCATATATAGGCGATGATGTAAAATAGGATGTTCTCTCCATCCTCATGGCCGTGTGGCATTTGGAACACACAGAGGTTGACGGAGGAAAATATTAAATAGCAGTATCTAACTGCATTCTCTTCTTTTTTTAAGCGATACAACCATCACGATGTCTTCCGAGAAGAGGCAGGCCTATGGCAGGCATCCAATGCCTCACTACGATTCACCTCGTCAAGGTGGTGGATGTGCTGCTCTGGATGGGCACCCTTCTTTTCCTTGCTGATGAACGGCCCCTCGAGGTGCGCGCCAAGCACGCCGGCGCCCTCCTTCCCGCCAGGCCGCTTCTTCAGTAGTGGCAGCACCTGCACCCAGCCAGACACCGATAAAATGCCCAAAACTATTTTATCAATTCCCTGTCATCTTAAATTCGACCCGGCCAGATGTCAGATCGGCAAGGCAAGACAGTACAGATACACGACACTCACCTTCCTCCCCTTCGGCCCGCCACAGTTGCGGGCACAAAAACGAAACGGCACACCACCGTACATCTCCTCTTACACAGGCGGGCTTAAACTGCGGGCTTTACCAGGACTCAACTACAAACGCACAGACGCCACTGTACCATCATTCTCAGACATGCTGACTTTGCAGTAACAGAGCGAACCTCCGTCCTCGGAGGATCTTTTTTGTTCGGAGGCCCCTTGAGCGTCGGCGGTCGGCCGCCTCCGGACCCACCTTGCGATAGACGCTGGGAGCGCAGGTGATCATCGTGGGCAGAAATGAGGTGACGCCATGCGCCAGGATACCACGAGCCACTACTGACACAGCCTCTTCCGTCTTGTCCTCGTCAAAGGAAAAGTCGTACCCGAACCCCCCTGAGGCAGGACGACGTGTAAAAGTCAAGCAACAGAAGCACGCAACTGCGCGTGCAGCCGAATACTGCACGGCGGCAGGAAGACGTGTAGGAGTCAAGTAACAGAAGCACGCGACTGCGCGTGCAGCCGAATACTGCACGGATACTTTATATGGCTTAACCCTGCAACATTTAAATATGTCTATGTGTTGACAGCCGTGACTAAATTATTTACCATGGCGATGCTTAGGATCAGAGCCAGTGGTAAAAAATGTTGTTCTTGGGACTCTGAACTTCATGCCTTATATTGCAATCCCCGTTAATAGCTGATTTTGAGGCAAGGGTTGACCATGCTGCAAACAGGACAAATCGCCCACTTAACGGCACAATTTTCCACCCTCATCTCCCCGATTTGGTTGCAAACTGGTCCAGGAGGTTGTCTTGCTCACCAATCATGGCTGTTCGGGTTTTGGGCTCGGCAGACGTACGATCTGGGAGTTAATGCCTCTGACATTTTAGCACACCGCATGGCAAGGGGCATCATTCATGGTAGATAAACCAAGTCACGTCCTGGACGGGATTAGTTATAGACGCGGTGAAGAGGAGACCCATCATTCTTCACAATCTTCCCGGATGTGCTAAAGAGAAGGGACCGCACAGGTAATCTACCTGGAATCTACCCACCAGCAATGCAAGCAATTTTACTTACATCTTCCCAGTCAGAAAAGTACTAAGTGCTTCCCTAGCGGCATTCCTCTGTTCGTAATAGAAAACCAAGCCAGGAATGATTAAATGTCTTACAATGAATAAAAATGAGCCATGACTTGTTTACTTGACGACGCATACGCCCAGTTCTTGGAAGAAAAACTGCTATAGCACTGCTAACGCAATCAGTGGAGAAAATATGCCATTTGGTAGGCGCCTTCGACTTTCACGAACGCTGAACTGGTCAACTAGCCAGGTGACAAAAAGGCAATGAAATGACGCATGCGCATCTTTAATAAATAAATAAGTAAATAAATAAAGACATGTCACAGACCATCATGGGTTTGTGTTCCAACGATCCCCTGTTTTAGGACGCACAAATGAATAATTTAGTCCGAATTTTGTTAGAAGTGACGGCTGCGAGAAAATGTGTTCTGAATAATGAAAAAGCCAGACTGGAATTCGGGACGTCAAGCTGCATCTAAAAACAGCCATGCACGTAAGTTTTGTACAAACGTTTGCCTTAAACTACCCGTTGTGCACATGGCACTTCAAGTTAATGTTTAAGAAATATTACAAACAAAATGTATGGAGAAGACTTCTATCTTTTCACTGCTTAAAAAAGAAGTAAGGCGGCTGAGCTTCTATTCTTGCCGTAAAGAGTTAATGTTTTGCTTAGCGCAAGGTCACGCTGGGTCACGTGGTAATGGGTCACGAGATTAACTGGATACTTGCAACCAAATGCAACAAAATGACACGATATTTGGGTCTTTATTTCACATTTTGGTTATGTCTCAACGTTTTCTGATACACTGTTGTCATAAATTTCGTTTGCTTTATTGACTTACAGATATCATGCCAAAGTCTTTAAAACTCAGGATTCATAACTCTCAAACCCCTGATCTGGAAGGTGAAATATTTCGCCCGCCGTATTTAGCGCCTATGATTACCCCAACCTACGACCAATAATCATTAAAATCTGACAGATAAGGTTAGTGGGCACTGGTCGATTTGTCGTGGAACGGTCCGGTTGCCAGATGACCCGGATAACAAATATCCAGCACTAAAACGACTCGAGCCCACCCTGACAGAATGGGGAGATCGTAATGCTTTCCATGCTGAGCTACCGATAACAGACATTAATCTCACGGAAATGAGCCACCGCAAATACTCCTAGAACACAAACGCTGCCTTCGCACAGATCCTGATGCTTTGAATCACAGCTGGATATTACTGTGCAAATTTCATGAACGTCGACTAGAGGTTTCGTTGGAACGGACAAGGCCCCCAGCTTTTTGGAGCGCCCATTATGCCAACAGACTGCGTGGAAGAAACCCAAACAGACTTCATTGTACCTCTGTCCCGAAAACCACATACACCACAGAACACTCTTACTAGCAATGAAAAGGACGAGAAACACGACTCATCAAAACAGGTTGCATTTTTCCGCAGAAAAGATACATCTGAGAACGACATCACGTTATCGCACAATACTAAAGTTAAAAAACTCGACATAGTGTAGCTCACGCTATGAAACATGTCTCGTGAGACAAGTCCTTACCATTGATCTGAACATCGATGAACCCTGGAGCTATGACTGCATTTTGGCAATCAACCGCAAAAGACGGAGGGCGCTTCTGTATATAAAATAATTCTTCTGGGTTAATGATGCGTCCATCTTCAACCCAAAGGTCTTCCCGGATCAGCTGGTGATTTCGCAGAATACGGCAATTCTTAAACTGTGTGACTCCAGACATTTTGATATTATAAGCTGTACCTGTGAATGACATTTATTACACGTCACAAACATAACATATGATACGAACTTTGATCCGGGGGCAAATTCAACCTGTCCCCTAACCTGGAGTTTCCCAGCAGCAAGGCCGAATTACTTGTGTTGCAAAGTTGACACTCGGCGACTTTTCATGACCATGCCTTTTACAACTCAATCCAAAATTTACTTTCCTGCATGTCCGCAGGGCAGATCCAGGAGCAGTTTTACGAAACATGTCACACCAGTATGATCTTTTCGGCTGCATCATTGGGAGGGGAACGTCCGGAAGCATTTGGGGGAGGGGCCACAGGCTATTCCGTGACGGGCCGGGCACCGGCTCACATTGCAAAACCATTCTGAAAACAATATCTCACACTTGTCGAAGGAGGAAAACTAACAGGGAGCCTGCTACGTCAGACCTGAACCCACAGGGAGGCCTTTGGGAGATTATACAGTTAAATGTCTCATCCCTCCGGCACATCAACTGCACATGCTTTGGTGACACAAAAGTGTTGTGTCGTAACTCCGGACATTCCAACCGCACTCCACATTAGAATGCGCTCACTACACGAAGTCCAGTCTCTAACCTTTCTATCCCTCAGCCGCCAGCAAATGGCAGCGCACAACGCACATTGCAAGGTCAGACGATCCTCCCCCAAGGTGCAGCAGGTAACTGTCCAGCAGCCAATCAGAGGCAGGTTCCGAAAATGAAGGTTATCAAGGTAATCCAGTTTCACATCACTGAAAGTCCCAGGGTCAATAAAGCAATAAAAAGGCCAGTGGCCTCAATAAACAACGATGACAGAGCAGGATGGTTTTGGCCCAAGTACATGATAAGAAATGCAGGTCATCGACACAAGAGTGGTAATCACAGATATGGCCAAGTAAAAGTACACTAAACTATCGGCTATGTAATGATGGGTAGTCATATTATGAATTTTCATGAACAGCATGCCCTTCAGATGGGAGACAAATATATGACCTGTCATCATATTCTGTTCAATTTTTCAGTGGCATGCAGAAACGCTCCAAACATACCTGTGGGCCATTCCATGCCAAATCAACCAATGAGCAGTCAGTGTTAACATCGGAACATCAGGAATTTCACCGAAAAAAATTCGGCGCACTTCGCACTGTCCCACCCGAGCGCCAAGGCCGGCCGCCGCTTCCCCAATCATGCCCTTCCCACTGGCGTCAGGTGTCTGAGGCGGCGCGGATGGGGAGAGGCGGTAGTTAATGGGTCACAGGGGGGGGGGGGGGGGAGTCTGCATGCTTTTGAGATGAAGCACGCTTAGGGTGTGCCATTCACATAACGAACGAAGCGTTCCGATTGTTGGAACAGGACAACGTGCCAGGGCAGTGGAGGGATCTTTCGCTGGTTCCATTCTAACCGTCACACTGAAAGATGCTCGTGAATCAGTCAGTGCCAAAAAGCAGAGGTACGGTTGTGGTCAACAAGAAGTGCTCCTTTAACGGACATGGCGCCTGCCACCAAAGAAAATTCATACGATACCACACTGTGAAACAACCTTAGGACCAACTGACCCTGCCATTTGCTCCTGCGTACGACGTATACTGGCAAAAAGATCGGGCGTTGGTGGTAGTGAGATATCAGCGATAAGCCCGCACAACGAGCCAGGTACTAGAAAGCCATGCGTCTGATTGCAGCTGTGCAAAAGTGCCAAACCGTTCGACAAACAACACCGAAGTAGAGACTGCCGGAATGGGTACGTCAGTTCCATCAAAAAACATGACATCCACGAACTTTTGAAAAAAGGGGAAACACTATGCACATCTGCAGGAAACAAGCTACCAACAGACTCCCTCAGCTCAGGCAGCGAGCAGAGAAACCGACGGATTACTGGATTATGACAAGCCGTCGACCAGCTCAGCACGCGCCGCGTATTCCGGGCCAAATGAGAGCGGCAGCAGCGTCGCCGACGCCTTACCACGGGTCACCGGCAGTGCCAGTACCTTTTCGCCGTGTACCGGGCCGTCCCCTGCTCCCTGAGCAGGGACGTCACCTGAGTTACCTCTACCCAGAGCAGGGATAACGACACAGCAACCGGCTGACATGGCGACCTTCGGGGAGACGCCAGTGAATAAACTTAGTCAATGGTGATGGGTAAATAAACGGGAAGGCAACCCTTTTAAGACGAAGCTGTTTTATGACTTGGTGTGGCCCCAGACAAATGATTTCGGAGGTGCTAAATACACGTATATGCTATTTGCATACAAATATTTATTGTTTTTTTTCAAAAAGGCGACACACGCCGAACAGGTGTGTAACGGGGCGGGACAAAAGGCCTAAAGAAAAACCTCTGGGTAACCAATAAAAAAAAACTATACTGTGATGCCATCGTATCAAATAAATCTTTCTTACCACGCACAAACCCGGATATTCTGGCAATTTTTCCCCTTATCGTATTGCTAGATGGGTCTTCCAAATACAGGAAGTCCTTCACGAATCCAAAGAGCTTCGAAACTACCGATGTTTTCATATTTTTCGATTCCCTACCCTTTATCAAGTCAACAGCGTACGGAAAAGTACAGGTACAGCGTACAGGGGAAACTGCAGTCAGTCATCCGAGACCTGAAAAGGCGTCTGACATCAGCATACAATGTTGAAACAAAAGATTCTGAAGAGGCTGAATTACCCAAAATGAACAATGAGAACTGTGAAACAATGATGACGGAAATGATCGAAAAATTAAACAGCCTCGAGTACGTCCTATCTACGTAAAAATGCCAAATTCCGGCTTTGTCTCCTTTCACCCTCCAACAAATAGCGAAGACATTCGGCGCTAACTTACACATGGTCAAACGAGCCAGAAAACTGATCGCGGATCTGGAGAATCTCGAAACATCCGCAATCAAAAACCCTTGAAAAGTTGCCAAAAAACGGAGAAGAGGCCGCTCAAAAGGTTTTCGAACGAGGCGACAATAACAGTGATGAAAATCGCACCAGAAACGTCTGGTTATACCTGACCATCGAGCACGATTTCACATTGCAAAAATGGGACCGATGATCCCGTTTTCAACATGTGACAGTCTCTGCCCGTGATGGTGTGTGTTGGCCGGGCCAGGGGGAACGCACTCGGTCTGTATCTGCGTCCACCACCAGAATCCTAAACTGATGCTGCAGGCCGTCGCCAGTAAACTCACCATATAGTGTCTAATGTCAAAAACAACATGCATGCTCTCAAATGAAACATGCATGTTGCAGACTTACTAAATCTAAACGGCGCCGACGAAGCGAAACATAAACAGTGGGTACAGACCTCGAAACACTGGTGACGCTGCGTCAAATCACCGAGGAATGTACTGAGAAAATGAGTTCGGAAGTCACGCAGCTGACACGCCACCATTTCATCGCAAAACATCAACACACGTAACCGAGAGGCCTTGAACACGCGTAACCGGGAGGGTTGAAGACGTCTTTGGAGGAAGACACTGGGTGCAGATCTTCCAGCTGCCATTCAAGGTTTTCACTAGCATGCATCGCACACACAGTGCATCCTTTCCCTACATACTTGAGAGCGAAAGAAGGCGAAGGCGTAGAAACAATTTTTCGCTTGATGAGCGACTGCACGCAGATGAAGACGGAGACGGCATACACTTTTCAGAAGGTAACTGAGCTACTAAAGCAGGAAGACAACGCATTCCACAAAATTCATTATTTCACCGACGGTTTAGCTGCCCAATACAAATGCACATCCAAATTTTGGAGCATGTCTCCACCAAGGCGATTTTCAACTGCACTGTGTGTGGCACTGTTAACATGATGCATGCATGATAACATAATGTTAACATGGTGCCACACATGACACTGAAAAGGACCTTGAAACGGGACTGGCCGTAAGGTGAAAAGACATGCAGCATTAGCCTGTCTTCAAAGGCCGACGGACCTGCCAAGATCCCGACTACCATGACATGTTCGACTTATGCTATGCCTCTATAAAGGATTGTTGAGAAGGATTTTACCTGATGTTTTTGAATTGTTTTGAAGTTTTGTCAAAGTGTTTGCATGCCACGATATTAGGGAACTTTTAATGTATTGACAAAAATTTTGAATTTTCATTATTTTCTTTTAACCTTCCATCATGTTACAAGATATAGCATAAAAACAGTTTAAGTCCATACCACATTTTCAGTTCTTCATATCATTTATGCAACATCTCAGGAAGCAGACGAAACATAAGATCTGCTAAGCAGTGGCTTTGCAGAGTTGTGCACCATCAAAGGCAGCAGGAGGACACCACCTGGTCAAGCCCATTAGAGAAACGAGAGGTGGAAACGCAAGATAATTCACGAAGCCCACCATCTGAAAGTGCTCCAAACTTGTAAATCAACATCGTAATAGAACTGTACTGATTGCCGCGTACAACGACGTCAATGATGCACAACATTCGTTTGTGCATCATTTGATTTGAGCATCATTTGATCATTTGTGCATCATCGTTTGTTCAATATACCTGCTGACTAATTTTGTTGCTTGACATAGTACCTCCTACTGTTCTGCTGCTACAGCCCTTACCAACGTCTGCCCCTCCACTGTCCACGCTGCCTCAGACACCTGACGCGAAGGGGAGGGGGTGACTGGGGAAGCGGCAGCCGGCCGCGGCGCCCAGGAGAGACGGTTCCAGGCACACTGGCAATGCCTGTATGAAAATGCTCACCATGTTTTACATCAAGTCTGATAGTAAAAGGTATGTGACATGCAAATACAATGTTTACTTTGGACTCCAAACAGTCATGTTTTTCACAAACCAAAATTGAAAATGTCATTACTTATTGCATAATTTAATGCATAATAATAGCTGAACTATGGTCTATCTGCTTGTATTGAAATTTTGCACTGATGATGAATAATTCAGGAGACACAGTCATTTAAAATTTACTTTTTTTCAAAAGTTCAAAAAAAGAAATTGCCTATAACTTCATAACTGTATGAACAATCAATCTAATTCTCTCAGACATGGGCTCAGGATTACAGAAACCCCCACAGATGAAGTTTCAGTGGAACCCATGATGGCTGTATTACTGGCTAGTTGGAGTAATATAAGAATAAATGCAACTGTATGTTATGGTGTGATATCACATGACATGATATGATATGATAAGAATGACTGGAACAGCTGCATTAGGATGACTTTTAAAAACACATCAGGGTGTGTTGCATCACCACCTCAACTGGTGGGATTTGCAAAATGCACACCAAGTTCTTCACCTTCCAGTTAACACCCCAAGAAAAGGAAAGAAATGGAGCCAAACACTGAACCATGAGGGATCCCATGGTGCCTGGGGCCCAGTTACATCCAATGATGTTCACAGTCATTGCCACTATCACCTCAGGAGAAATTCATTGATCCTACAAGAGCATTTGATTGCCACATCATAACACAGCTATCGACCATATTCAATAAAGCCTGAGAACAGACTCAAAAGTTCTCCAAATGTTACACAATATATCCAATGACCATCTTAATCCAGTCTTCCACTTCTTGCCAGGCTAGAAAATGCAGTTTTGTTTGTTTTGAACTGTGCTTGTTATCAGATGGTAATTTTCAGCCTAAAGCATGTGTTATACTGATAATCAAAATGTTAATGATGGGCCACATCACTCAAAATTTTACACAGACAGTTACACATAAAAACCTGTGACAAAGCACTCACAAAAGTTTGATCACATCCACTTGATGATAAACATTATACCTAAAATCCCACAAAATGTCAGTAATTAAGGTTCCTGTTTTTCAGCAATAGGTCTGCTTGAACCAATGGGCACAAGATTTGTGTTAAACAGTATTCCAAAGCTAACCACAATCAAAAGCATTCCCATCAGGTTTTCATAATGGCCATTCTAAAATGCAAACAGCTTTCATAATGGCCATTCTAAAATGCAAACAGCTACATCATACTAAAAATTCCATCATTCCTCAACCATCAAAGCACATAAAAAACTGAAATGTGCCAAACTTGTATCATATGCAATGACAGGAATGTAGTAAATGAAGTACTGCAATGTAGTAAATGAAGCACATCATTTTCATTCTGATGCCTGTATGACAAATGATGCCCCTTCACAAATTACCATGCTGCTGATCACTTAAAATCCTTAATGGATATTGTATGAACATGACCAAACACCCATTAATATTAGCAAAGGTCATATTTTTTATGTTGCAAAATTACCTGAACTGCTCGCCTGAAGCCTGCAACAATGCACTGCCTAAAAATCATCCATCCTCAGGTCCACTACGGGATGGAGGCTACCATTTTTCTGTCCCATGAACCATGCTCTTCTGTACGCGCTTTAACATGCCAGCTCTCACCAATACGTGGAAAACACTATCAGTGGTTCCTGTACATAAAAAGGAAGTTGCGAAAAGCCTGATAAACTTCCACTCACTGGTGGATACAGCACGTCATGTTAAGATATACCCAATCTTTCGCACCTCTTCGTTTTACCTTTGGCACGTCTAACTTTCACATGACCGACGACTGACGTTGAGGACAGTGCATTGAAACACGACCACTGGCAAACTACTACTGAAAATCGTCGCCTGATCGCCATGTACGCCCCGTTTTTTGCATTCCTGCCAAATTTGACAAATTTATGTGTCAATAATTCATCTCGAAAGATTAATGATAACAGTTTTCCTATAGAATATCCATAGTCTGGGAATAAGGTGCCCGCTATGTAAGAGAAGTGGAACATATATAAGCCACATTTTCATACGTGTAAGTTTGACTGAATTTTAGTTGAAGGAAAATACATTTTAACAAAAGCTTCACTGGCGGAAAAGGATTTCTCTACCATACGCGTTTTGTGGTTTTCGTAAGTCAGGAAGGAAAACAGGGAGAGGTAATGTGAGGAGAAATGTGCCTTGCGCGTATGAAGTTAAGCATCGAGCGAGAGTTATCACATAAATCGCTTGATTTGCATGATAAGATAGGCTGTTGTTCGTCGTAGGGCTTTGCTTGGACAGAAATCGTACGTACCATTCGGGGATAGCTTGGAGTACTTTTGCTTTATGCGTTTAAAAATATTTATAACATTTAGCCAAAATATGTTGGTAAAAATAACTCTGTATCGGTTTTCTGTTGAATAGTTGCAGTGTTATTCTAACATTGTCTTGTTGTTCTGTACTGTGGGTTTGCAAACTGAATAGTGTTTCTGTGGTGTTCTGCTAATGTAAATGTAGATACTATTTTGTGCATAACAGATGATTATGTCATATGATAATGGGAAGTGAAAGGTTCAGAAACAGGCATCAGACTCTTTAACCCAAAGCTTACTGTACCACTGTAGAAGGACTTGAAATTTGCATGGCAGCAGGGGGAACAGGCCCCACAGCTTTGAAGCAATGGACATTGGCTCCTGTCTGCCACAACATGCTGTCATTGTTTAAGAAATTGAAAGGCCAGGAAAATGGTGTTTTTTAAAAATTTTCATTGATTTAGTCCCAAATTAATGCAGCATCATCAAGTAACAGGTGCATCAGTGGTATATCACACATTCACCTTTTCATAGATCACTTGCTATATATAAGATGCAGAAGAGCATATAAACTTTCTTATGAAAGCAAGAAATGGCAACACTACCATTGTGGTCTCCAAAAAAATTGGAGTTATATTTCAGCATAATGAAATGTGACTGGAACTGGCAGCACCATCCAGTTTATGCTGCCTGCTCCAGGAATGCTCCATGGACTGTGTGATGTTTGATGATGTCATTAAATGGTACTAGAGGTTGCAGACCATTAAAGGGATGTTCATGGGGCATAATGTGGCACAAACTGCATAATGTCATGCCAAAGGTACAATGTACACCAGAGGTGTGTATATGATACCAGAGGCTGCAGGTCAATAAAGGGATGTTCATAGGGTGTAATGTGCCGACGGCGTAATGTTGTGCTGAAGGTGCAACTGTGTACTGGAGGTGTGTATATGATACTAGAGACCACAGGCTGATGAAGGGTGCATTTGGATTTGGCTCTGTCCAACAGAGGTTAGGTTGTGGAGCTAAACAGGTTAGGTTAGGTTTGGTTGGCTAGGTTAGGTTAGGTTGATTTAGGTTAGCTATCTTGTTAATCTTCTTAATTATTCATCAAGTTTGGTTACACTGATGATGTCATAAAGCCCAAAATACCTCAATCTTTGAAATCACCCCTGAATGTCATATCAGAGAACTGCAGTGGAAACCAGATGAGTCATGTGGTGGTCAGTGACTGGAGTAGCCAAATTATTTGGCAGTTTTTTCACTTTCATCATCTTGGAATGCTATGCAGCACTAGCTCAGAAGCATTTGCCTTAAAACCATCAATTGTATGATTTTTATGTCTTTTTCTCTATTTTTCACCAAATTTCAGAAAATCATTGCTCAGGAAAAATGTGTTGTATGGCTGCACCAGAAACATAATGAGATACTTCCCAACTATTTTCATGGCATGTTATAAAGCTAAGGCCTAACCAAGCCTGCAATGGAGACAAGTATGACTTGTCTAAACTGTTCAAGCGTACTGTTATCTGGGTGTTAACTGTTCTGCAACTCTTGCCACAGACATCAGTAAGATGTTTGGGACAACCTGATTTCTGTCCTGAATAGGGCAAAACAAATAAACCTAATTTAGCTCTTAATATGGTTTCTCAGCAGAAGGATACCACTTTGTTTTGCAGCTCACAAAAAATGATTATCTTTTCCCAAAAGTGATACATGTATGATGCAAGCAAGAAAACTGGACCTTTCAGATGCCAAAGATATCTGTTAATATTGGGCTTAGTGTTTTTGCATGAGGTTGTTTTGTGGAGTGATACAACAAGAGTGATAATCTATTAATTCTGAAAAGCCAAATTGTATGATATTCCAATAGCAATCCTCTCAGTTGTAGACACCAATATGAGTGACAGGAGTTGAAAGACACCATTTACATCTGTGAAGATAAGAAAACTTGGGACTCTATATATTTTGGCCATGCATAATTATGCCAGTGCAGTATGCACTGATTTAAATTATGGAAATAAGGACAAATACCCTACAACTTGATTGGGTTTTATTTACATCAGCACAAATTTTCACAATTTAGGCCTTGATTTATTTGGACTCAGAACAATATAAGTGTGTCCATCATACATATGTATCAATTAAAAAGAGTAAGCATATCATTGCTGTGTGCCCCCATGACTTTGTATACCAAGATCTAGGTCAGTTATTCAGTCATGACTGGAATTTTGGAGTTTTGGAATGTGCATTGACTCCAGAAGTTAAATGTTGATATTGTCCTGCATGTTAGGTAGAATTTTGATAATGAGTTCTGTGTTGGTTGCATTGTGTTGCATGGAGGACTGGTTTGTGATCATGTTTTCTCTCAGGATATATCCATTCTGTAGAATTGGGCTTCACAAAATTTTTGTTAAATCCATCTAACATGAAATTTTTAGTCCCCCTGTCAAGTATTGCTGTGGAGTTTATATGCCATTTTTTGTGCATACATCTATCTTTTGGCTCATTTATACATGCATGGTGCACCCTAACATTGTTGAGATGAGGTGTCATGATGACTAAATCTGCCTGTGTGGTAATATTTTGTTTTACAAAGGGAAGTCTGATGTCATTCTACAGTTTATTTTGTTTTATCATAATGTGTAGTTTCTAGGCGAGATAATTCGTGTTGCGAATATACTGGAGTCAGGCAGTTTTTGCCTGACTTAACATGTACACTGAAAGGGGGGTTTTTGTGTCTCTTCCACCTGTTTTTCTTGAATAACTCGAGGGCGGATCAGAGCTGGTTGCTGCTACTTTGTGACATTTATAACAGTTAAATAATTCGTCGATTGACGAAAAAAAATTGAAAATCGGCCGGGAAATTTTTGAAGTTTCAAGCATGTGGAGTCAGACAAACATAAGAAAAACGACGGTTGTAGCCGACAAATGGGACCTTAGTGAAAGGCCTAGCGTTCTACCAAATATTGCCGTTTGAACGGAACCACGCGACGTCATTCGGGCATGAGTAATGGATGTAACAAGACCAAAGCAAGGTCAAGACGGGTCAAGGTCATCAAAGGTCAAGGCCAACCAGCTTGTGGCCTGATCCAGATTTGGTTTGCACAACGTCGGTTTGTTTGAAATATGCATTCAAAGACCCTAATAAAAACACGTGTGCGCACACTGATACGTTTACATATACCAGGGTCAGTGAAGGTCAAGGTCATCAAAGGCCAAGGTCAAGTACCTTTTGAACTGGCCAAGATTGACTTTGCAACATGTGATTTTGTATGAATATGCATTCAAAGACCCCAATAAAAATACATGTGCACGCATGGATACGCTTGTATATACCAGGGTCATTTCAGGTCAAGGGCAACTATTTTGTGGCCGGGTCCAGATGTGCTTTGCAGTATGTCAGTTTGTATGAAATATGCATTCAGAGACCTAATAAAAGCACGTTTGACACATTGATACTTACATGTATGTACATATATACATATACATACATACATACATAGAAAGGCTGGAAGTGACCAAATGCACCGATGTTGGCTACCTTCACCGAAAATACGCCAAAAGATGCGTGTAGGGCCCTTATTTACACTCAAGCTATCCCGTGTTGCTCCAAATCTGACCTGCAAAAGATGAAAAAATAATGCCATAGGTCAATGGCCTGACATGATCTCGGCCTGAAATCCTCAGTGAAGGCGTCAAGGTGAATGGAAATTGTTGTATTGCACGTTTTAACGCCCAAACAAAGATCCTTTTTCCCGTTTCGTTCGAAAAGTCGTAGGGAATGGACCGAGAGTGTCCAAAGTTGGCCTTTTCGACCCCATTTGACCTTGAAGATATTGACCTAGGGTCATTAAAATTGCACAGAATGTAAATCGTTATAGCCCCACCCTGTCCATAAAATTTCATGTCTCTCCGATTCATTCCGATTTCATGTCATTCCAATCGCGTTTCCGAGATCGGAAGGGGGCCCTTTTGCGCCCCCCTTCCAGTGCGCGTTAGTGCGAAACCCCCTTCCACTGCGCGGATTAAAGGATATCTGTTTTCAGAAACAGACTTGTCATTTTGGAACAACTTCCGTAGCATGATTCTGAATTTGAGGAGACTCACCATACATCTCTTTTGTGAAACAACCCTAGCTTTTTCTGTAGACATTAGGTGGGCCAAACCATAAGATAGAATTCTGGGGGCTGCCATGTGTACATTCTGTAACATAGCTCCCATCCTCAGCGGCTGTGAACATAGTGTCAAGGAAAGGAGTAGCCTTTTTCTCCACAGAATGCTCCAAAGTAAAGGGTATGTTGGGATGCTGTCAGTTGAAAATGACTAAGCAGGCAAGTACTTATTTCAGGCCTTGTATCCAAATGCCAAACAATTTAGCTCATATATCAGGTGTTGACAGCTGGACGCACTGCACATAACATCAGAAAAGCAAACTCAAGATGATGCGTGCTACCGCAAGGTGTGGCCCACAATGATTGCTCATCACTACATTTTTAAGTTGGTTTTGCATTGAAGTACCAAGATGGGTCATATTGTTGTTCTTAATGTGTGATAACTTTTTGCAGTTGCCTGAACCTATTCCAGAAAGAAATATGTTGTCCAGATTTTGCCCTGTAGGTCATATCATTTTATGCATCCCTTCTCGTACGTATTTGTCACATCCATGGTGAAAGCTGACATTCATACCAAGAGGCATTTTTATGACAAACGTGGTTTTTACCCAGTCTAGGTTTGACTTTGTGCTGAACAGATGAACAGGGATCAATGTCAGTATATGCATTAGGATTTTGCTTACAAACCATGATGTATTGTCCAAAGGGTCCCAACATGCTGAAACTAAGGGATGCAGTGGAAGCACGTAGCCAGGTTGTCCTGGTGGGTGGGGGGCAAATGTCAAATTTTGTCATCTGCCACTGGCAAATGATGAAATTTATGGGGAAAACCAGCAATTTTATGTAACTGACCTCATACTTTTGCACCATATGTATGATCACTATTTCGTATTCGTGCGAAATCGCTATATACCCAGTGTAGACTGCTTGGTTCGGGAGGACGATGACCCCCATGGCTCCCGCTCTGGCTACGTCCCTGTTGCAGTGGAACATCATCCGTTTGATTGCCCCTGTGCCCAAGTCCCAATTGATAGTGGACGACCTCTCCTTGATCTCAGTCGCCTGCTAGCAGTGTTGGTTTCTTAGGGCTTGCTCCATTACTACCTCACTAGGCTGCATAGGGTTTCATAGGGCCTGCCATGTGCAACACATGCCCTGTGGGCTCTGAGTAGTTTCTTCGCCCGAGCTTGATACCGGCATCATGAGGGCCGTGTTGTGCCCCTTCATTCGGATGTCTTTTGGTCGTCCACTTTCTCCGACGTAGAGATGGAGCTTCGTGAACATTTTTATTTCGTTCACTGCTCCACTGTTCCTTTCATGCTGGATGGAGTTTGGTTGTCATTTGTCTTTGAAAGCTGGTTACAGGGGTGACTGGATGAATTTAAACTTTTTGTGCGTGTGGGATGGAAGAACGTAGATGTTTGTTCGCTCAGGTCACAGACATGTGGGAAGGAAAATGCTGTTTCCTCATTGTAGAATTCCAGGGTAACAGATGCTGTATGTAACTGTAAGGTGCATTGTGAATGATCTGTGGTTCATTTGTACCTTGTTTTCACAGGTGGAAGTGTCCAAACTGCAGCTAGATTTTTAGAGGGCAGCCTTCACATCAATCATGTCGGTGTCATCGATATACCTTTTAGATTCCAAAGGGAAGGTATGAAATATCTGTATGCCGCATTTTTGTCTTTACAATACTGGTTCAATCCTGGTTTTGACAATGTATTGTTTTGGCTAAAATCATGTGAAAGAATGCCAGATATTGTATCTTTTGGTAATGAATTCAGAAGTGTTCAGGCTATGTATAGTATATGCTTGCTGAATGCTTTGGATGTACAGGCTGACATTATTTCCACTAGCAAATAGGCTTCCTTTCCCTCACTATGGTTCAGGTTCATTGCAGCCTGCTAGGCATTCCATGGTTTCCTGATGACTGCTATGGAAATGGTAAATGTTGTTTGTAAATATAGTTAAATGTGGTTGGCATGAGGTGCAAATGCACGTCTTTTGGATGTTCATTGACTGGTTATCATGCCATGATCATGTCGCACATGTCTGTAGAAGATTCTTTTTTAGTCACCATGGAACTGTTATATTTGCAATGATAACATTGTGTATGGTTGATCTCAGCCTTTTGTGAAGCAATTTGAGTTGTCTTCATTTTTGATGCATGTTCTGGTTGTGCTGCATATTCAGTATGTGCCTTCAGTTTGTGACAATGGGAACAGCTAATGTTTGCTGGGTTTTCAGGTACTTATATCCCGCAACTACCGAGGGGACATTGAGCCCAGTGTTATTGACAAGTTCATGCCCCTGCTGATGGAGCGTGAAGAAGAGGGCTCAATGACGCCCATAATACAGGTAACTCACTGTAGCTCAGTGGGTCTGATGCACATCCCATTGTTTTTTGCTCATAAAAAGAAACATTTCAGTTACATTTGGATTTGTTTGACAAGTTTTATGCATGTTTTTCGACCATCTGTAATAGGAGGACCACAGGTACTTGACGCAGAAATCCGGAAATGTGCGGTTTCTCTTGTTTGGAAATATATGGAAAATAACTTTACCTCCTAATTATGCCTTATCCTTCAAGATCCAGTAGCAGAAATTACTTTCTGGGGCATTTTTTATGTTTTCGTGTAGGAAGCGAAATGTTACGCATCACTTGTATCATGTTAACCCAACTGGGGTAATTGTTACACGGAAAGGTGTAAATTGATACAGTGACTACTACACACAAATTATGGCTGGTTAAGAAATTAAAATGGTGTCTTCATGACGTTAAAACTCTGAAGAACATAGCTGTACTGAAGTTGAGGTAAATGTGTCAACATACCGCAGCAATGCACTTAAATAACTATGCTGTGATTTGTGCAAGCAAAGGTTGTCTTGAAAGGTTATGCATATGGCAACACCTAGAAAGTATAAAGAAATTCCGAATCGCAGCATTATAAAGCAAGAGCGGTTCTTAACGATTTGTAAATTGATCCAGGGGTAAACCAAGCTTTTAGATCTTGAATAGGTTTCTCACCATCAGAGCTACTACCAGGCAAAGTTTGGTATAAACCATCGCTCAGCGTACGTCGTTCCAGCCGACAACATTATTCGCGTGCAGTTCGTGGTACACTTTTCTGTCGCCTTCTCACTAGATTACTAAAAGTAGGGTGTGGAGAAGTTGATGAGGACTGCAAAGTATGAAGTAGTGTCTTAAAATAATTGTCATGGTTACAAGCCATGGACAGTTGTGTCTTGGATTCCGATTTTGACGACATTTATACGCGGAATGTATGGCTCTCTGAACTCATGTGTTGCAAGCCCCAGGTGGTACCGGTGACACGGCCAGGATGACTAGGGGTCGTCAGTTCAAATTTTGGAACTCATAAAGAATGATTAATTGGAATTCGAGCAGCCGAATCCGAGGTTGATACAATCTGTGTCAGCGCGCCCCATACAACGTCCGCGGCCTTTTCGATCATACTGCGTGCCATGACGGTCATGTTATCGTATCAAAAAGAAAAAAATAATCCGACGTTATGAAGGTAAAGGACTAACGTAACGGTGGTTTACCCGGAAATATTGACAGGTTAACGATGAAAAATATGGAGGGACATTGTCGGAAGATTGAGATTTACTTGACCTCCGGAAATTTAACCGCTGCTCACGTCGTCGGGACTATGCGTCGACTGTTCGTCAAACGACATTGAAATAAAGACGAGCACACCAAAATAAATGCGCCTGTTTTTTTGCGACAACACAACTATTGCTTTGGCGGGAAAGGACATTTTGTCTAAGTATTCCTGTATCAAGTGAACCTAGTTGAAGTCAAGTGAAGTCGTCCTATCACTTTATTTTATTATTCCTTTTTTCATGAAGCTTGGGGTGGCGATGTTTATCAGAAGCGGTTGTGTGGTATCCAAACATTTGTATTGGAGATGTCATCTGTTCACGTAAAATCTGGTATTTTTGTCACTTGAAATGTCATCAGACCAAATCAGCTGAACCTCACGGACGTTGTATTGCCGTGAGTGTCGTGCGCGACCGTTCACTGGTAGCATGCAGGAGCTGTCCACTTAAGCATGAATACCTTTGGTGCTGAAATAAATGCTCTTTTTGTTACATGGTTTTCTGTTTATGAATATCTTTTTTGTTACACAAATTCTCTTACATAAGCACAAAATGAAATTGATAGAAAATGCACCTTTAGTGACATACTTGGAAGTAAGGAATTACTTAAGATTTTTTTTGTATTTTTGGTTTTCTGTTGACTAAATTTCAGCTTGTGCTGTACTGAATGCATGCTGCCAAGATTTTGCATTGTGCACATTGTGGCTGAAACGTGCTGAATAAAGTGAGGCACGATGCTTTGCCTCTGTTTCAGACCAATGGCTGCACATTCATGTACATCAAGCACAGCAACGTGTACGTCGTCAGTACGTCCCGCAAGAACGCCAACGTCAGCATGGTGTTCGTTTTTCTTCACCGTCTTGTGCAGGTAAGAAAGGCTGCCAAGTTCTCACTGTAAAAGCCTCAGGAACAGCCTCGGTAGTGAAATGCATTTGTTCATCCTTCCTAGGGCGACCGCTGTCCAACGACCACCATTTACTTGGTGATGAGTGATTTCCTTCGAAGACATAATGATCTTGCCTGTGGCTGGGTCCGAGTAAATGTGTCCTTAATATTGGTCCCCATTGCATCAGATTAGGCTGGTTGGAGATATGTTTACGATATCATTACGTAATTCGCTGGAATTGGGTGTCCAACCGTCCTTGCGGCCCTTAACGTTCGGCGAACTGTTCCCGGCGCAGGTGTTTGAACATTACTTCAAGGAGCTGGAGGAAGAGAGTCTCCGAGACAACTTCGTCATCGTGTACGAGCTGCTGGACGAGCTGCTGGACTTTGGCTACCCGCAGACGACAGACAGCAAAATTTTGCAGGAGTGAGTGGTCGTCGCCAGTACCGTTCCTGCGATATGCCCTGGGGTCTGTGAACGGGCCGACTACCATCTCACAGATGGAGGGACGGGGGAAGGGTTCGACCTGGAATCGGTGGCAGTCATCGTTTATTCTGATTCAACAGTCTGATACGAAGTCCCCCGAGCTCGTTTTTTCTGTTATTCATTTGAGTGAATATCCTGTCCGCAACACTTCTGACCTTTCTCTGGTCCTTTTCGACACTGGAGGCTGTGGCCAGTGGCCTGACGTGCGCGCTGGACTGTCGGGCGGTGACGTGTTCACTCGTGGCCCACTCGTGTCAGGTACATCACACAGGAGAGCCACAAGCTGGAGCTGGCGCCGCGACCGCCCATGGCCGTCACCAACGCCGTCTCCTGGCGCTCCGAGGGCATCAAGTACAGGAAGAACGAGGTCTTCCTGGACGTCATCGAGTCGGTCAATCTGCTGGTACGTTATCGAGTCGGTCAACCTTCTGGCACGTTATCGAGTCGGTCACAAGTGGTTGCTTTGCTCTCTTTGAGACCGAAAGGTGCCTGGTTGGAATCCGGGCTATAGCGACATTTCGCCGTCCCCGCAACAACCGGCGGAATTGAGATTGCGACGCGGAATTACCTTAGCAATTGAGGGCGTCGTTAAATAACCCAATTACCAACCAACCAACCAACCAACCAACCTGCTTGTATGTTGCGAAGTCGGCCAGCTGGCTTGTTCGTCATTAGATCAGCCCGCTTGCACGTTTTCCAGTCCAGGCGGCCCGTTTTCACATTATCAAGTCTGTGGAACTGCTGGTACGCGCTTCATTATTCAGCCGGACGACAAAATCGCCGCTCAGAAATAGCGTTATCTCTGCAAAACGTGACGTGCAATGTTGCAAACCTGGGTCGCTGTGTGATTTCCGTTTGGATGCGAAAATTGCAGTTTGGACAAGTTTTCTCGGATCTGATCAGCGTGCCGATTTGGACAAATTTCGTTATGCTTATTTGTCGTAGTGCCATGTGTTTGCAATGTCGCAACGCAGCGACATCAGAAGACTTTTTCCCTTAAGGAAGTCGGAACGGTTGCTCCTGAAAACGGCGTATTTCGCTGCGGTCGCCTTCGGCCCCAGCCGTTGACCGGAAGCACTGACACCGTGTCGGCCGCAGGCCAACTCCAACGGTAACGTGCTGCGCAGCGAGATCGTCGGCAGCATCAAGATGCGGGTCTATCTGTCGGGCATGCCCGAACTGCGGCTGGGCCTCAACGACAAGGTGCTCTTCGAGAGCACGGGACGCGGCAAGAGCAAGTCCGTGGAACTGGAGGACACCAAGTTCCATCAGTGCGTCCGGCTGTCCAGGTGGGCGATTTGGGCGCTGAGTGCTTCGTGAGCGCCCGACACGGAAACCAGACGTGGGGTGGCTGGACGGGCCTGTGTGTTGTCGCCAGTGCGGGGAGTAAAACGGGCGTCTCGTGCTGCACATTGTGACGTGACAGCTGTGTTGCGCTGCTGTCCGTCGTCGTTGCACGTCACCGTATCGAACAACAGGCAGACTGATCATTTGCCTCTGGTGACCGGCGCATCCGCTGGCAGGTTCGAGAACGACAGGACGATATCGTTCATCCCGCCCGACGGCGACTTTGAGCTGATGTCGTACCGCCTGAACACGCACGTGAGTCTGCGACCTCTCCGCGCGCGGTGACTCACGGCCGGTGTGTACGGTGCGCCCCATGTGTCTCCGGCGCGGCGGCGCTCACGCACTCTGAGTCACGGCCGGCTGGCAGACGAGCGGCGGCGCCGGCCGCCCCGCGCCGGCCGCTGTGGCCCGGCGCCGATGAATCAGAGACGGCTGGAGAGTCTGAGATGGCCCGCGCCCGAAACGCCCGGTGGTCTCCGCGTGTTGTCGGTGTGTCGCGTCCCTGGCCTTTGTGCTGTTCTCGGCCTCCGGTCCCTTCTGATCCCGGTTCCATCTTGTCCCCGTGGGTCATCTCTGTGTTTTCTTGCTTATTACTGTCGAGGCTGTTGGTCGAGTGAATCTGCTTCAGGTAGAAGAAAAAGAAAAATTGCACGGCCGTCCGGTCTGGCTATAGCACATCTTGCGAGCTGATAACTTCATAACCAATGTGTACCGAATCGTAAAAACTAGCCCCTATTCTTTAAATGGTATGCATCGCCTTTTGCGATGGATGCGTGTTTTTGAACTGCTTGCAGTGCCCCGGGGTAATGCTGGAGTAGTTTGTGTTGTGTTGGAAAAAGAGACATCACGGGAAAATTGATGTGCCAAAGTTTTATACCTTTTCGGCCGAGAGTTATTGTTCTCCGGGCGTGAGCTCTTCAAGGGCTACCTCGCTATGCATGCTAAATCTTTGTCATCTCAGGAGCGAAGAGCGGTGGAGAAAATCGGAAAACTGCCCTTGTTTTGCCCATGCTTGTCTACTCTGTGCTGCTTCGTACCTCGAGAAGTGTTTTCTTTCATCTTATTTCGCTAAAATGTTATCATAACCCTGAAGGAGGCGTGTTCCAGCGTAGCAAACACGGAATTCGGACGTGTTGCATGCAGTCATATTGCAGACATTTTGCAGACAGATATGGGGCACTTTGAATGCCTTTGCCTTTTTAAGGCAGTTGCCGCTAGCGATTTGTACGGGCCAAGGGTAGCTTTTGCAAAGTTGGAGATGTCACGGCCTTTATAAACAGGCCATGTCCCAGAAATGGCTTTACGGCATATTTAGAAATTGACATGTATGCCATAAATATATGTAGAACTTAGCGTCTGAAAATTTCAGGTTCGTTGAGTAAAGACAACAAAACTACGAGGAACACGCACGTGGGGGGGGGGGGCGTGGGGAAGCTGTTTAAGAGAAAAGATGCGCTCACCTTGCGCCCCGCAGGCCGTCTTAGTGGTGTTGCTATCCCTTCCCTGGCCTCGTTCTGCCTGATTCGGTACGACTGTTTCCGTCGTATGTGAGCTCAGGGCCAGAAGCTTCCAGCAGGCTTCCTATTTTACAGGACGTACGTGGTGGCGCGACGACGTAACGGTTGCTCTGAAAACTGAAAGCTCTCGCCAGTTATATGGCGCCTTTCGTCCGATGATGTATTTATTGCGGGGGAACAAACACTCTCGTAGATCATCGAAATTCACAGCCCATCACTTTCAGCATCCCAAGATACCTGACGGGGCACCGTAGACGTCTCTGCCGACGGTCGAATAACCCTTTACGAACTTCTTGGGCTGTGGGCAAATCGGCCCTTGACTGTTAGATTGTTGACCGCAGGCTGTTTGTTGTACACAACAGTATCGTAACGCCAGTCCTCCTGTAGCGTTATGGTGGAATTCGGCCATTTGTGACATTGTGACGCAGCTGTTGTACTAAATGCCGGCGTCTGACAGGGACCGGTCTGATGTTTACACTGGCCGGCCGGCCGGCGCCCGCAGGTGAAGCCACTCATCTGGATCGAGTCGGTGATCGAGCGACACGCTCACAGCCGCGTCGAGTACATGGTCAAGGCCAAGTCCCAGTTCAAACGGCGCTCCACGGCCAACAACGTGGAGATTATCATCCCGGTGCCCAACGACGCCGACTCGCCCAAGTTCAAGACGACCATCGGCAGCGTGAAGTACGTGCCGGAGAAGAGCTGCATCGTCTGGAGCATCAAGTCGTTTCCGGTGCGTGAGACTGGCCGTTTAGGGCTGGCGGTAGAGAACAGACGGGACGGTGGGTCGGGGTGGAGACCAGACAGGACGGTGGGCTGGGATGGAGACCAGACAGGACGGTGGGCTGGGGTGGAGACCAGACAGGATGGAGAGCTGGGGGTGGAGACCAGACAGGATGGAGAGCTGGGGATGGAGACCGGGATGGACTGGGATGGAGACCAGGCAGGACGGTGGACTGGGATGGAGACCAGACTGGACGGTGGGCTGGGGGTGGAGACCAGACGAGACGGAGGGCTGGGGGTGGAGACCAGACAGGACGGAGGGCTGGGGTGGAGACGCGGTACGGTGGACAGGTCTTCGTTGACACTCGCGGGCGAAGCCAGATTAGCCCAGTGCTGTGATTGGTCGATGCCAAAGTGCTGCATGGCTGTTGCGTTTTTCACTGGCTGCTAATTGCGATGTCACGTGGCACCCGAGCTGCTCGTCTTCCACGGTATTGGGTATTTGTGTCATGTTTCCAGACCTTGTTTTGGTTACGAGACATATTGGTTTTGTCTTTAAATAAAAAACAATTCACGTGTATGTTAAGTGGCTTGAAATTCCTTCTGATGTGTTTCGAAGGGTTTAAGGGCGGATGGTTGATGGTTGCATCTTTCATAATGAAAGGAAGTGTCGGGCTAATGTGCTTCTCAGTGTGGTAAGAAGCATCTGAAGATTTTTCCAGGGCAATCAGGAATATCCAATGATGGTGTTTCTCAGGGCATTGAGGAGTATCTGATTATGCTGTATTTTCATCGTGGTAAGGAATATCTGACGATATCCGTTTTCAGCGTAGCAAGGAGTATGCGACGATTTTGTTTTTCAGAACGGTGGGCGGTAAAGTGTGTCTGATGATGTTGCTTCTCAAAGTGGTCAGGAGTATGTGGTGATTTTGTTTGTCAGGCCGGTGAAGAGTATCTAATGGTATTCCGCCTCATCATGGTAAGGAGCACTGATGATATTGTTTCTCGGTGTGGTCAGGGATATGTGGCGGTTTTGTTTTTCAAGGTGGCGCTTGGTAAGTGGTATCTGATGGTATTGTTTCCTAGTGTGGTCAGGACCGTGTGGTGATTTTGTTTCTCAGGGCGGGAAGGAGTATCTGATGCGGGCCCACTTTGGCCTGCCGAGCGTCGTGGCGGAAGAAGTGGACGGAAAGCCGCCCATCAACGTCCGATTCGAGATCCCTTACTTTACCACCTCTGGCATTCAGGTAGGTGACGCGATTGGTGCAGTGTGTTCGAGAGTGTTCGGCGAGGCCGTTACCCGAAATAACCAGCCATTATTTAGACGTTAGAGTCAAGCCTGGTGTTATGCGGAGTGCATACAGTCTACGTTGTTGTATTTTTCTGGGAATTAAGTTGAAGTTTTCTCCGGAGTGTCGAGCCTAATGGTGCTGGTAGATCTGTGACATCCTGAAGGTCACAGCATGGCCCCTCTTTGCCTCCCTGAGTCACTATAGCCGTTTAGACTGAGAATTTCCTGGAATATGGAACCCTGGTGGCTACAGCAACAACAGCAGAGTGCGCGATGCCGCGTTTATCGGCATTGACAGTTATTTTGAGTCCTGTTTACGTCATATTTCACTGCTGAGAGTAGACGTGTGCCTGGATCCCGAGGAAATGCAGGTTATCGCCGTTTTGTATCCAACCCCTCGTTGACCTGGGCGGGTCATCGTCATCTCGGAAAGGTCGTGTCCCTCCGGAACAAAGCGGTGCACAGGTGACGCAACACTTACCCTGGTCAGCTTAGAGTCCGACGCAAGACGAAGATAACTTGCATTCCATCGGGATCCTGGCACATGTCTGGCTGAGACCATTCATATTTAGCTGGTTAGCCGTAGGTTAGGCATTAAGGGCGTGACGGAGGAAAAAGAATAGACTTGCAATTTTGAGTGGACGTAGGCATGGCGTTCCTAGAACGGTGCCTGTGCTTAAGCAGGCCTTGCCCGTGCCATGTCTCCAAGGAATGGAAGCAAAATGTGGATTTAAAATATGGAGTCTATGACAGCAAAACTTGTGACAATCATGATAGTTGAATACTTAGCGTATATATGAGTGGTTACTTACAGCTGTTGGTTCCAGTTGTTGATCAACTGGAAATTATTGCAGATATTCTTACATGGTAGCAAACTATTGGGCAGTGACCAGCCGTGTCCATATCCGGCCACACGATGTCCAGTCATGCTCCAGTAGATCTGTGCCTTGGCTGGAACCGGAGCCGGAGCCGGCATTTTGGAAACGTTGCGACGGTAATGAAGAAGTTGTCGTACTGTGGTGGACCCGCCTCAGTTTACATGGATGTTCGACCGGAGTGTCAAAGGCTCTCGAGACCCTCGAGGGCTTAGCGTAAGCCCAAAAACACCCACTGAAGTCATGTTGGCCTCGTTGTTGAGCTGTACGGAGTTAGCTATGTTTTAAACCCGGACGTCAGCAGAAAGAAGCTGCCGGCGTTAAAGGTAAACTTGAGCTCGACACTTTAGGCCCTGGAGACACCGAGGCCGTTGATTTGGACCAGCTCGGCAGGCTCTGGCTGACGACAGGAGGGGTGTTGCCATACGGCAGCAAACATTTGGTCGGCTTGTTCGGCTGGTAACTGGACAGACTCCCGATTGGAATGTGGTATATTTAAGTCAACCGGAAATAAAAATGAATCTGCTAGACAACAGACGTTTGGAGTTTGCTGGCAAGGCATGGCAGGCAGTGGTTTCAGTGACGCAAGAAACTCATAGAAGGTTCAGTGAAATCCTCGAACTGAATATCCTTGGGACTGCACGTCGAAAGCGTGCACTTCCTAAAGGTGTACTTGCTGCAGGTAAAGATTCTACAATTACTTTACTTAACTGTAGGATCGTGAACCAAAGGGAGGAGAGTCGGACGCCTTTCGGCCTGGGACCTCATTGAACCGTCGCGTTTCGTGGGCTCCACGGTCCAGGGTCCACGCCAGATTAAACAGGCCCCAGGACGCCCCCAGCGACCTTTGACGCCGCCCCTCCTTTAAGCTCCGGCTCGTCTGGGCTGGACATTACCGGCGGCGGCGGCGCCAGTTCCGGATGTTCTCCAGTTTCCGTCGGCGATAAACAGCGTTGTGCAATATGTGGGCGAGCTGACCCGGCTCGTGGAACTATGTCGAGCGGACCGCAGTCAGGCTCGGACTCAGGACTCAGCCAGTGACTGATAGCCGCTGCGGACATGTGCTGGCATGCCGGCCAGGCGCGCCCCAGTCACCGGGGCGTCGGTTCTGGGGGATTGGCGGACTGGGAGAAATGGTCGCAGCGTGCGGCTGTGTTGATACTGACGTGTTTAAACTCAGGATCAGTGCTTTACGTCACTCTGGTTCATTGGCCCATAGGAATTTTCCTGCCGATTTTACTCCGCCTCTGCGACGTACAAGGGCGATTTGTGATCCAGGAAACTGGTGTGGCGTTTGAAGGCGTGATGGTCTGCAAGACCTGATGACGACGCCAGGGATCTGGCGCACCACTTTCACACACACACTGCGCCCAGTCGTATGGGTTAAAAGTATGTCCATAGCTTGGTGATGCGTTCGACCGGTTTTACAACTGACAGTTGAACCCGGGTCTTGCAGCAACGATCGGCGGCCGCGTCGGTCGGGCTGTGGGGCCGGGTGGAGCTGCTGCTTTGTGACCCGCTGAACCGTGCGTTCCCGTCAGGTGCGGTACCTGAAGATCATCGAGAAGAGCGGATACCAGGCGCTGCCCTGGGTGCGCTACATCACCCAGAACGGCGACTACCAGCTGCGCACCCAGTGAGCGGCTGTCCGCCGGCACCCTGCACCCGCGTCCGACGCTGCACCCGGCTCCCGTGCCCTGCACCCGGACTCTGCAGGCAGCGGGCTGGCTGCGGCCGGTCGTGCGACCCTGTTTCTCGACGCTCGTGACACGTGCCGCGGGAATTGCGTGGCGTACTGAGATCGACGGCGGTGGGATAAGTCTTCGGTATTTATTGTTGTGAGCCGGCGGCTCTGTCTGAAATCATTCCACGGCCGGGGTACTTTGTGAGTGTCTGTACTGATTTTAACCAAATATATTTAGAATGTTTTGAGCGGTAATTTGTGTTGTCTTTGTCTGGACTAAAAGGATGCGTTGACTCTGCATGACGGAGAGCCCCAAAGAAGGATTCCAGTTGAATTCGAGATAACGATTTTACTTATCACCTGGATGATATCTAATGAGCCCATTCGCGACCAAAATACCAAAGGACGAGGGCTGCTTGCCTTCGGCGCACACTTTCGTCGCTTGGTAAAGCTCAGGTATCCCACTTCACGCGCCGCCTTCAGGGCGACCTCTGGAGTTCGCAGCACGGAGCTTGGCCTAGTGCCGTCACGGCAGCCCGCTGGCCTGACGACCCTGTCTGTGACACTGGCCGCCGTCCTTGCGACCCTGACCGGACACTGGCCGTGACATCTGACCGTGACACCTGACCGCGCCGCCGGCGAGGCACGCCACTCCGTGGAGCCGGTCCTGTCGCCAGAGGGCAGCCGTCGCCCTGACTCACGCCCGGTGGCCGAGGCTGTGCCGTCCGGAGGGGCTGCTGGGGAGGGGTGAGGCAGGACGCGCGCGGCCGTCCACACAGCGGCCAGTGGCGCGCGGCGTGTGCAGCTGGACGCGGCCGTCATGGCCGACTCCGGAGTGGCGTTCACGTTTGACGAGCGCCAGCGAGACGGAGCGGGCGGCGGCCTCGCGCCCGAAGCGTCCGGCGAGAGGCGCCGACTGCCCGACCACCTGCTGTGGTGAGTGTTGTACCGGCTGTGAGGGTGCCCGACCACCTGCTGTGAGTGTTGTACTGGACCGGTGCCTGACCACCTGCTGCAGCGAGTGCTGTACCAGGCTGTGAGGCTGCCCGACCGCCTGCTGTAGTGAGTGTTGTACCTGGCCGGCTGTCAGCGTGCCTGACCACGTGCTACAGTGAGTATTGTACCGGCTGTGAGACTGCCTGACCACCTGCTGCAGCGAGTCTTGTACCGGACCGGCTGTGAGGCGGGCTAAGTCCGGCCACGCGTCGCTCGTCCCTCTGTTTATCTGCGAGTGCGGCCACGCTGCCCGCCGCGCAGTACGGCCTGTTTTGTGGAAGGCCGCTGGCGAGGTCTCAGCCTTTCCTAGAACCTGACAAGCCTGGGCTGCCCGACGTGGATGGGCTGAACTCGCTGAACTCGTGTCAGTGCCGAGCAGGCGTGTCTGACCATTCCCACACCGTTCTCGTAACGGCGTACGCGGACCAGTTCTATTTTCACCGGACGGAAATTAAGAAATCGGTCTCGGCGACGCACGGCCGAGATCAAAGTCTGCCCGCCTCCACCGGGAGCCAGTGGTGTTCGGGACCCCTCGCCGCGCAGTTTGAGCGGCAGCCAAGCTGGCGCCGGCCGCTGTCGCGTGTGAGCCGAACAATGCAGCGGCCGATCGGCGCTGGTGGTATGCTATGGCGCCGGCGGTTGTTTATTTTCAGTGTCGGCCGGCGTTGGCCGGGACGCGGTGCCCGTCTGGGTACGACGCCCACGCCCGCGCCCCCGCCGTCCGGCCGGCGTGACCTCCCCTTCCGGCACCCTGTGGCTGGCGGTAGTTTTTGGGTATTCCGTCCCCTGGGCCCGAGACAGCAGCGCTTGCCAGCGAATGAATGCGCAGTAAAGTGACGTCGAGGGAATTTGTCCGCAGCGTTTTTAGTGCGGCTGAGATTAAGCACGGTATTGGAGTTCGCAGGGTTATCACGCGGGGCGCCTGACTTTGTCCCTTTGGAGCATTTCGCTGCCGACCGAGGGCTGGATGTCAGGGCGCGTGAAGAAATGCCTCTTTGCTTCCTCCCAGCTGTGAATGAGTTCCCGCGCCCCTGGTTGGGTGCGATCCTTTTAGGGTGTTATGGCATTTTCCATGTTTTTTTTTCAAAATAGACTCAAGTGATTCCAGACTCACTGAGACTCAGTGATACTCATTGACTTGTGATTTCCATACATGCTTGCGGTAGAAGTCGTTACCCGTTTTTGCCTCTCGAGTGAAACTACAGTTATTGCCGAGCCTATTCGAAATTAGATAACCGAAATTAAATCACTGGCCTTCTTGGAAGTATGTGCCGGCTCGAAATTTTGGGCGTCAAAGTTCATGAATGCTCTGCAAAGACAAGTCAACGCTGGGTTGGCGAGTTTAAGACAGAGCTTCCTAAGGCCATTAATGGGTTGCTGTAAGTAACTAGATGTGCAGCTAACTACAGATGGAATGACGACGAGACTCCATAACATTCAGAATACATTCATGAGTATTCACGTCCTTTAAGCCACTTTTCATATTCACTTATTACATGTTCATTATTACATATTCACTTCCGGAGGGCCAGTGTATCAGACAGCAGAGACATGACTGCCGGCGACGTCAGAAGGACAGAGGAGCACCAACAATGCTAGAGTCCTGACAGTGCTCATAGAACTGGGCTCGATGAGTCGTTTCTAAATATAACAGTATGCCGAAAATCGGAAATCCTCGGGGTCTGTTGACTCGGGGGTTTAGCACAACAAGCAGTCTGCATCTCACCTCACCACATCGGGGCAGGTGTGCGACCGTCTAGGGCGCTTTGCCCGTCCGTCTCCGTGATCCTCTGCCGACGCTCCGTACGGTGCCAGCGCCTTCGTATCCAGAACTAGTGGCCCTCACGAGCCTGCCGTGATCGTTCACTGCATGAAAACAAAGTCAAACATTTGCAAAAGTGAGACTGAGTGAGCCGCTCCAACCATATCTGTTATCCAACAATCCCGACAGTAAGTACGGGCAAGCACGTAACCAGGATTTTCCTCGGGGGGGGGGGCAAATGTTAAATTTAGTCATATACCACTGGCATATGGGGAAGTTTATAGGAAAAAGCAACAATTTTATGTAATAAACCTCATATTTAACCCACAGGAATACATATCCTGTTTATTTTTGCAACATATACATGATCACTATTCCGTATTCGTGCGAAATCGTTGTATATCTAGTGCAGACCGCTTGGCTCAGGGGGGGGGGGCATGGCCCTCATCGCCCCCTCCCTTTTGGCTACGTCTCTGAGTACGGCTCTGCAGTGCCGTGACCCCGCGGCCTGCCCGGTGAATTGCCGACCGCTGTCCGTGCTGTACTGCTGTTGTGACGGGTTGATTAGTGGAGATGGCATCGGCCCGCCATGACAACGCAGCGTGTCGGCCGGCGGCGGCTGCCGTCCTCTGCAGCGCAACATTCTGCTCTCATAATGAGATCAACGCCGTCCTCTGCCGCCTTAAAACGGGCCGACATTCTTACCGCTCGTGCACCGGACGAGACGTCGTTCCTGCTGCAACACCACGCGTCTTCGGGGTTCTGTGTAGATGCAGTCCTGGATCACTGTGAGAACCTCGCCGTGAACCAGCACTGCAGTATCGGCTCACCGCTCTTTCGTCACGGAGCAGAACACCGCGGCCGTTCTCCCAGCTCGGCCCGGCTGATGATGATGAGTTAAGATGATGCTCCATCTCAGCTCCCTTCCGCTGGAGGGAGCGGTCGATGTCCGGTCCTGGCGGTGGTAGGCTTCTCTCGGAGTCGCGGCCCGCGCGCGGCAGGCCGGCTGGATGGCGGCCGACTCGAGCCGTGACCTACAGCGTCAGTGCAACCCTCTCACGTGTTGGTGACCGGTCGGCCGGGAGCGGGGGCGGGGGCGGGGGCGGGGGCGGCCGACCACAGAGCGCCGCGGAATCCGGGCCGGCCGCCAAGCGGCAGTCGCCCGCTGGGTCGCTGCTCGCGACAAGGGTGTCACCTTGCCGCCGGCGCCCATCAGCCGTTTATTCGAGGCACCGGTGGAGTGGGGATACCGCGAGACTGCTCATCAGCAGCTGACTGGTCCGAATCAGGATCAAGGTCACGTCAAGGTCACGTCTGAAAAGTGACCCTCCATGGGGAAGGGCGTTGCCTTGCTTGTGGGTGCTTAATTCGTGGAAATTCGGGCCCTGCTTTGGCCGCAGATCGGCCTGATGTCATGTTGCTGAGGAAGCCGTCAGTACCGACGCTTCCGTGATGACCAGTCTGTCCTTTGCAGAACTGTGGTGATCGGCTAAAGAATCGAACCGAGACCATGACTTTCGTCAGTTAAAATGAGAAGTTTGTGGCCGGAACCGAAATGACGTGCTTGGAAGTTAGGTCTCTAGTAGCCAAATTCAGCCACGTTCTTGTTACATTTTGTGGACTGGAATGTTAACAATCGAATTGCGTGGTAGCAAGATTCATGGTCGGAGTAAATGGTTATGAAATCTAATAAAGGTGAATGGCGTTGATATTTGGGTTTGAACTGATGCGATATGGTAAGCAGCAATTTTACACTTCTTCGGGTTTTATTTTACTTTTGCCGGTCGTTGGGTGGCAGGCTTAGAGGTTCTTAACCCACGTGGTCCCCTATATTACACTGACGTGTCTGCGTACAGCGCGCGGCGTTGTGATTCATCTCAGGATGTAGTGTAAACATAGCAGGGATGAGTCGATAGCATGGAACTTCACCGAGTAACTTGTCTGGTATGAACGAGTCATTACTCACACACTCACTCAACGGAACATGAATCCACAGCGAGCACACACCGCATTACTCGAATTAAGTTGTGCGGAGATGGTGTTAAATAAATGGTGTTCTTGAGCGAATAAGAAGTTTTTCTCTGTTTGCGGAAACGAGTTCATACTTTTTATTTGGGGGGGGGGGGGCGATACGTCGGGAAATGCACCAGCCAATTCAGCCGCTCCGACGTAGTCGGCTGAATCTGCCCCTGACGACAGCCGTATATCTCCAACCCTGCCGAAGGGACGGATCGGCGACAGCCGGAAGGAGCGCCTCGTCAGGCCGTGCCGTGCTGCAGCCGTCAGCTGTCGCTCGGCGGTCGCCGCGGCCGGCCGGCTATCGGTGCTGCGGCCGCGCGGCGTCCTGCTGGGCCGACCGCGGCCGGAACTGCCGCCCGGGGACGGCCGAGCTGCGGCTCCCATCGGAGCGGCGCCGGTCCGCTCTGCAGCTCGGTCACGTGGCGGACAGCGGGCGGAGCCGTCCGGCCTGCCGGCGCCCGCCGTTTGGAATGGGTGGCCCGCTTCCTGCGTCGGGGATGATGGTGCAGAATTTGTCCCGGCTCGTCCTTGCGCCAAGGGCGTAGAAAAAGCCGGGAAGGGACGTCACGCGCGTCATGCCGAATTCGCACAGTACTTCGACTCTGTGCAGTTAGGATGTACATCGCTCCAAAAGGGAAGCCGTAAAGAGAAGTCACGGTTTAGGTATACGTTGCAGCAAAAGAGCGCTTGGGGTGAAAACTCAGTGTTTGCCATTTCAGATAGCGATTCATCAAAACACGTAAACGGTTTCATGATTTCTACCTCCCATCGTAATCTCTACCTTCTTATTTTACGTTTCATTAATCTTACATTTCAACGATTTTTTCCCTTAGGAAAAATATTTCCCTTCCATATGGGCACGAGTCACGATTTTCTGAGTTTAACCCTATTCAGGTGCCTATAACGCTTGTACGCATTTCCGTATGGGTGAGGGGCTTATTCGCTCCCCCCAGATCTCGAAAAGCATCCGTCCGATTTGATGACGACAAACGAAAATCGATTTGCCATGACGCAAACTACGTTTCTGTAAAATGGAATTCTTAAAATCTTGTAGGAAATGGATACAGTGGCGTAGGGGCGGGCCCAGCGGCTCCGTTTGGGGGTGGGGAGGGAGGGCCAAACCAGAGATTCCTGGGTGTAGATGGCAGGTCAGCAAAATCGTTCATCGGGATGGGGGGGGGGGGTGAGGTGGAAGACGCTGGCCGTAGGTTCGGAGTGATACTTCAGCGGCTGAATATGGATGATAGGCCATCGACCAGAGGGGAGGGGCGGAAGATTGGCCATAGTTTTTTTTTCGGAGCTCCAGCAACTTCAGACTCTGGTTGAGTAGAAATACCCATGTCTTTTGGGGGATGGGGCAAATGGCCATTTGTCCCCCCGTCCTAGTCGCGGTTTGGGGGTCATGATCGAGATGCCCCCTGGATCCGCCAGTGGAGGGTACAATTAATCTGGAACGGGTGGTACTTTTTGAATTGTTATAACTCCGATATTCATAACTCCGATTTTTTGTTTTCATGCTCATTTGATAGAACTGCAGACGCTGATTACAATACCTTCCAAATTGCTGTGCGACGTCTCGTTCACGAGATATTCGCGCCGAAAAGTACAGTGGCCTTGAAACGCGCTCGAGACTGCGTCGTCACGAAACCCCAGGCGCCGGCGGGCTCCGTTGGCGGCCGGCCTTTCCGCGTTATATTTCGCTGTTTTGCCGCCGTCTGCTCTTTGCGACGGTTTCCGCGGTCCCGATCCAACGGTTACTTGGCAGAGTTGTAATGTTTTCGTCGGTTCGGCGACCTCAGGCATTTCACATGTGACCGCAATCTTTCTCCCCCCCCCCCCACAGTCTCTGACTGCCCAGCCAGCTAACGGCGCGCACTCTCGCAGGCACAGTGGCAGACGTAGTGAGCACGAGGACACAGCGCCCCCGATGAAATGCTACGTTTCAAAATGAGCAATTTCTTTTTCAGTTGTAGCAAACTGCCGTTCCGCGATGGCATCCCTGTTGCTGAAAAGCATTCCACCGCTGATGAATAGGTTCTAATGAATGGTGTGCTCGCCGTTAGTCGGCGTTTGTGTATTCCAACGTTGCAGACAGTAAATTCAGTCAACAGTGAATTTGTTCAAAAAGGCTGATTCAAGAAACCTCTCGAAAGCGAATGCCGTGATGATGGCAGTTTCGGGTTTCGGGCGAGCGGAGATTTCCAAAGCCCGCAGCTTTTCGGTTTGCGTGTTGGTCTTTTCACTCACTCATCAGATCAGAAATCTTGCATGTCGGAAGAGACTCATTACACTGATGGCGTTCACGATATATGTGCCGTAACATGTTGCCTGCTCGTTGTTTGTAGAGGGGACGGGATGGAAGCACTGACTATGAGCATTTTTACTGCGTTCATTGTGGAGCCGCACCCACACCGGTCCGGGGCTTTTGGGTACAGCGTCCTGTCGAGAGCCGTGACATTTGTCTCTCAAGAGCCCAAGCCGAAGTTACTACTAGCATTAGGCAGAAATGCTCCAACTGGTTTGAACTGGCTATAAAGTAAACGTGGCAGTGGGCTGATCCCTTGATGACTACGGCTGCCAGAACTTCTTTGGAACGCGACTTTAACGTCGGACTTAATCATTAATGGCACTGACGTGTTGAAAACTGTTCCTAACTAACGGACTTCCCAGCTAAAAAATGTCTTTCCGCTGAACAGATCGAGTTTGCTATCATGCTAGGACATTTAGATACGAAAACAACATGAAGAATGAGTCAGACAATCGCAGGCTGTTTGACCCGGGTAGTACTTAGTAGGCTTATTAAAGCATTCTGTATGAGTGTTTCGTCGTTTCTGGAAACGGACTTAGAATAAGAGGGCAGAATTGTTTTTGGCAAAACAGTTCTTCACACGCCATGTGCTTTAATAGGTATTTGATCGTCAAGGTCGTTTTTAATATGACCATTTGACCGAATTTACCTTTCGTTTGCCAAACTCCGGGTATGACATCAGAAAAACCTCGGGGGGGGGGGCAGTCAACTAACCAGTCGGAGACGGGTTAATGTCCTTTCTTACATATGCTGGCATAAAAACATGATCCCAGTGCATCAAGTAGCGTCTCTAGAAGGGGACATTGTAGGCACATCGTAGAAATTAGACGTAGTTTCATAGTCTGGGAGTCCAAGCTATGTCCAAACTATGTCCAAACTAAGACAAACTAAGTATGTCAAGTACTAGCCAAATTGCCCCCTCCTTAGGAAGGCAAATTATCCTGAAGACCCTCCCTTTTGCCATGCCAACGACAGAAAGCCATCCTTCGGTCAGCTTAGAGCGCAAACGCTTTATTAACCTTCGCTAGTCCGGGTATGCAGCCCATGCACCTCTACCGGTTTTTCCTCGATAGATGCTGAACCGGTCGGCTCAGTGAACTGAAATTTTGAGTCCCTGAGTTTTGGACCTTTTTACATACGACCTGAAATCGTCAAGTTGATGTCATGTCAGGTCACTGAGCTGTGGCCTCGTTCTCGAGGGACTGCAGTTCACAAATGTCAAAAATCTAAGCCGCGCCCGTGCTAATAGTGCTTTCGAGGTGGTTTCAGGTCAGATTGTGGTTTGCTGGTGGTTCTAGAGGTACCACTCGGCTATGAGGTGACCTTTTATACTCGTTGCGGAACCGAGGTCATCTAAAGCCGAGGTCACGTCGACGGGGCGCAGCCAGGATTTTCTTAAAAGGGGGGGGGGCGGAGCTCAGTGTGAACTGAAATCATCCGAAAACCGCCTGTCGGGAAGACGATGTAGGTACAATGGTTTCCGCAAAAACTGAGGGTCCGGGGCCGGGTCTCTGGGCCCCCCTTGGCTGCGCCTGTGCATGTCGAGTCACATTCCGTGAAAATTGGTCTGCTGCGACGCTCCTTTCAAAGCGTGGCTAGAGACATCATATGGCTCCATGGGAATATAGTTTATGTCTGTACGAGGTACGTGGTCATTCAAGGTTAAGGTCACGTCAGGCCAAGTCACGTTCTCAAGTGATGGAACGTGATGATTTTGCCATGCACTGCCTCCTGTGGCACAGTGCTAGGTTGGTCCAAGGTCATTGGATCTTGCCTTTGTTTTTAACCTTGGCCTCAAGGTCACCTCGACCTTTGCTCTCAAGGTCGAAGTCACTTTCTATGACCTCGTATGACCCCGACCACTTGGACACCATTATGGTCTACGTGGACCTTGCAAAGCGTTGCCTTGTGAATGCCTGAAAGAATCGTGCAAATGACGAAAAAACTGGATAAGGTTTCGTTTGACTCATCTGATAGGTCAACCGTAAGACACATCTTAAAATAGCCTATTAAAAGTTGTAGGGAATAGTGAAGGCTATCTACCATTTCCTCTACTTTTTTCTTCTAGAACGTCAGGTGTGGAAACGAGTGGAGAGTCGTAACCCCCGGTCCCAACTGCCTGGATTGGCGAAGGTGGCGAAAACCAGAGACCTAGCGAGAATTGAATTCTTACTTACATACATGATTAAACAATCACGATATTCACTTCACATGTGCTCCGCATCTTACCTTAGTGCCCGGGCTCTTGCACCGTTTTGGGTCCCTGTGCTGAGAATACTGACTAATGGGAGCCCTGCAACACTTTCTGGGGACCTTGTCCATAGCCACATACCCGGATCATGTATTTATGCCAGCATATGTAAGAAAGGACATTAACCCGTCCCCGACTGGTTAGTTGACTGCCCCCCCCCGTGAGGTTTTTCTAGGATTGCGAGAAAACAAAGAAACGCAGAGCCACAAAACTTCATGAACCTTTTGCTTTATCATTTTTACACTTTGTGCCAAAGTTTTGACCTCAGGTCAGGTCAAGCAGACCTATGTCAAAAAAAGTTTAGCGCCCTGCAACTTTTTCGCAAAACAAGATATCACAATAATACTTTCAGGGATTAGTGATCTTCATAGATGCAACAAATCTGCTATCTCAGATTTTTCGGAATTTTCCGAGTCATTGACCTAAGGTCAAGCCCATTTTCAAGACGTCGTTTTTCCGGAAATTGACGGAATATTTCATAACATTTTTAGTGTGGAGTAAAGCAGACATCTGGTTACCGTCATTTGGCAAAGTATCAATGGCTTCCAGCCGTTGACCTGAGGTCAGGTCACGAATAACTGTTATGAGCCAAAATGTGCCACCGTCAAAATCAGCGGTGAATTACTCAGAATGAATAGAAAATGGCAGAACTGGCTTGCACAGACGTAAGTAATACCAGGAACCTCAAAAAGTTTGAAAAATTGCATATTTTGGGAATAAATAGGCTCTTGCGAATAAAGCTCCGTCACTTATGTGGACTGGTAACTAATGAATTTTTCCAAAATTTAAGCATGCAAAACCATCACGAGAACCACTAAGATCAATAAAATTTACACTGATAGGCTTTTGTCGCGAAAATAAAGGAACGCTAAAATTTGTTCCCGTTAATTTCTTACTGCGCACGGCCGCGGCGCACGCCGACGGCCGGCCCGAAAATTGCCGTGTCTTTAACTCAACGTTTCGGCGTATATATTGAACAAATCCGAGACATTAGATGTGCATGGGCATTTGCGGACCTTTACTTGTGCGCTGGTGCCTTTACCTATGCGTTATTAGTCACAGCCCTTGAGATTCAGGCCGTTTCTCGGTTTCATGCAGTCGGCTATGAGAAAACATATATAGGACGTAAATTGCTTACATATTACGTGAAACTAAAAATAAGACCAGTTTCGAACTTTACCCGTCACAAGCTTTCCAACGGTGTGCTTATTTTTATCGCACGACCAACCGTTCGTGAGTTAGAGGGGGGCGGCCAACTGCCCCCCCCCCCAGTCGGGCATGATCGTAACCGACCGACAGTCGTGCGCGGGTTAAGAATAGTCGCCAAGTTTCACGGCTTTATCTTGAACGATTCATGAACTGCAAACAAAACACCCGAGGTGACTTTCCGCAGTGTTAAAGGTCATGGCTGGCCCAGACCGGGCGGCCGCTGGGGGTTTAGTCACGTCACAACCAGTCACAAGCCGTTTCAGGCGGGCGCCACTTTGAGGACTGAATTGAACAATTTCCATTCTCATTTTTGCGGTTCTGATGCCTGAGTGATGGTGGTCATGAAACAACAAATCCAAATGGAAACAAAAGGCCCTACGGTCCACATTTAGGTGACCGAAATTCGCCCCTCCAAAAAAATTGTTTCAGGCTGGTCAGCCATCATCAGGGACGTTGCAAGCAGAGGGGGCAACTGCCCCCCTCAACTTAGACAGCATTTGACATTAGCCCCATGACGGTGCATGGTTAGAAACGGGGTGAAAATCGCGTTTGCCTTCCCCTTATTTCCACAGAAGTTCCGTCGATACTGGCCATTATTTTCATCCCCTTGACGAAGAACAGCTATGATAGTGCCTCATCCGTAAAACCCTAGCGAGTCACTGGAGGTCTCTGAGTTATGGCGAATCGGTGTAATTTGGAAGCAACGCCCCATTCCTTTCGCGTGCCGTTGTGTTCCGTGCAACACTCGTCATTGCCAAGCAAACTCTGTAGTAGTGAGGATAGGTGTAGGAACGTCTCAGAAGGGGGAGGGGAGTGCCAGCGCCAATTTTGAAAATTCTTTCCTTCGCGTTAGGGTTAATTTTTAGCATTCTCGGACAGTGGAGTGCCATGACACCCATGGACGCCCCCATTCCTACGACAGTGAGAATTGAGAGGAAGAGCAGGTAATTCCAGTCAACAAGAGCAATTGTATTTTTTTCTTTTTTGGCGCCCGTAACGATAAAAATAAAATGCCTTGAAAACGGTCCCTGAATGTCGTATTTCTTAGTGCTATTATCATCCTACACAAAGCAGCATATATAACACATAACGATGTAGCACAGCCCCAGCGGAACCCAATTACTTATTGTCAGGCATGTAGCCAGGATTCTCCTCAGGGGGGGGGGGCAAATGTCAAATTTTCTCATATGTCACTGGCATATGACGAAATTTATGGAAAAAACAACAGTTGTGTGTAACTGGCCCCATATTTAACCCTCAGGAACACATATAATGTTTGTTTCTGCAACCTATATATGATCGCTATTCTGTATTTCCTGCGAAATCACCATACATCTAATGCAGACCGATTGGCTCAAGGGGGGCATGGCCCTCTTGCTCCCCCCCCCCCCTGCTACGTCCCTGCTCATCGTCTTCCAAACAGGAGCTCGTTACGGCGTTAGACGTGTGTGCACAACATTCCAGAGCATTCTCAGACGGCATAGCGATGCCATGGGCCTCGCCGCGGCTCCCGCACGGCGGTCTCTCGGGCCCCGTACCGTCCCCGGCGTGCCCGACTACACATGAACGGAAGTCGGCGCCGGAGCCGGACCTCTGGTAAAGCGGCATTCGATCACGGTCCGGTCGTTTCAGAGCTGCAGCTCTCGGCTGCGGCAGCAGAGCGGTGCCGGGCCAGCCAGGGTTCCAGGAACCCCAGCCGAGCCGTCGGCGCTGATTGAACGCGATCGGCCACCGGCCGCCCGGCTCCGTCGCGGGCGGCTGCTTACACCGCACCCGTGACGTCACCGATCGTACCAGCTGGTGCCGGCCCCCCCATCCTGGTGCCGCCCCCTCTGGCCAGTGTTGTATTGCACCACACAAGTAAAGGTCGTTCTGTAAAATACTGATAGCAGAGTTTGTACGTCACAGGCGGATGGCCTTAAATACGGGCTGCAATTAGACTGCAGCACACACCGTCACATTCCGTCACGCGTTACGGCAAAGACGTGCGTCACGTATAAACATTACCCTGATGAGCTTTTCATAAACAAACACGCTTGGGCCACTGAGTGTCACCGACTGCGTTTTCTGCACCCCTGTTTTGAAAAATGTCTGGAAGCTTCGAAACAAGCCATTCGTTAAAACTGCATTCTGTAGTCTCGCGATGATATGACACATCTGGGCCTTCTGCAAGCATGCACAGGTCTGTACACGCTTGTGACGTCACACAGCAGCCGAAAAACAGGAGACACGGGAAAAGCGTGGGAATTCACCAAGCTCATTCTGCACATGACGCGTAGGTGCTCACAATGAGGCCAGTCTGAGTCCACACATGGCGTCCAAGTGGAGCCCACGAGGACTCAAGGATGAGCGCAAGTAGAGCACGAGGAGTCCCTGAACTAACGCCGTTCTGGTGCCGTATCGTGACGTGTCACTCCCAACGCGTCACGCCTGACGTCGTCCGCGCGCGTCTGCTTCACGTCCTCTGCTCCTGCCTCCTGCCGGGGCCCTGGAGGGTCACCGGCCGGGCCCTGGGCGCCGCACCACGGCTACCGCCGGCCGGGGCCGGATGCCCCCGTCTGGTCCGTGAGTCACGCGGCCAAAGTCTGGCCGCCGGGGATGCGGGTTCTGCCCCGTCATCGCAGCCGCCGCCGGCTATCTCTGAGGTCACCGCGTCGGCCGGGGCAGCCGGCAGCCGTCCGGTCAGCGCATACCCGGCATGTCTCAGACATGCCGGGGAAGCTGGCGGGAGGCGGTACGACTCTGTTGTGGCTGTCAGAAGCTGGAGGTCTGGCGATGTCTTTCAAACGATTCAAGCTCCAGGCGATGTCTTTAAAACGACTGTGGCAGAATTGGTATTGTGCGCTGAATGGTAACAGACAAAACATTCAGCAAAGCCTTATCCATTCCGGACATTTAGGGAACATAGAGTATGTCTTCTGTTTTCAGCTATTTTTATGTTTCGAATAGTTATACAAGAAGCATGGCGAAAGGGAAATAATGCAGAAAACACGTGGAAATCGTATGGACTGTTAATTTTTTTGTAATGATGAAATGGGAAACAAACTGATGGCCAAAAGATCACGAAGTTCGCATCCTCTTATGCCCCAATAATCATTCGAAAGCAAACTGATTTACGCAAGCATTCACCGTTTCATCGAGAAGAAATGTGTGCAGCATCTGGATATGCACTGAAAGATATGCCCTAGTTAAGTAAAGTGCGTTAGCATTTGATTGTTGACTTCAGATACACTTCTTTGAGCAGAGAACGGCTGATTTTTCCTTGCGGCTGGCATTAGATGTTGCAGATATCAAACTACGGAATTAGGCATCTTGTCATTTCGTAGCCATTGTCATTGACGCTTGTGAGCCGGCATGCATGTGTGGCCGTCTTGTTGTCGAAAAACAATCGCCGAGCCTCGTGTAGAAAAACGTCAAAATGTACGACCGGAGGTGATAGCCCCGACTCGACCTGTTGTCGCCTGCTGAAAAAAAATCGCCAGTGTCGCATGGTGAAGCATCTCAACGGAAATTCCATCCGTCGATCTGGATCTTTCCTTCCGGTGTTTTTCGCCGTCCATTCGATTCCTCCGGCGGGAGGGGGGGGGGGGGCCGGGGCGGCAGACCGCCGCTGAACGGGGTAGCTGTTCGGCGGTCGGCACGGCGTCCTCGGCGACCTTGGCAGTCGGCGGCTGTCCGCGCCACCTACTGCCAGCTCGGCGACCGAAATACTCGCCGCCGCCGGCCGACCGCCCGGGGGCTCGGCCGTCCGACGTGCCCTCGGGCGTCCGGAGCCACGTGGCGGCCGGGCGGCGCGGCCCGCCGCCGCGTCGGCGCCGTCGGGACGAGCTGGCGCGCAGCTGCCGGCGATGACGCAGTGGGCTAGCCGACGGCGACCGGTGCTGGTTGCGGCTCCGGCTCCGGCGTGCCACAGCCTGGGAGGACGCGGAGGTGCGCGCCGCCGACGGCTCAGGGACCTCTGAGGTCGGCCCGACCAAGAGCGGGCGGCGGGGCTGTATCGTTGCGCAGTTGGCGTCTCGCTGCCGGTGTCAGTGAGCCGCGTACTCGGTGTGGTCAGGAGTCGTCTCGATTGGTGGAGGAGTTCGCCATCTGTCTGGGTAAAAGCCTTCCGAGTGGTTGACTCCGGCTACTTCAGTGGCCTCTGGTCATTGAAGCACACAGTGTCGTCAGAAAGTGAGCGAGCGACCTCAGTCGTCCCCTGCAGTCCAGCGCCGACCGGAAGCGGTGAGCGGCCGCGGAGCGTCGGCCAGCGGTCAGCCGGCCAGCGGTCAGCCGCGGCCGCCGGCCTGGCCGCGGCCTCGGACGCCGGCGGCGGTCGGCGGGGCGCCCGCTCGCCGATGGATCGGCTCGCCGTGCCCGCCGAGAAGAAGATGTGCCGCTCGTGGAGCAGCCAGGCGCCGGCGGCCGCGGTGCCGGTGCAGCCGCGCGCCGCCCGCTCCTGGGGCGACCGGCCGAAGCACGCGGCGCACACCTCCACGCCGGCGCTCAGCCCCGACTCGATGGCGGCCAGCACGGCCGAGCAGCTGCGCGAGTTCGAGCGCGTCGTGGCCGCCTTGGAGGGCGAGGAGGCGGGCCGGCTGCCGGCGACCGGCTGCGAGCCCCGGCCGGGCGGCGCCGGCTCGGCCGACCCGCCGTCGGCGGACGCCGCCGCCCGGCCCGGCGCGGACCGGGCCGCGGCCGAGCTGCCCGCCGTCGACCGGAGCCAGCTGCTGGAGCGGCTGCGGCGCCACTCCCTGCAGCCGAGGGACGTGGCCACCAGCCTGCCGCCGCACATGGCCCGGTGAGTCGCGGGCGACGGCCGACCTAGGCTCCGGACCGCCGGACACGCTCTGCCGCGGCGAGGCACGGCACGGTTAGGCGGCCGACACCCTGCGGCGGCACGGCTGGCCGAGTCGGGCGGCGTGGCGCCAGGTTTTGGTTAGCTCCACTCAAGGCGCACCATTTTCATCGGGTGCTCAGTGGACGGTCGTCAGTGAGTGCTTTAAACCGTCCCGTTCCAAAATGAATTGATTGCAAAATTCTATCCGTCTGTTTTGCGTGATGAGCACGGTGTTCACTGGAATATTTCGTCATCTCCCTGTGCGCTACTGGATGGCCAGGAACACCTGCTATGTGGTCGATAGCCCGTCCCACGGAAAACTTACACGTTTCTTATCTTCAAGACCAATAAAGACGTCACAGGAAAAACCACATTAGTGTCAAAATGGACGGTATTGTGAGTGTCGACTGCTTGTTAAGCATATATCCAGAAAAAAACATTGTCGTAATTAGAAGAATGAAGAAATTTAGAAACTTATGTCGTACAGAGTGTCTCATTTTGCCACGACGGTCCATATTACCATGCACAGAAGTGATCCCTCACTGAGTTACGGCAAAAGATCAAATGACATTTTACCGGACCTTCGATATTTGATTTGGCTGTCTCGATACGGTCAGATGCCACCTTTGCTCTTGTCGCACCACGGCAGTGTCTGCTCGAGCCGGGTCTGTCTCATAACCAGACCTCATATCTGCATTGACAGACCCCACTTCTGAACGCTGCAGACCTCGATTACGGTCAAATGGGATTTGCGTGAGCTCAGGCCTGTCCCAAAAGTCGTGGAAGTGTTATCGGTGTCCGAAAACACATCCATGGGCCAGGTTTTTATAAATGATCCGACTCTTGTTCAAGAACTGCGGGAATGTTTTTAGGGGGTAATTACTGATGGATCCAGGCAAGTACAAATACGAGGGATAAACGTACATACCTTTATAAACCGTAGGTATAGGTTATACCGCCATATGTTTATTTCTCCTTGAATTTCGGCGAATTTTACGCCGTCTTCAATAGGCTAAATAATGAATGGTTCATTGTTTTCAGAGGTAAAATAGACGTGGTATGGGAAATTACAGTTACTCTAAACTATTCTCAAGGGTGGAGCCGTAAAAATGTCGCGACTGCCCAAGTGCGGTAGGGAGTCAGTTGGAGATATGGTACGTGAAACGTATTCTATCCCACCATTTTTTGCTTCACGTTTGGGCTGCGATGGTCAACACGGATGACGCCCAGAGACAGTTTTTAAGTGTTGATCTATCGTTCACATGTTTACATGTTTTTCGCAATGTCGTCCAGTGAAGGCCATTGGACGCCACATGGCTATTGCATATTTGAACGGGCTCGTGAGGCTCCTGCGGCCATACAGTTCTGCACTTTCTCACAACCGATTTTGCTGCGGACTGAAGCTGATTTTGAGTTCGAGCCCATCATATGAGCACTCATGCGTCCCTGACTCTTCGGGGTCCCACCAAAAATAGTAAAGCCACGCTGGATCTCCTACGATGCCCTTCGTTGGCCGGAGTGGGGAGTTTGTTTCCTCACGAACATGACTGTAATCGTTATTATACGTTGTTCACCGAGGCAAGCAGAAAACGATCCCAAAGAAGCATCTACAAGGACCGTGAGTGATATATTTTTGGCAAGTGCAATTGTCTTAAGAAATTCACGAAAAAGAAGAGACCCTTCTTTGTTACGTTCGCCGAATCGATGGGTCAGGGCATTGGTGGTACGAACATGCAAGCATTCGGCACTGCTTTTTGAGACACTAGAAGACGAGCTTGTCCAGATGGGTTCAGAACCAATGAACCAGTTTGTATTTATGGTCCGGGCGGATTCAGGCCTGGAAGTGACTAAGCTATTCGTGAAGAATGGGAAAGTAATGCACACAACAACCTTGATTTTTGTTCCATGGCTTGTCGGATTTGCGTTTCATTCTGAATGGAATTTTGTCGGACTGGAAACGGAATCCGATGAAATCTTGCTTCACGTGCTGCGGCTGAATAGGCTTTCCTTGTGCCGGGGAACATCACGATTTATAGTATTTCACGACTGCACTGCAGCGGACAATTGTTTAAATCGACGTGTTGCCGTGATGATCAAATAACATTCACGGCGTCGTCAAGCAAGATCATCAGCGATCAGAACTTCACGACAGAGACCATTACAAGCAAGATCATTGACACAGCCGCATACTGTACCGCGGGCTGTGTAGCCGTGTTGCCGTGACGTGAAAGTGCATTTTGGGTTGTCGTTGCGTAACCGACCACATGCTCCAGAGGTGGACATTGGCCACTCATGTTGTGACCATTTCATACATTTAGTGAAGCAATCTCTGAGAAGTTGTCGGAATCCTTCCGATCTTTTTCTAACAATCGTTATCTTTCAGCATCCATAGCCGAGGTAAAATGCCACTGAAAACGCTTGGCGTTGATAATTATTCATACATGCAAATTCAAACCGAAAATACGCATTCAGAGAGAACACAACCATTCGAAGCTACTGTGCGATCAAGGAAACATGCTTCCAAGTTAAATTAGCATGTAAAGTCAAAGTGTGAAGTGTAAAGGTACACGTTTGCCTTGTTTTGCTTCCTTTGGCCTCGGTATTTTGTTTCTATATTTATATACTTCAGAGCCGTTTTTTATCATTTATATATTTATGCACTAAAGACGACATTTCAGAGTTGGCTTCCATTGTGGCAGGAGAAACAAACAGGAATCCATCACAGTTTGAGTCGATTCTTTGTACGAGTGCCCAAAGAGCAATAAAAACATCTAATTTTGGTTAGGCATTCGTCCCCAGTCACTCTTGGCGATACCTGTTAAACCTTCCTTCACATTTCTGTATCAGTTATAGCAACCCATGCATTCAGGCTCCTGAAATGAGGCTCAAGAAAACTATTTGGAAGCACTCGGGTTTAGGAATAATGCACATATTGATAAAACAAAACGAAGGCATGTTCATTATCAATAAAGGATGTGGGAAAGTTTTCATCAGCTTCATCTGAGGTTGTTTTAAAATGCTGCTTCTCATTTGAATGCAGTCTCCCTTCTGCTGATTTACCAACCTTCCCCTTGATTCTTGATATTCTTGCTTCTTTTGTGCTCGGTGTTTTTCCTTAATACTTTTTCCATCAAATGCACTAAATATTTCCCTGTGAAAAGCATTAAGTAAATATGCACCCAGCAACAAACACGAGGCCATTTTTATAATCAGCGCCTTCTTGACTCTGGCGAATGTATGCCAGTCTATTCCAAATATAAGCTATTACGTGGTGACGCTTTCCTCAGATTCTTATTGACTACGCTGTCCGGAGTATACACACGTGAACAAAAGAGTCGTTTAACCCTATTCCCGGCAGGGCGGGGCTGAACCCGCCCCCCTCGGGTTTTTTGCTTGCCAATTCCAGGCTTTTTAATGCAGCTTCACAAAACTTGGTTACTTTTCCTAGCTATTCTTTCTACGTACCGTGACGAAATTTCAAAATTCTATTTTGCTCAGGGGCGGAGCCAGGTAACGTTTTTGGGAGGCACCTCATGCCATTTTTGGCCACGTTGAGGGTAAAAGGAAAATGTTCGCCAAAAACAGAGTTTTAAAGATAGAACTTAAAACTTTATATGGATGTATAGCTTAATAGTTGGGCAATGTGCAGATGTAATTTTGTTCATCTGAGGCCATTTTACAAGGTCAGGTCAAGGTCAAAAGTCAAAATTTGTTTTTTTGCAATAATTTCGGCGCCGTTCATTCAAATTCCAAACCCGGAATACGTATGGCGTAGAAGGGTGCCTTCTACTTGTGTACCAAGTTTCACATTGATATCAGGTCGGCTCACGGAGCTATGACCTAAAATGTCAGTGAGCGTACCCTATATCGCAATAGCCATCAAATGAAATTTCTGAAAGAGTGAATTCAAACGATTGAAAACGTTTATAGATAATACTAAATGCACACGAGATCATTCCAAGTGACCCCAAGGTCACTGGAGGTCATTTAAGGTCAAAGGTCACAAGTTGATCTGAAGAACGTGTGACCATGACAGTTCCCCCTTTTCATGTCCCTGGCACCGCCTATGCTAACATTATACAAACATTGTAATGCGATTTGTACTTCTTTAGTATAATATGACTAACAGAAGCCAAAAAAGGATGTTTGCTTCTTTTGTTCATTCAGTTGTTAGAAAACTAATCCTTCCATTTTTAAAACCCTGTGAACGCCCATGAATTTTCTCAAAATTTAAGATTTGCGGACCCATGGTAAAAGCCCTATCCATGATCTATCGATTCATGCCAGTTTCATCGAAATCGGTCGATAAACAACGGAGTTATAAGAAGTCCAAAAGTACCCCCCATTTTGACATTTCCCCCCCCTGTATCCACAAATTTCGAGATTTTGAAAATTTCTTTTTATAAAAATGTAGTTCACGTCATGGCAAATCGATTGCCGTTTGTTGCGATGAAATCGGACGAGTAGTTCTCGAGATCTCAGGGGGGCCGAATCCGCCCCCCCTGCTGGGAATCGACCATACCGTCCAGCCCTCCGGGAATAGGGCTGGACGGTATGTAACCTTTACCCGTGCACATTCCTAAAAGCCTTAATTGGTAAGCAGCCGAGTGAAATATCATTCCAAGATAATAAAGAAATACGGGAGGGAATGAAATAAAGCATAAAGAAATACGGAACATACCAGTATGAAAATGAACTGGTGCGAAAAGCTTAAGTGACCAACGATTTTATAATCGACTCTGTTTATGTCACGAATTTTCATCGATCAGGGGCGCCCGTTTTAATGCACGGTGGACTGGTGGAGGGGGAGGTGTTCAACGCCGCCCCGGCACATTTTTACTATCTCCCAAATGCATATACGCAGCGTCCTGAAACTTTAGTACCTTTTCTGGCATCCTTTATGCACATACTGATAAGATTTGGAAATGAGATCATCTTAGATTACGTCCTTATGATGTCATAAAGACAACCATCTTTTCCGATTCGACGTCCAGTTTTACTTCGTCGTTATACTGTGAGTGTTTTTGCAATGTAGGGCGCCTCTGACTTACTTTACATATCAACATGGTCTGAAAGTTCAATTTGGAACACCCTTGATTTCATACCAGGTCATCCCAGGACAAATATGTATTCGTCAGTTTTCGGGTCCAGTGAGAATACGTTTTAGAAAAGAAGTTGAATAAACTGATTTTTGGATATGGCCAGACAGATTATCAAATTTTCTTGCAACGAACTACATGCACCAATTGCACAGCAGTTTCTTGCAATAATGCAAGGTTTTTGTAGTTTATCCTTCAGCGGTTTCATTCAGATTTCAGCTTAGCGAGTAAACTGGTGGCGTCTGCTTGGCGTTCTGGATGACTGGTGAAAGATATCGGCCTTTGCAACGCTGTGCAACATTCCATGAAAATGTGCAACATGGGATATGTTGATTTGTAGGGTCATGCAGAGGTGCCAGATGGCGGTCACTAGCGCAGTATTGCATGTACACGGTAACTGGGACCATTTCAAGGCTTTTCTTGTGACTAGATCTTCCTCTAAGCGTCTTTTTAATCCTCGTGTCAAATGAGCCAGAATGCATGCACTGCATGACCCGTTATCGCGGACATCCAATTTGACCCGGCCTGTTGCCGTGACGTTTGATGGCCTTGGGTCAGGTGTCATTCGGAATATGAGATCAGACCGCCATTGATATTTTGCTATGCAAATTTCATTCGTGGTCTTTTTCTCATTGTGATTGGGCAACTCTGGAGAAAAGGGTCATTTTTTGATGTCTGTCCTGACCTGTGGCGTCATCAGTGACCCAAAAGTAAAAAGAAATAATACATGTCACAGGACTGCCTGGTTCGTTGCTATCGATGACCGTCTGAATCAACCGAATCGGGCAATTTGTTCTAGAGATAAGAGTGGGAGGGGGAGAGGCGTTCATCGCCTTCTTTCCGTCAATGGGAGGTGGCGAAATAGCGCAGTCAATACCGGGCTAACAATTAGGGGTGCACGCGCATTCCTGAAACTACGTGATTCTCCACATTTGAAGTGGCATATGACGAAGGTTACTTTTTCGCCTGAAGGAGTCAGAGTACAGCAAATTCTGAGATCATTGACTTCTGTTGTTCTGAAGCCATGGCAGCAAATGCAGAGGCGCCTCCGGTCAATATCGCAGGTTATTACACTCGACAAATGTCACCTGTTCGTGGAGGTTTATTAGTGGCCCAAGGGTATAAGTTCTACGTCGAGTTTTTGCCGGACGACACCAGTTGACGCGGCTACTGACGATGTAAAAACAGGTCATTCCATGTACGTAGCAGCCCATAGGGCAGGTGGGGCGGAGGCCCCTACGACCTTGGTGGCGGCCCCACCAGTTCTGGATAACAGCGGCACTATTTTTAAAAAGTTGCCCGAAAATGCCTCTGGCCCCACCAACTTGGAGAACGCTCCTACGCACCGTGTCCTATTCCCATATCCGCGTGAGATGTATTGAGATGTTCATTGCTTATTTCATGTCAGGACATAGCCGTGCGAATACCATGGATGCGCATTTAAACGGACCTGGAAATGAATGAGACAGTTTGTTTTGTGAATATGTAGACATCCAGGGAAAAATTACGATGAAAGTCTTCGTTTCTCCAGGAATTATGCAACAGACATTGAGTTCCGGTTGCTTTTATCCGCACAAGCACTGCGGATAGTACGCCGACTTAAAAATATACCTTATCGGTCCGCGTATCGCCCGATGTTAGTTGACAAAAACATAAACCCGTGTCTGCCGGTGTGTCGTGGAGAACAGATGACCACGGTTTATTTGCATCCCTCAGGATGTTGTTTCATAAATGCCGGCACTTTTGAAAAGTCACTATTGCGGGGCAACCTGCCTAGATTTTAAGTTCATTGCCGTTTTGGCACGACCCATGAGCTACATTCTTGGCTGGGTAGACTCGTGTTTATTCGCATTGCCCAAGGTCGCTGTACAAACAAAACGCCACGAACAAGATTGTTGCTCCCCCGAGAAATGGGACATCCTGTCTGGCATTGCGTCATTGACCCTTATGCATCATCTTGCGAAAACGACACGAAAACTAAGACGCATGCACACAATAAGACGATAAGGCGATGTGCAAAGAACTCATGCTGGAGACGAGCACACATATGGAAACAAACAGCGCTGCGGAAGTCAAAGATGCTTAATGAACCATTCCTTTATGCAAAGCTACATTGAATATGTCTCAAAAATGTGGTATATTTAACTGAAACGCTTTGATTTCAACACGCTCGCGAAATGCGGTTGAGCGTGTCGTCTTTAGCGGATGGCGGACACACACGAGCACCACGTGTGTATGGCGCTGCGTCCAGTATGTATCTGGTACCGAAACCTGAAAAAGCAGGAATGAAAAGCTTTCCAACGCAAGGAAATCAACATCCAAACGGGGATCCCAGACCGGTATGTCGTTTGCTTACCAGCGGCTTTGGCACAGATACCTACCACTATTTTCCGGCTCAGTTTTCATGGTGGTTTTCTCACGTACACGCCGTGGAAGTGCGGCGTTGACTTTCTTTTAGCGTTTGCCGGCCGGGGTTCATTAAATCCCACTTTCCGGTTTTCTGAGACTAAAAAAAAAAAACAGAAACAAACAAAAAAGGGTACAGAGATGCGAAACTAGAAGTTCCTTTTCATACATCATTTTTACACCTTTTACCAATTTGTAAACTCATGTTCACCTCAGGTCACTGATCCACGACAGGTCAAGTAAAACCGTGCTCCAAAAAAAGGAAACTGTTGTAACATTTGTGAAATGTAGTGACTGACAGGAAACTTGGCATATTGATAGAACGTGACAAATAGAACAGTTTCGTTTTACCACATTTTTCGGAAATCTCTAGGTCATTTACAATGGTCAGCTGAACCTTTGGGCTTTTTACGATTGCTGTTGAGATTGTGGGACTGGCACGGCAATTTTCAAACCTATATATATATATATATATATATATATATATATATATATATATATATATATAGTGCTAATGTATATATATATATAAACATATATATATATACCTTAGCACTTTCACGTCATTTGCACACGTAATTGTACCCCTTGACCAGTGACCCGGGGTCGGGCCACGCTTCATACCAAATTTTGGGACCCACAACCGAGTACAGGTCTTTGGTTTGCAGTGTTCGCATGTTTATTGGTAGTCATATGTGCTTCGAAAGCACTCATACAGTGAGTCTTACGAAAAAGGAGACATTTCAGTCCAGCATACGGAATGCATTAACGAAAACTGTTCGATCAAATTCTCACTAGCATATAATATGAGAAATGCTATATTATACGCACTGCATGCCGCTCCTTCCACTCCTTCATTTTTGCCGGCGCAATATCTTCTCCAGAAGAACACGTTCTTGCTCCAGGCACAGTGACGCTCGACGCATGACAGACTGGATCATGGCACTGCATGTTGCGCGTGGAACCATGCGGACTTGATCGCCTCGTTATACTGCTGGATGCTTCAGGAGTTGTTTTTGCACGCTAGGATCTTTAGGTATCCCCCCCCAGAAGAAATTACAGGGTGCCCAGCTACGGAAAATGCGTTGGCCGCGAGATGGGCTCCTTGAGAGATGAGTCACGCCTCATACCTCCTTCGCAGCCACCTCCGAGTCAAAACAGCTGAGTTAACAGTCGCGCCATCCTGCCGGAGTCACCGGTCCCGCGTGCTGACACCGCGTCTTTGTGTGAGGCGCTACTGAGCCCTGGTCATGACCCGCCTGCACCTCGCGGTATTCACAGTCAGCACCAGCTGTCCGAACCTTCAAAGAAGAGTGGACCAATGACGCCGTGCGCGCCCAGGGCTCACCAAGCAGTACACTTCTGCCTGTACAGAGATCCTTCAGTAACGTCTTCTGGTGGCTCAGTACCTGCAGGTCTGAGTGTTGATGGGCGCAAAATGACCTCAGTAGTCGGCGCGCCCGAAAACACCAATGAACAACAACAACGGCCATCAAAACAAACTCGTGCTTATTAGAAAACCACGGGCTCCATGCAAAACGTGCCAGTGCGTCACACGTGCTCAAAAACCAGGCGCTGTAGGAGGCTCTGGCCTGGCTGTCAGCCCGGGAAAGCTTCTGGTGGGTGGTAGTCTTTATGGTGAGGAAAGAATGTGATCTCTCGCGATCCGCCCTGTTGTTGCCTTTCTGCACCCAAGATCTTGGCTGAGTTTCCGCAGACTTCTTCGGGCTTCGCTGAAGAACGCTCCGACCTTTTTGGCCATCTCCTTGTTTCCCTTGGTGAATATGGGGCTACAATGTAGCTCGTTTAAAGTCCCAGCACTTCCCCGTTGCATAAATTTAGGACTTAGTTCAAGATTGCACTCAGGTTTGGCGCTTTGCGGGCGTACAAAACTGTTTGAATTTACGGCTTGTTTTCAGAACCGAAGCAGATTTAAAGTAAAATTTTGGCAGCCTTTCTCTATCATTTGTACGAAAGCGCAACATGGCATACATAAAAACTACAACTGAAAACCAAAATAGCAAGACCATATCTCGTGACAAATGCAAACGCACAAAACAGTATGTTATCCGTGTGACCTTCAACGGCAAGGACAATTAGTCATTTTATGCTGAGACGCTCGGTATTTGGTCAGAACTTATTTGCTAAGGGTGATCCAATCCCATTTGATTCAGGCTTGACTTGATTCAACCCTTGAAATATCATGCTTGTTTTAAATGCAAACACTACGACCACGAATGCTAAAAACTATGTTGGTGCATTTCTTCTGCCCAGTTTGTGCCGCCATGTTACTGTTGTATCTGGTCGCCAGAATAAAAACCCTTGACGTCGCGAAAACAGCATACCGTCAGATATCCGCCTGTTCCACTGCGGCCGTGTCCGTCGCCCGGTATTTGAGTGACTTACGTGAAAGATGTTTTTGGGGACCGGCTTCATGCTACTAAATGGGTTTTACGTGGTTCGATGCCATAAAATTGCATACTGTACCGTATTTGATCAATGATGATGCGGCAGGTGATACAGCGAACACCAAAACCGCGCGACGTGTAAGATATATATATAGCATCCATAGGATACGTATAGCAGTAGGCTGGCCTAGGCGGACCTTGTTTGACTTCATTGTGTCAATTGCTGACTTGTCAATTGTCAATTGCTGATATGCGTGCCAGACACATTTATAGCGTATTCCAACCCCTCCCCCAAAAAAGGTTAAACATTCAGAAAAACGAGATTTGTGCTCCTAGAAGGCAATGTCCTGCCTCATTTCCGCTTCCTTTTAAATGGTCATATTTAGCCCCAAATGCCCCTCTTCTGTCCCACTTATAAATACATAAGTGGTAAATAAGGCCTTTTTTACTGTTAACCCCTTTTTGAACCTCAGCCTTTGTTATCAACTTTTTCCACCAAAAAATGTCAACAGGGCAACTTGACCTATGATGAACCCAATGTGACCGTAATATTGGCCTGACTTGAAAAATATATAGGTGCTTTCTTCTAGTTTTGACAAAAGTTTTTCAACAGTGTTTGTACCTTTTCTGTGCGGTTTATAGTCCTCGATGTCTTGGAGGGTTCTCACGATCCCCCGGCGCGGCGAAGGTGGGCCCGGAGGCCGGGCCGGCGAGGATTAAATGAAGTCACTGCTCACATTGGTTCACCCGCGCAAACCATTCCTCCGCCTTTCTAACAACTCATCGAACGGACGGCGTAGGCATTTTGCGCTTAGCTGTGAGTTGTTGAGAATTCTGCTAACAGTGGGCGTGATACCATTGTGTGAACAGTGGGACAGGTGCCGAAATCGTCTGTGACCTCGGGGAATGCGTGTGCCGATTGCCGCCACTACGCTCGCAGCGGACGTTGCCACTGCACAGTTTCCATGACGGTCGAGGTCGACCGGTCGTATACAGACCGGCCTGGGCCGCCCGTAACGATGCCTATCAAAGTTGGCTCGGCCGCCGCGTCTAAACGGACAGCCGCCGAGTGTAAACGGAGGAGTGGGGAGGGGGCGCCCAGGTGGTGTATCTCCTTGTTGAGGTCGGCTCGGTGACGAGGTGTCGGAGCCAGTCCGCAGCCCCCTGGCCGGCAGTGGCGCCCTCTACCGGGCCAGCCGGGCGGCCTGACGAGGGCGGCGGGCCGGCGATGAAGCGTTCAGTCGCATGGCAACGACGAGAAGCGCTGGCTCAGGGAGCCGGTGGAAATCGTCCTCGCCTTAGATTGCCGGAGCTCCTGCTAATCTATTTACCGGCTGGCTCATACGCACAAAGCTGAAGTAAGCCAGAGCTCGGATAATGCAGTAAAGGAAGACCGGCCTCAGGTGGTGCGAGGCAGCTTCCCGTACCTCTCGGAGCCAGCGCGGTCTTTGTTCTAAGAACCCTTCGAGTCCGCTGACTCTGCCCCGGCAGAATCGTCTTCTTTGGTCTGCAGTGGGTCTCAGTCGAAACAAGCCCACCCAAGTCTCGACATTTTGATGCGACTTGAATAACAGTTACCCATGACCTATCCTGTGTCGGCTGCGAGTCTTGGTTGGCGATGATGTGGACGGCCGTTCAGCCGGAAACCTCTTCTAGTCGAGATTTCAGGAGTTCAAGAGCAGTTGGGCTCTGCAGTATAAGGGTGGTTTCACATTTTCGTCTGCCAAAACTTCGTCTTCCACTGCCTCCATGAACACTTGGGCAAACAGCACACCCAGTGGTGAGCCCATAACGATGCCATCCTTTTGGCAGTATATCTTGCCCTGTGGGCACTTCAAGGGTACCTTGGTGGTGCGTAGTCTTGAGCATTGCGCACACGATGTGTTACGGGATGTCTGGCGCTTGCATGGCAGCGTGATGGTACACATACTTTGCAAGAATCTTGATGGTTCCCTGCACTACAGTGAAGAGAACCACCAACATTTTTGATCACGTGCGTGCCGGTGGTCTGGCATTGATGGCACGTACGGACTGATAACCTTGCTGAGGGTTTTCGCCAGCTGATACGTCGGCAGCGGGATTTCAGATATGATGGGGCGGAGCGGGTTTCCCGGCTTGCGAGTCTTCACGTTGCCGTACAAATACTCGAGCTGGTGTTCTCCGACTGTCCGCTCGATCTCGTGTTCTTTGCTGCCCTTGTTCGCTGCATTGATGAGATCGTTGGCCCGACTCTTCAGTTGTTCCACAGGGTTTTTTTAGATTCTCAGGAGATTAGTTTGATCATTGAAGGTGGCGGCTGTTTTCTGATGGTAGTTATTCGCGTTTAGGACAACGAAGAGCTGCGATTTGTTTGCTTTCCGCATGACGATGTCGTCGTTATTTCGCAGATCTCTGCCTGCGGGCCTTAGGCGTTGATCCAGTGATGGCTAGCTCGACCCACGTTTGTTTTCAGAGCACTCCGCCCTCAGTTGGTCCTGTATGTCTGGATTTACCCTGATCTTGTTTTGCGCTTTCAGCCTACATATATTTTGGTAAAGAAGCTCTAGCCCTACTTTCATTGTTTGCGTAGGATATCGAGGAACAAATGTGTGATTGACCCCCAAGTTTAGCGGTTCTTTTTGATCCTTAGAAAGTGACAGGTTAGAGAGACTTACATAACCTTCTTTAAGTTTGGCGATTGGGACCCGTCCACCGTACAGGCTAAACAGTTTTTTTTCTTTGGATGCGGTTTTCTTGGGAGTCAGCATGCAGGACAAGTTGCAGGGCCGGGCCAGATCAGGTCTGTTTCGTAATTCTTCATCAGTTGGTCCGGCTAGATCAGTCCGATTTCGTAATTCTTCATTAATTAGCCCTGCAGCCGATAGAAAAGGCTCAGCCCTCATCTGAACAACTATACCTACATTTCTTTGACGATAGATGGCAGGGCAGCCCCATTAGTTGGTATGAAACATATAGGTATTCCTTAGTCCTGACGATCTCGAGACAGAACTGAAGGCATTGTACCTTCATGCAAGTCCTGTCCTGGCGATCTCCAGTCAGAACCAGAGGCAAAGTGTACGTAAATACAAAGCATAAACGCTAGTTGCAAGATTTCCGGTGTATTCAGCTACCAAGAGCCGCTTCCCGCCAGACGCCGCTGCGGCCAGTCAACGTGGCACCTGTGTTCCACTGGTCGAAAGCTGTACAGCATCGCCACAGTAAAACTGCATCTTTGCCAATCTAACTGAAGGGAATGAAAATGCTTTTGTGATTTGTCTGCTCCGTGCGCCCATTATCCTGGTTTTACTTTGCGGAAATGAACCGCAACAAGCAAGATCTCCAAAACTGGCCTCGCTGAAACGGTTTTGGGTAATAAAAATATGACAGAATGCCAGAAAAAATCGCTTTCATCATCGACTAGAAGCATAGGCTTAGAACGGTCCCAGACCGTATCCAGAATGTGATTTCCTCCGACCGTTTTGAAGGTCCAAACGAACCAATTGACGGCTGGATCACTTGTCATCAGTAGATGTGAAAACTGATCTGTCATTGCATCTACACGCTGCGATTGGTAGAACCAGTCAGCTGATAGCTCCACTTTCTTGTATCCCTGTTGCTAAGTAGTTATAGGGAAATGTTAAGCATCACAGCACTGTGTGTGCTTGTTTGCCGACACCGGCAAATGGTACCAGCCCTACAGATTTTTGAACTACATGGCTGTGTCTAACTCGAGCTAGCTAAAGCTGTTGACATCAATACACTAGGACGGATAAAGCGTGGAGTAATAGAGCAAATGTTCCATCAGGCGCAGGGGCCCTGCAGTGATCCGGCTGATTGTTTCAAAATCCGGGAATGCACGGAGACCAGTGTTATCGTTATTCGTTGTACCGGCTTCGCTTGGCCGAAACTGGCTAATCACCGGTTCCCTGTCTCGAACTCTTGCTGCATGAGACGGTCTCCCTTGTCGAATTTTTACTTGCTCTCATCTCACGCGGGACATCTGACCATAGGGCTCTTGCTCGACAGCCGTTTTGGATATACGCTTACGAATACCCTTACGCATTCATGTAAGCGTATCCCTGTGATATCGCTTAAGGTTTTCGTCTTCGACCCGGCCTCATGCTTACCTGTTGCCTTTAGTTTTACTCGGTAGTCTTGCCATGGGTTTAGGCACCTTTCCTTCCGAGTCCGCAGTCAGTTTAAAGTTTCATGGAGAAATATACTCGGTAACATAACTCAAGTCGAAACCCGAACTGTGCGGGGGCGGATCCAGCTGTTTGGGGGGGCAAACCAGAGTTTTCTCGGTATTGTTGGTAGGTCGACGAATCCACGACCGGGGTGGGGGGGGGGAGGGGGGGTGGAGGACGGGAGGACGCTGACCGTGGGTTGGGTTCGAAGTGTCCAGCGACTTCAACTCTGGTTGTGTAGTAATAACCATGTCTTAGGGGGGGGGACAAATGGCTATTTGACCCCCTAATCACAGTGGGGGACATGGCCGAGATGGCCCCTTTGGATCCGTCAGCTGAACTGTGTCGTAATCTGTTTCGTAGTCCGTTTCCCCGTTTCAACGTAGGGGAAGATTGAGCTTATTGATATAAACCTCCAAAGCCGATTCAAAAGGGGACCTCGCTGTCCCACCTCTACAGGCGGAATGTTCGCTAGAAAGTTCCAGAGTCATGTTGAATCTGTTAGCTCCATCACAACCCGTGCAAACGAAAAGCGTCGCATTTCAAGGCAGCCAGTGGCGGTGTCCAGTCCTGGCGCCATCTTCGTACCGAAGCGGAACACGTAATACAGGAGTGCGAAGTTGCTGCAAATATGGGCACTGTCATGCATTTACTCTTCTCAGAATCTGAAAGGGAGGGATGGGCAGGTGCAGGAGGTATTTTAAAATGGTTGCACCAGAAAAGTAGAAATATTACGCGTGATATCAATACCAGCGTGTCTCTCACCATGTTGCCCAGTACCCTGGATTCTCTGTCCTTTCTGCCTTAGACTGTGAACGCTTGTAAACGACCTTGTTCTTACCCTACTGAAAGAGCTAGGATCGATTGTAATCAGTGGTGCGAGCCATGGCTCTCAACACGGTACATGACATAAGCTTTTTCGTGACCTATTTTGAAGTCACTACAATTTGGCTCATTTATTTCCAGGCGTTTAGTACCCATTTTGCAACTTTTTATCCTTCTCAGCCTCAGCTGACGTTTAGCAAATAGTTTTGTTCTTACCCTCGAAATTGGTTAGAAGGTCACTTGATAAATACTCGTACTTCAGTGTTCGTGTCTGTATTGTATTTTGACCGAAATGGTGTGTGGGCGCCGAATGACCTTGTGGTCGGTGCGCCCCTAAGCCCCAATAACCAACGACCGAAATGGTGTGAAGCACGACATTCCTCATGCACGAATTCCTAAGGCATTAGCCTACAATCAACCCAGAAGACTGCATTCACTTTCGTGGCGTGGCTCCCAGACTGTCGGTTCGATCTGCCCATTAGGAAAACAACCCTAATACGACCTTTCGGCCGGTGTCGCCTACAGCGGAACGTATCATTAACACCGTCTGACGTCCAGTCTTCATGCTTAATGGCTGGCCAGAGGACGCTGTTCACTTTTTACTTTTCAGTCGCCGGCTAATCGCCGGCGACTGTCCGCAGTGTCCGGATCAGGCTGTCCCGGCTGGTGTCCGCAGTGTCCGTGTCAGGCCGTCCCGGATGGTGTCCGCAGTGTCCGTGTCAGGCCGTCCCGGCTGGTGTCCGCAGTGTCCGTGTCAGGCCGTCCCGGCTGGTGTCCGCAGTGTCCGTGTCAGGCCGTCCCGGCTGGTGTCCGCAGTGTCCGTGTCAGGCCGTCCCGGATGGTGTCCGCAGTGTCAGTGTCAGGCCGTCCCGGCTGGTGTCCGCAATGTCCGTGTCAGGCCGTCCCGGCTGGTGTCCGCAATGTCCAGTGTCAGGCCGTCCCGGCTGGTGTCCGCAATGTCCGTGTCAGGCCGTCCCGGCTGGTGTCCGCAGCGTCCGTATTAGGCCGTCCCCGGGCCGGCCTGTAATGGCAGGAGCCGCGGCTTGTGCGGCGCCCGGCGGCGGCGGAGGCGGCGGTCGTGAGCGATGGCCCAGGACGGCGATTCTGTCTGCCGATAGTGACAGTGCACGACGATGCCGAGTCACGATGACATGGCCGCCTCTCGCTAATGCGAATACAAATCACTCCGCCCGCTGCTCGCAGATCGGGTCGGCGTTTAGTCTCACCTTCATGGAAATTGGGAAGAAGAAGCTAGATAAGAGAAGAGGTTGGATTACACGGCCCGTGAAGGGAAAAGGAGACCACGGAGAAAGAGGAAGGAAATGGAAAGTCAAGGACCGATGAATATTCTCAGCCGTCGACTGGCCAGTACGCGAATGACAGCTGCGATACGTCCGATATCTGGAACGCGGCGAGAATGCAAAAACTCCCAGAACTGTGCCCGAAGCACTCGTGCGCCGGTGCGTCTTTCGTTCTCCTTTGCGTCCGGACGCCAGATGATTTAAAGCGCCGTTGCAGCCAGATTTTACATGCGTGTTTTGCAACCATCCGTCGGAGCGCTGTGCTAGTGCCCCAATCGCAACTGGAAAGTACGACAGCTTACGTCATATCCACATGATGTCAGAGCAAATCCCGGTTCAAATTCGGTCCAGCCACTGGGACCGAAATGGGTCCAGTCGCCCCATCCTCATATAGCAAAAATAAAATAAATGACACTACGCGCTATGGATGAGAGCGCAAGCGATCGTCCTACGTCGGCCGTTTAGAGTGCAAGGTGTTCATTCTAGAGAGGAGAGGCGCCAAAAATGAGGCCTTGTTTTCACACTGGTCTGAGTGTGAAACACTCAGAGACCTGAGCAGCTGACCATGCCGCCGAGCAGTGTTCAGGGCCGTCCTCTGGCCGCAGCCAGTGCTTGGCAGGCGATAGGCGGCGTGGTCCAACGCCGTGGCGAACGTCCCCTCGGCCACGGTGGGCGGACCGTGCTCGAACGGCGGCCGACAGATTTACCACGCGCCGGGCCGGACCGGGCCGGAGCGCCTGACGTCGGCTGACGCCACCACGTCCTGTCAGGCACGGCGCCGCCGAGGCGCCGCTCTCGGCCCGGGCCCCGCCGCCTCAGGCGGAGGATGGCGCGCGTGCTAGGCGCAACGCGGGGTCCGCCCCTGCACCGTGACCTTGGCGTTCATAACCGTGTTGGCTTTGCCTTTCTCGCCTCTGTTTGCCGAGGGCTCGAGACGACATCCGCGAGTCCAAAATCACGCCGGCGGCGACAGGAGATACCTGTTCCACGGCGCACGTGTTTGCCCCCATCATCTCTGCAAACGGCGCCAGCATCGGGGCCCCGGGAGGCGGTAAAACCCCCGTGGATACCTGGCGTCGTCGACGGCATTCCCGGTGCGCGGCTGTTTGCCGCCGCGCCCACGGCGCGGCGCGGGGAGCGTTTTCTGGCACCGTCACCGCGCCGTGAACACCTTGGGATTACGATGAGGTGGCGGCATCGTAATAGCCAAAACAAACACACTCGGACTTCACCTTCGTCTGGCTGCACTCGTCATGCAACGCAGTAACTCCCGTCTCCTCTCTCTCCTTCTCTCTCTCTCTCTCTCTCTCTCTTCTTGCTTGTTCTGTCTCTCTCTCTCTCTCTCTCTCTCTCTCTCTCTCTCTCTCTCTCTCCTCGCTCGCTCGCTCGCTCTCCCCCCTCGCTCTCCTCTCTCTCTCTCTCTTGTCCCTCTCCCTTTCTCCCACCTCTTTCTGTTCCTTTTCAGCCTCATTCACACCACGATACTCTCATGCCTCAAAGCTCGCGGTTTGGTCTTTTGGCCTTGGCCTTGGCTTCACCGACCTTCGCGATGACTCGTCTCTTGTGCGTTGGGCGCTCAGATTTGTCTTTAACTACAATTTTAACTGAAATCTCCAGCCAATTATGCCGGCGAGAAGTGCTCAAAGCGTATCGAAACTCTGTTCTCACAAAAAGCCTATTGCGACTCCTGTTGCGATTGCAGCGGCCTGAAACTACCCTGAAATAAGGGGAACGAACTTTACTGTCAAGATGATAAACCATCCGTGCATGAATGCAAGGAGACAGGAACACACTCACTCGACAATGTTCCATTCCATGGTTGGTCCCTCTCCCCGGCAGGAGGTGAACATTGCACAGTTACATAAAGCCTATAATGGGCGACATTGAGCCATCTGCCCTGTCTGCCGGCAGCCCAATCATGAACATCAAGTCAGCGCGAACGACCTCTCGGACTCAGCTGAAGCAACAGCTCATGCGACAGCAGGCTGAGGAACAGGAGGCCCGCGAGCGCCACCTGCACCTGCTGGCGCTCCAGCAGCAGCAGCAGCAACAGCAACAGCAACAGCAGCAGCAGCAGCAGCAGCAGCAACGGCAGCAGCAACGGCAGTCGGCGCCGGTCCCGACGCCTCAGGCCTTGCCCAGGCTGGAGAGCGTCGATGTGCCCAACAAGGTGCTGCAGGTAGGCGGAATGTGTTCCCACCAACATGGTGCAGGTGACATTGAACCATCGGCGTTTTCGTCTTCACGTGAGGCGTTGCAGACGTTGAAAGCTAGCTCCTTGTTTCGAGTGCAAAGCCCGGCTGGTTGCACCAGCTGGGTTCAAGGTTTCACTTTCTGTCACTGGGCGAGGGTCTTCACCCTTCCCCCGAGTGACACTCGACTCCTGAATCATCTGTTTGGAACGCAATACAGCTCACACAAACCTGACTGGTCGGCAAGAGAACAATGCCATTGAACAGATGTCGGCGAGACACACAGGAACCTGACACATGCTGCAAGCAGTCCCTCTTACCATTATGAAACACAAAACACCCAAAAAATTTTTTTGTATCAGGACGGTACCAGGGGCACACAGGGAACTGAAGGACATACAACCGTATCACAGAACCGGAACTGGGACAACACGGCGTCACAGAGCCGTGACGACTGGGACAGCACGGCATCACAGAGCCGTGACGACTGGGACAACATGGCATCACAGAGCCGTGACGACTGGGACAGCATCACAGAGCCGTGACGACTGGGACAGCATCACAGAGCCGTGACGACTGGGACAGCACGGCGTCACAGAGCCGTGACGACTGGGACAACATGGCATCACAGAGCCGTGACGACTGGGACAGCATCACAGAGCCGTGACGACTGGGACAGCATCACAGAGCCGTGACGACTGGGACAGCACGGCATCACAGAGCCGTGACGACTGGGACAGCACGGCATCACAGAGCCGGGACGACTGGGACAGCATCACAGAGCCGTGACGACTGGGACAGCACGGCATCACAGAGCCGTGACGACTGGGACAGCACGGCGTCACAGAGCCGTGACGACTGGGACAGCACGGCATCACAGAGCCGTGACGACTGGGACAGCCCGGCAACACAGAGCCGTGACGACTGGGACAGCACGGCATCACAGAGCCGTGACGACTGGGACAGCACGGCATCACAGAGCCGGGACGACTGGACAGCACGGCATCACAGAGCCGTGACGACTGGACAGCACGGCATCACAGAGCCGTGACGACTGGGACAACATGGCATCACAGAGCCGTGACGACTGGGACAGCACGGCATCACAGAACCGTGACGACTGGGACAGCACGGCATCACAGAGCCGTGACGACTGGGACAACATGGCATCACAGAACCGTGACGACTGGGACAGCATCACAGAGCCGTGACGACTGGGACAACATGGCATCACAGAGCCGGCAGTGCCGGGGCCAGGACACGGCCACCGTCCGGCCGCTGCCCCTGGCTGTGGTCGGGGCCAGGACCGGACACCGTCCGGCCGCTGCCCCGGGCTGTGGTCGGGGCCAGGACCGGACACCGTCCGGCCGCTGCCCCGGGCTGTGGTCGGGGCCTGCGGTGGAGGGTCTGCGCTGGCGGGCTTGGTCCTGGGTGTCGCGTTACGGCCAGGTCGGCTCCAGCTCACCGCCAGCCCTGCTCACCACTGCCGGCGCCTAGTCTCGCACGTGGTGCACGCGCAGCGGCGTCGGGTGCTGAACCCGGGCTGCGGGTTCCCACTCGCTCGCTTTGTCTGCGGCCCCTTCATGCGCGGTGCTCCTGCGGCCCAACCCAGTGCAAATGTATTGTGGCGCTGTGGCACCCTGCTGAGGACTCGTGAACGAAATTCATTGTGAGAGCTCTGTGACGTTCCTGATGACCATCATATCCACGCGTCTGGTGTCCTCTCGCTGGTCGGCGACAGGCCCGTGCTGAGACCGCAGCAAGGTAAGCGGTGCGCTAGACAGTGCATGCCAGGTGCCTGGCGGTTCTGACGTGTAGCGCCGGGTCGTGAACAACAAACAGTGGCTTGGAAGCGCGCGGGTGCCAGCTGTCGGGTGCATTTCGAGTGCGGCACTTGCCTGTAATCCGGCATGAGACATCGTTCTCGTGTGCCGTTGGTGTCCCTGAAAGTGACACCAACCCCTTCCGTCTGCCGGCGTGGTCTGCCGTTTCACTCTCTGAACTCTGCGCAAGTTCCGTGAACGGTGAAAAGCACAGTGTCGTGGAGATGCGCAGGCAAAGGGGAGTGATTAACACAGACCCGCACGAGAACTGCTGTCCTAGAAATTTCACAAGAGTTACCCTAGTAATCCTCTTCAACTTTCTGGAGGCGATTATGGTCTTTGTTACGTTTGCTATTCGTTATCCAGTGCTTCAAATGATCAGTGTTATCCATTTTCCATTTTACTTCCATAGCTGACTGATTCTCTGCAGTGGGTGTATCTGCCCTCGTGTTGACCTTTAACCTGATGTCAGCACTTTTCTGGCCTGACGTCGGTCGACCTCTGGTCTGACGCAGGTGGAGACGCGGCTGCAGCACCCGACCCGTTACCACATGCTGCAGAACCAGAAGCGCCAGGTCAGGGAGTACCTCTCGCACTCTGCCGAGTCCCCGGCGCCGGCACCCGTCGAACCTCGCCAACTCATGTCGCCACTGTCGAACCAGACCAGCACATCAGAGGCCACCGAGGTGAGTCCGCAGACCGGACCAGCGTATCGGAAGCCACAGAGGTGAGTCCGCAGACCGGACCAGCACATCGGAGGCCACAGAGGTGAGTCCGCAGACCGGACCAGCGCATCGGAAGCCACAGAGGTGAGTCCGCAGACCGGACCAGCGCATCGGAAGCCACAGAGGTGAGTCCGCAGACCGGACCAGCGCATCGGAAGCCACAGAGGTGAGTCCGCAGACCACACTAGCGCACCAGAGATCACAGAGGTGAGTCCGCAGACCGGACCAGCACATCGGAGATCACAGAGGTGAGTCCGCAGACCGGACCAGCGCACCAGAGGCCACAGAGGTGAGTCCGCAGACCGGACCAGCACATCGGAGATCACAGAGGTGAGTCCGCAGACCGGACCAGCGCACCAGAGGCCACAGAGGTGAGTCCGCAGACCGGACCAGCACATCAGAGATCACTGAGGTCGGTCCGCAGGCCGCACCAGAGAGTCAATGCCAAGAGTGGTTCACGAGATAAAACATGCCGGGATGGCATAATCATTGTTCAGTGCCACTTCTGTCGGAACAAACACCAGGGCTGCAATAGAACACTTGTGGTCATTGCTGTACACATATCCGAAACCATGGCCAGGATCCTTGTCCAGTGTTTTAGCCTGTGCTTGGCACCACAAAAATAGGTCTGCAGAGCACTTCTCGCTGAGACGAGCCGCGTACCGTTGGTCTCTCGGTTCATCTCTTGCATAACGTACGTTCCGTTTTGTTATGGATCATTCATGAGGCCAACGTATTATGCACGGGCATCTACTTACGTGCGTGCGGGCAAGCGGAGAAGCTGATCAGAGGGCGATCTCTAGCTGTCCTCGGCAGCAGGACAAGGTATTTTCAGACCGTTATATTGAGATGGCATCCAGCATGCCGCAAGGTCTCATCAGGAGGACGTAAATTTGCATTTGGGCCCGGCGAGAGACTTTGTCCTTGCATTATTGACGATGCAAGGAATGCAGAACAGCCAGAACGATCGATTAAATGATCTCGATGCGTCTGAAAACAATTTATCTTCCGGCAAAGTTTCACCCTTGCCAGTGAGCGGTATGGGACACAGACTGATGCAGCCTCGACCTGAGTTTGTTTTGAAAGTGAACCCCGGACGACTGCTTCAGTCTCTCTGAAGTTGGCTTAGTTTCGTTTCAGTTCTTTTTACGCGTACCCTGAAAGTGAAAGTGATCTTGAAAGACCACTGATCCATGACCTCTTTCTCTAGGACAGCTAATGAAGAAATTTCGACCCGACAAGGGCGGCCATCGCATACCACACGTTTTAGATATGTGGTCTGTCCTTCCTTCGTCAGTTTTTTGCATGGGTGTTACCAATGGTGTCTGTGACCACACTCGGTTCCTTACTAGAGTCAATGTCATCTTAAGCTGAACTGGAGCCATTACCCTTTTTGACCTTTTCTGACCTCTGAGATGCCATGATGCAATCGAACGAGTTGATTTGCGTAGTGACAGTAGTGCCAGTCCATAAACATCGTCAAAGCTCGTTCCGGTTCCTTCAAAAGTGTCCTAGAGATTATGTCCCATAGAATCCGATGAAAACCAGAATGTACTGAAATGACATCCTTTGAGGTCGTCGGTAAGACCACTGTGTAAATTAAAAGGGTCAAACTGGCTGATATCATGTAGCCAGGAGACCAAATTACATGCTTGTTTTTGTTCTGATGCTCTATCACGTTAGGTTTGGAAATGGCTAGGAGTCGTACCCATCCTTCCCTTGATGTAGAAGGAAGCGAAATGGAGAACGCTGGCAGAGCAAAGAAACAAATAGCAAACGAAGGTAAAGAAATGAACTCCCGTAAAGCAGCTGCAATCGATTAAAACCCTTAGTTTCGCCTCGTCTGCATCTCAGCAGGTAAAAACAAAAATCATTCCCTTTTTGCGGTGTATTACGGAAAATGACTTGGTCGCCGACATGAGAAAATACCTCTGCACCGTTTTATCTGCATTTTTGAATGATACTTCCCAGGTATTTTTTATACTTCTTATGTAACCTCATCGTTGTACGAATGCAAATAGGCGTCGTGGTGTGTACTGACGCTGGCCATTCCTCCTTCCTCACTAGCTGAATAGTGATGGAAGATTTTCCGCAGGCCGTTAGTTCGGCTGGCATTGTCCTTGAGAAGCTGGGACATTGCCATGAGCCGTAATGAGGGTGATAAAACGTACGGACTCATTTAGAGGCGTACAAGTGGCGAAGACCCGCCCTGGAGCTCACTTGCGGTTAGCGAGTTGTGACACTCCAAATTCCGTACGCTTCGGCATGCGATACGCGGCAGATGCTATCTCACCAGTCTCACAGACCTGACTGACGGCGCACCGCTCACTGGCCCAGACAGGGGCGGCTGCTCACCGCGTGAAGAGGAGATGGCCTCTGGTCGTATTCTGGCCACTGAGGAAGTACCCAGACCACTGAGACAGCCATGTCGGGCTGTCTCCTGGGGAATCGGACGAGTGACGAGTGACGATCACGGGGAGAGGACGAGTGCCTCCATGACGCGGGGCAGGCCTGTCCAAGCGGTGGCGCGGTCGCGGTCCTCAGAGGGCGCTGGCTCGACTGGCGAGGCGCTGTGATCGGCCGGACGGACGGCGGCTGCCGGCAGTCGCAGGACATCGTGACGCTGCACTGTGGCCACACAGGTGGACGCTGTGATGCTCCACTGTGTGGCCGCACAGGTGGACGCCGTGACGCTCCACTGAGTGGCCCGACAGGTGGATCGCGTCCCATTCAGCGTCTCGCCGCGGCAGGTGGCCAGATCCATGGCCTGATCGACACGCCAGACGGCGGCTTTGGCCAGGTCGGTGCGGAGGGAGGGATGGGGGGTACCCCGGATCGCTACGAGTTTGACCGACGGCCGGCTGGACATATCAGTCTGACTGATGGACAGCCGAAATATCAGTCTGACTGCCTGACTGCTGACCAACTGACATACCAGTCCGACCGATAGTCAGCTGATGAATCAGTTCGACTGCTGGCCAGCTGACGTGTCAGTGTGACTGACGGCCAGCTGAGGGATCAGTCTGACTTATGGCCGGCTGTGTGACGTCACATCCTCAGATGGGCCGTAATGACCCAGCTCAGACCGTCACGCACTGGGCGTGGGAACGACTTTGCTGGCTGTGCGGAGGGGGGGGGGGCCAAGTTCTAGGCTGTTGTGGCTCGATTAGGTAGGAAGTGCGATTCAACGTACGGCGAGAACGCGAGCCCCGATTAATAGGCAATAAAAACTGGAGCTAATCTTTGATATCCCGCGAAGCGGCTTGTCATCGCTACCGTTCGGGATCCCCTAAATAAGCCTTATCTTGGCAGGCGGGCGCGGATACTGCGAACACAGGTACAGATCAGCCGTATCGAAGTTGTGGCTACCTTGGACACAATTAGCTGGTTTAGGCAGCAAAGCTCCGCGCGGTAAATAATGAACCGAATTATTGAGTGCGTTTTTTAGGGGTTTTGCTGACCCACTGACTTGTCGTGATAATGGCTGGAGGTGAAGCTCGTTAAGATATGGGCCTGTACCCAGAAAATTACGACATTAATCCACGATGTTTTTAGTGAGACATGCAGCGGGCATCGAGAACTTGCAGCGCTAATTAAATACACTTTCCCCGTAACATACCAATTAAATGCAGACGGACCCACGTTTTTTGACATATAGGCTGCAGAGTATTTTCTCATGTTTTCATCTTTTTTCACGCGTCCGTATGAAATAATTGTTACCTTGGCAAAAGAGCTCGACCTGGACAACATCCTGTTCCTCGTGTAAATGCCTCTTGTTTTTGTCAAAAGATCCATTTCCAAGTGCCATTTCGTCCTCAATGTTCAGCGCATTGCCTACACGTAAAAACCGTTTGGATAGGAGAGGATAATCCTGAGAACGACTGCAGCAGCTGGGCACGATTTACACAAGGGGTATTCTGCTCAGTGGATGGTTGTCTCGACTTCGGGCGAGTGCCTGGGACTGTCCAGTGAGCGTCTGAGCTGACGCCGGCGAGGCCAGGGTCTCTCTGGACAGCCGACGCTCTGCGAGCCGGCGGGAGAGCTGCCTCGGACTTCCATGGGCCGGCTGGAGAACTGACTCGCACTCTGGCTATCCAGCAGCTCATGTGACGACAGACGGCTGCGGTGGACGCCCACTCTGGCTATCCAGCAGCTCACGTGACGACAGACGGCTGCGGTGGACGCCCACTCTGGCTATCCAGCAGCTCACGTGACGACAGACGGCTGCGGTGGACGCCCATTCCGCCTGCGGGACTTGGACCGGACCGCCTGACAGCTGGACGCGAGGCTGTGGCCGAGAGCCGGACGGGCGTACTCTGGCCACCGTCTCGGACCGCGCCTGCCCGCTTATCTGGAGTGGCCGCGATCGTCGGGTCAGGCCAGATTGGCGCTATCGCGGGCTGTCCGTCGCCGGGTCCTGGGCCCCGCCGGGGACCTCGGCCCGGCGCTCTGCACGACTGGAGCGGTGACCTGCCGGCCAGCCCGGGCCTCCGGCCGGCCGAGGAGCCGTCCTGCCGCCGAGGACGGCGTCCGTCCCGCCGGCTCTCGGGTCGCCGGGCGGGCGGCGGCGGCTGCTGTCGGCGCCCGGGTGACCTCCGTCCGTCGCCACGGAGCACTGACGGCCGCACCCGGACGTACCGGGAGGAGACCGTCTCCGGAGACGGCCGGCGCCGAGATAGGCGCCCGCCGACAAGCGGAGGGTGCGCCAACCGCGCAGGAATGTATTCTCCCAACCACGTACCCGCACCGGGGTCGACATTCGACGATGACCGTAACAGATCGTCGGAGACTGGCCCGAAACCGACCCGGTCATAGTCGAACGCGTGTTGCGCGACAGGAGCGATGTGCAAAGTTCAAGAATGACGTAATTTGTGCAAACAAGAACGTCATCATGAACACCAAGTAAACTGATATCTGTCGAACAGTCGCTCCAGTTGCGCAAGGTTTTTTGGTTTGGCGGTATCCGGCTTGTTATGAGCAGCAGTAGCCGGCTGCCGTTGTAAGTGCCTGCAATTGTATACACTCGGTTCTTAGCAAGATAAACGATTCGGAATTTCCACGAACTCCGAGGGCATGGAATGTGCCATCTGAGATGACTTCTTTGCATATGCTTGAGCATTAAATGTCTTTGCTCTGCAAGTTTTCGCTAAGCTGTATGCAGAGCACAGCCACCTCTACATTTGAGCACTGGGTAATTCGCGGGAGTGGATGTCTTACACGATAAGATTAAAATGAGCCGCATAAACTACACATGCTATTTTGAAATTTTGTTCAAAATTATTGTACTCACCCACAAAGGTCGACGGAGTACCTGGTAATTGTTTGTGATTGTGTATCACATTGATGATGCCTGCAAGATAATCACGGATAAATCGCCTTGTCCTTCTACCACATGCGTAAACAATATCGATGCAGTTTCCAGGACATTTGAACTGACACCGTAACGCCGGGGTCACCGCATTTTTTCTTCTTGTTTTTGTCTTGGGAAGGTATGCATAAAGCTATCGAGAAGCGAAGTGTGAATAAATATAGTTTCTGATATGAATTAAAACTCTTACGAATTAGGCCCAGTGTTCAGACGCATTTTGAGCAACACCAAAACAGCTCTTAAACGGCCAGTAAACTGGAAGCAAACAGAACATTTTGTACCCGCGATGTGATGAATGGGGCATGGAAGACGGTGCAACGCTGCCCGCTCCCCCCCCCCCCCTTCTTAAACACTTCAATTTAGTATTGACCCTAAGGCGTTGACTAAACAGTAATGACTTAAAAGCGATCTTTTCCTCCCCCTTATATCCGGACGTTGAACTCAGAACTCAAATTTGCCCTGCTGCCCCGGCCTTAAGCTCCCATGTCACACACTGGGTCATTATAACAAAGCAGAAGAAGTAACTCATCTGTCTTGAAACCACTGGATACAAGAAAAATGCCGCGAAGAGCGTTCGCAGAATTCTAGACCGTACGCTTTCCTGCTGAGAGATGACAACTTTTGTTTGGTCGAAGATAACATAGACCCTTATTTCCCATCTGATACGGAATCTGAAATATATCTCCGCAGTTAAAACGATTCAAGCATCCGCCTGACCCCTCTCTCTCTCTCCTGCTTGCCCTCCTCCTCTCTGTTGCTGATTGGCTCACTACCCCTCACTAACGTCACGTCCCACCCGTACGCAGACCAGACGCTCTGCCGTGCCGGCAGCGACGTGGCTCGGCCGTGCCGCCTGGCGGCGCGTGCGGGGCCGCGGCCGACCTTCTTGATTGATGGCGGGCGCGGGTCCGGCAAAGGACGACAGTTGGCCCCAAACGCGGTCCGTGCGCCGGCCGGGTGATGGACTCCAGACGGCCGGCTCGGCCCGTCCGGCGGCCGGCCGGGCGGCGCCGGCCCGGTCCGGCCGGCCGAGAGACGGCGGCACACGGCGGCCTCCTGCCCGTCTGAGGCTGCCCGGACAGAGAGGCGGCGGCGCAGGGCGGCGCCCGTCCATTTGCACTCCGAAACAGCGGGCTGATTCGAGAATTCCGTGGCACAGGTCTGCTAACATTCATGGACGAGGGAATGAATGAAGGAATGAATGAACAGGGCCACAGGAAAAGAGGATAATGACACACAGGGACGAATGGTGCTGGGATACCGTGGCTCATACTGAGACTGGGAAGTGCAGCAATACGATAATGCAGGTCTGCAAATACAGGACTGCATGGACAAGGGACAGGACGGCGCAGACAGCACGACACGGACGGAACGGCACGGACAGCACATCTTGATTGAACGGCAGGGACCTTGGCCGGACTGACGAAGCTGTCCGTTTCGGCAGCTGGTGACGTGTATCCGTCCGGCGTCTCTTCCACCAGAGGACTCTTCCTTGTCTTCATTTTCCTGCTCCCGTAAAAGCCAGTGTCTCCGCGTTCGCCTGAGAGATGCATGGATCCGCACGACGTGAGCGTATGTGTGTCAGAGGAGACAGCGAGAGCACTGGGGACATGCAGAAATTTCAGTTAGCTCAGCTTGATACGGATAATCCATGAGTTCTATGCTGCGACGTGATATATTTGCAAAATATTGGTTTTATGTTGTCTGTTTGTCCAGATAAGGCCTAAAGTTTTTCAACCATTACAATGCCAGTAAGCCTGTGTACAAACTCCCTAGTAGGGCGCGACACCTTTTAGGAGCACTGGGTATGAAATCTGAGGTTCTGAACTTCCTAGCTGTTGAACTTCATTGCAGAACACCTTACTACCTGGTGAACGCGGTTCGTTTGATTTATGCATTGGCCCTGGTGCGAAATTAATGCATTGACCCTGAAGCAAAAACACCGCGGCACGCGTAAAAACAGCTCTGACCAGGCCACGCTCGCAGCGGCCCAGCAAAAAACGCCGCCTGCCGATCGTTGTTTAGCTCTTCCCCTGGATACAGAGTCCGATCTAGCGAATATCCGCGCCTCAATTGGAAGCATTACAAATGGACTCCTTTTCTGGTGGCATTTTTTGCTTATTTGACGGCGGTTTTCAGTCAGATAACTTTTCATTTTTAGATAATGGTGCTATATCACCGTGTATCGTACGAAATCTTTGCATGTCATATCGTGTCATCACAAAGCTTAGAAAACTCAGCATCTTCAAGGAGTCTTATAGCATGAGAAATTTGCAGAAGGAAATGGCCACGAAAGAATAACGCGTTACAATATTTTCGTGGCCAAATGAATGGAAATTTGTGCCCCTGGGTAAACTAGGTAACATCTCATTACCTCCAAGTTACAAAACGGCACAGAGAGGGAGCTGGCATGGAAATGGATTTCTTTCGCTCACAGGTAACTTCTGACGAAACAGCGGGCGCTTAATGCCCTGTGTTTGTGCCTGCAACTAGAAAAAATGGTAATTCTATAAATACGACGTATGACTGTATTTGAGACCATGGTTGGTCTACATTGAGCTCTTGTGATATTATGGCATATACTGCACACTATCGTCTTTTGCGCAGAACCAGTGTACCGATGAGAATCACATAAACTCAAAAACGGCAAAATCACAAAATATCGTTGTTTTGTGGCACAATTTTGACGGGATTGTGGACAACCCTGACAATATTTTTTTCACCAGACGGTGCAAAATTGATGTACCGAGAGGTGTGACAGTTTGACGACGCTGTGTCGGTTTGCTCGAAGCTGTACGGCAGAGCGGTATGTCATGCCATATCGTACCACACGAGTCAAAGTGCGTAAGTCAAAGTCAAAGTCTAACGTTTCACCAGGAACTTTCGGCTGAGGCGATGGTAGGGCTCGGTGAGCCTTCGACCGCCCACAATTCTTGACCAGCTTTCCAGTATCAGCCGACAGTGACGGGATGGTGACAGGACTGATAGCTCGGCACCAGCCGCTGGCGCCTGGCCGCTGACGGGACTGGTGGCTCGGCACCAGTCGACGGTGACGGGACGGCGGTCGGATCGACGGTCGACGCCGAGGTTCCCCGGGACGTCGTTGTTCGAGGCGGGCCGTGACCTGGGTGGGTTTTGCGCCGTTCTGTTTATCCTGCCGCCGGGAACGGCCGCCGGTTTTTGCGGCCCGGCTCGGACGGCTGCGCTGCTGCGTCCCCCCGGACAGCGACAGTGTCCGTCCGCCGTCCGACTCTGACTCCACCGACTCCGGCGACTCCCGCCGCCACCCGGGATGGTTCAGCACGCAGTGAGTAGTGCTCCCGGCTCATCTCCGTCTGACCAGGCCGGGCAGTCAGTAGTGTCCCCAGCTCATCATCCTTCTGGACAGGCCGGGCAGTCAGTAGTGTCCCCAGCTCATCATCCTTCTGGACAGGCCGGGCAGTCAGTAGTGTCCCCAGCTCATCATCCTTCTGGACAGGCCGGGCAGCCAGTAGTGTCCCCAGCTCATCATCCTTCTGGACAGGCCGGGCAGTCAGTAGTGTCCCCAGCTTATCATCTGCCTGGGCAGGCTGGGCAGCCAGTTGTGCTCCAAACTCATCACCCGTCTGGGGGGGCAGGCAGCTAGTGGTACTCCCAGCTCATCATCTGTTAGGACAGGCGAGCAGTGCCAGGCACTAACGAAGCCTTTCGTCTTTTGAGTTTTGGAGCACCACGGTTCCTGCGCTCCATTTCCAATGGCAATTATGCCGCCCGCTTAATTGGCATGTTTGATGTTACCCGAAGACTTGCACTGATAATTTGGTGACATTCCCGGCATAGCGCCTTCGACCGACCGCAACGCAGTGGTTATTCTCACCCTTCCCTGCCGTGACAAAAAGGCGAAAGCTTGTGATGTGTAAAGCTTCACGGTATTGTGCAACATTTATGGCACAAATATCATGGCTGACACCACCCTACGGGTGCACTGAAAGCATATCACTCGATGAAGCTTCGCCCGGCCACTACGGCGGACGTTCGCTCCTGGCCACCTATGGCAGGGATCAGTGCCGGCGTGTGGCCAGGCGGGCTGGTGCGCCGGCGCCGCCTCCCCCGACACGTGGCGACAGTTTGGCGGCGTGCCCCCTTCTCCCCGGCGCCCGCTGAGAGGCCGGGACTGGCCGTGACCGGCCGCTGTCCTGCCGGGGTCAGGACGAGGCACGAGAGTCCGTCCCCCGGTCGCCGCTGACGACGCGGGTAGGCGTCAGGCGCGCCGTCCGAATGAGGGGTTACAGAATACGATCTGTCCCCCACGGAGCGCTGTCCCTGCGGTTGAGGGGTCGCCTGTTTGGCGCGGGACTGGCGTCTCACCCTGCGTTTCGTGTCGTGGGTGACCTGGCATCAGTCGGCGGTCTCATACGGCCCGATTTATAAGTCTTTATGGCATGTTCCGATACGAACTGACGATGTTTCTACGATTCTCCACAGCTGTGAAAGTTGTAAGATTTGAGACATAAACAAGTATTTTCGAGCTGAAAATCTTGATGTGCTCCAAGAGCAGTATGACTGTCACTGAATCATAACGTATTAATTCGTCATGCAACGAATTTATGTTTCGTTGTTCGTGAGATCCGAATACTTTCTAATGCATGCGCAGTGTGGAAACCGTCAGACGAATGTCATCAGTCTTCACGGTAAGCTGAATATATCGTGGACCCCAGGAATGAGTGGACCCGTGCTAATACCAGCACGCGCTGTCAGTTTCGAATAGTGTCTTTGGTTCTTCTGGAAGCAGTTTGACTTGATGACGAATTGGTGCTGACTTATTGACGTGCTGACGAAAGGAGGAACCACCGACGATTCTGTGGCACTTGGCTCCACGTACTACGGGTGTGCAGAGAGATCTGCAGCCAGCTGAAACCGACAAGACAAGTACTCAGAATCCGAAAGATGTCGAATATCGTTTGGTTGCAGGGCGCTCTCACGACCCGTGCGGCTAGGCGGTCTGACCAGGTTTTCAACCCTCTTTCCGTGCCAATGCTCGCTGGATTTTTCCAGCGCCCCGTCGAGTGAGTTGCGCAGCTCGCACACGCATAGCTATGACGCTCTGCCCATCATTTGTCCATTTTTTTTCTTCGTTTTAGGCGTGCGACTTGCAGGAACTGGTAGGTCGTCGCAAAAGTTTCTGTTCTCCCGGAATCTCGTATATGAGCCGTTATCGACAGAGCAATCGTGGCGTAAGTTCTTCGTACAATCAGTTGCCGTCACCAGTCTTGTTCTGCACGCTGCAGGCGTGCGCTATCTGCTGAAGCCCAGTGCTCAAAATCTGAGTAAGCTGGGTCGATTTGAAAGTAGGTAGGAAAGATTGAATGCCCACTTAATGATCACCATCAATCAATGAAGGACTGTAAATTAAGACATTTATTTTGCTAGCATTGTGAGGCGTAACCCAGTGGCAAAAACTGTTACCTGATTTTTGGCAAACATTGGGTGGACACCCTACATTAATGCTCACCTTCAGAGGTGGTAAGTTTCTCACAATGTCATGCCCCGTACGCAGTAGAAACGGAAATGTAAGTTGGTTGGTTGGTTACTGGGGCTTAGGGGCGCGCCGACTGCAGGGTCATTCGGCGCCCAATGGAAATGTAAGGCAATAGGACATTTAACACTTTCATTGAAAGTGACAGACCGATTTTGCATTTTCCTATCAAGTTATTTATCGTGTTTTTCGTGTTTTTCATTTCAGATTTGAGTAAATTCCTTGCTTCTTTTCCTCATGGATGTTCTCTGTAATTCATAGTTCCGTTAGTGTGATGGCAACATAAGTTTTGATATAGTAGTATTGGTTCCGCAACACTTGCATGTCGTCATCATTGTTTCTGCATACATTTGCGGTATCTGCTACAGCCGCTTCTCATCAGAAGAAAGCGATACCTTGCAATATCCTTTTTCCGTACGTATTAAAAGGCCAAGTTACCAACAATTTCAGCAGTAATTATTAAATCGGACTGTAGCAGATGCCACTTGGCGTCTTCTTGGTGCATAGCAGATCCAATATTTTCCCCTGCTCTGCTCCCCCTCCCCTCATACAACAGCACCTATCACATATTATAAGAAAGAAACAATTTTTTAGGACGATATTTCCTTGATGACTGTTATGTGTTTGTACATTTTTACTCATTCGGGTGAAAAAGTCGGAGGTGTAGGGAAAGGTGAACCATTGTGTTTTGCGGAGGTAGAGAGATACTGAGAGCTAACAGAGAAGCCAGGAGATGGAGAACGGGATGGGAAAAAAGCGAAAAGGAAGAAGGAAATGGAAAGAAAGAAAAAGAGAGGGAACAGAGGGAAGATGAGAGAGAGAGAGAGAAAGAGAGAGGGAGAGAGCAGAGTGGAGCAGAGACAAATGTTGGCGGGAGGAAGCGTAGCTGGGCGGATTCCAGATTTCAGTAAGCGGTCGGCTGAGGACCTTCGGCGGCCAGGCCGATCGGTCCCCGCCTGGCGGACCCTGATTGATGTCTGGCGGTTAGCATGCCGCCTCAGTTGGCCAACAGGGCTTTGTACTGTCTCTAGGTGGCCGCAGCCGATGTCGGATGACAGATGGCCGTGTTTGGGTAGTCTGATCCCGGCGAGATGTGCCGCAGCTGCTGGTGTGGAACGGAACGTCTCCCACAAAAAGAAGTTTAAGCGTGACGTCCACGCGACCGCGGAGGGGAAGATGACTGTGCCCGGTGCACGTGTTTTTGTAGGGATCAAGTATTCGCTGTCATTCAGTGACCTATAGACAACAGCGAAGGTCTGTGCTTCGGTGACTTACATGCTAGTGGTAGTATCCTGTGTTTTTTTTTACGGTGATCGCCATTTCTTGGTTGCTGATAAATGTTAAAGGACGTCTTTGCTGAGCACATGAAAGAAAATTTTCTTACCGGACTATTTGTGGTAATAATTGCATTTACAAATATATTTTTTCTTTCACTTTTACTGGATGTTTTTTCTCTTTCCTTTTTTAAGCTTGCTTATGTATTTAAATGCATGGTCCTGGAACACTTACCGTGAAAAAACGTACCCTGGTCGTCCATAGTTTCTTAACTCAGAAGGGATCTTCGCTTCCTCTTCTATCCAATGACCTTCAGACTTCAGATCTTCAGACACGAAAACCGCGAGTGTCCTTATTTTTTTTTTAATTGGCGAAACACTCGACCTTGCTGGCCATTCTGAGCAGCGAAATTGCATTACCTGGCACTGAATCACTTCCACGTGCCAATCATTGTAAATTCTTTACAAATTTAATTACGTTGTCGCAGACATAATTCACTTCCTGGCTATCTTAGATTCTCGTCTTTCCACACTGTTTCGTGTTATTTGACGCCAAACAAATGGCTGATAATGTTCTTGTAGACTGTCGGGAAGTACCTGTCAACTGTAGGCCGACATCGCACGGCCTTGCTTTGGGGAAACCTGATCAGACTGTTTTCATGAGAGCTGTTTTTCATATTTCCACTGTTGACGTAGCTGGCGAGCTACGTACTTACGTAGACACGAGAGACGCCACTTTTTGGAAGTCTGTAAACCTGCCCAGCCTCGCAAGCTAGATCTGAAAACCACCAAAAAACGGCCCACACATATTTTCCACCCAGAAAAGCACACTTACGCCGATAATCCAGATTCTTTATAAACGCGAAGGAAAGAGTAAACAAAAAACATGAAGTATGTCCCATTTCGAAAACTGTTCATATACTTACACAATGGTCCACAACATACAAGACCATACAGCTGATGAAGAGAAAACATGACATTCTCCTTCACCTGCAAATCATCCATGTATGTATTAAATCATACCAGACACTAAATAACTCGAACGTTAGTATATCATTCTGTATCATTTGCAAACATATCGGATCTGGAAATCAGATAGGCGTTGAGTTTGTTTTGGTGGCGTAATCTGGTTTCGTATAGAATCTGTGCTTTGTGCGGAATCATTCAGCATTTTCGTCTTCGTTAAAAACTTCGCTTAGGTGGCTACTCCTAGAAACCCAGTGTGACATATTTTCAAGAAACGTGTGTAGTCTGTGGAATCAGACTTTTAGCAAATGCAGTTAAAGATACTTTTCCTTTGCGACATTTCATTCATAAAATACGCATTAAGTCAATATCTGAGCAAGTGTGACAACGATACTGTACGTTGACATTCTAGACAAACGGATGTTGCGTTTAATCATAATTACCAAACCAATGATAGCTACACTTACCATTACCAAACCATGACTATCTATATACCATCACATATGACGCGCTAGACAGATTTTTGTCTTTAACCCGGCTTTCACTGGCGTATTTAGAACTTCGCCATTTAATAGGGGAGGGGCTATTTTCTGCCTCCCAATCTAACTTCGTAAATCATGAACCGATCGAAACGAGTCAGATTGCATACGATAGCCCTCAACGACAGCCTTCAGAAAATGTATGATTTTTGGTGCTTCAAGTCGTGGATGACGTCACAGATTACGTCAAATTGCAAAAAAAAATGTTTGCACTCTTGAAGCACCCGTAAACATTCCAAAAGTCGGAAGCGTAATTATGTCGTAGAATTACTCTAAAACCTCAAAGTGTTGCTGAAAAAGGTCAGAGGAAAGGACAAGAAGTCAAGGTCACAGGTCAGAGTCAAGGGCAGCTTAAAGGCCAAGATCAGGTTTTCATAAACAACTTGATATGCCACGAAAATGTTCTGTGCAACAGTTGGAAGTTAAAATAGACTCTGTTACGAGAATCAGCGCCTCCAATTACCCCTTAAACCACAAACATGGTCGCATGAGAAAATGCACGGCCTCATTCAAAAACATTCATTGACTTTGGCTTGAGCTGGGCATTGTTTGGAAATAACAACATTTATGCGGTGGCGCAGGATCTAGCGGTCTGAGGGGTCCCAGGACCTCCAGAAATGTTTGAAGGATAGGAAAATTACTCTTAAATATACCCAAGTTATCACCAAAATGCTTTAAGAATGACTGGCAAGAGAAGCCAAAAATGAAATATGTAGATCCAAACTTATAGCTGGGCTCCTTTCGGCCTGTCGGAGCCCCCTGGCGGCCTGTAGGACCCCTTCCCAGCCTGTGGAAACCAACCTGTAGGGTCCCCCAGCCGGCCTGTAGAGGTTCCTGCCGACCTGTAGGGCCCCATGCCAGCCTATAGGGCCTCCTGCTGGCCCGCAGGAAGCCACCTGTCGGCCTACAGAGGCCCCCGCTGGCCTGTAGGGGCCCCTGCCGGCCTTTTGGGCCCTCTGCCTACCTGTAGGAACCTCCTACCGGCCTGTAGGCCCCCTTACCGGCCTGTGTGACCACTGCTGGCCTTCGGAGGGTCCCTCCTAGCCCGTGGAGGGGCCCCTACTGTTCTTCGGGGCCTTAACGGCCGTAGGGGCTGCTGCCGGCCGAACGGGTCTTACTGCCTGCCTTTAGCTGGCCCCTGTCGGCTTGAACGGGACCCTGATGAAATGCCGGGCCTTTGCCGCCGCCTGCAGGAGCCTTCTGCCGGCCTTTGGAGGATCTCTTTTACGGCCTGTGGAGGGACCCTCTGACAGCCTATAGAGGAGCCCCCTGGCGGCATGCAGAGAGGCCGCCTGACAGCTGTGGTGGGCATATGCGTGGTTTTCTAAAAATAATTGCGGTTGCCTTAATCCATATAATATTTTACATTTTTCGTATAGAAAAATTATGCACTCGGCTCCGTAACCCGAGTGTTTCCGAAGCCGCCCAAACAGTTTTTTTATGTTTGGTCTGGCGAGCTTTCTGTTCGTAATGGCTTCTAGTTTCTGCATGAATTTCGAACGGGATAGTGGCGGGCGGCGCAGACCGGCTTGGTGCACCTTTGGTAATGTATTTGCTTCGCGTACCCCGACCCTCTCAGAAAAAAATATCGCATGCGCCTCTGCGAAACATATTCTGGGAAAGCGTTGGTAACATTTTAGATTGTGGGTGCTCCGTCTGCGCTGTGGGTTCCCATTCCAACTTTGTGGATGCTGGGGCACGCAGAAAGAGACAGGATACCACACTCCTGGCCAGCCCAGTAAAGAACTTTTTGGCGCGATCATTGACAGTCCGAAAAGAGTCAGCTGGTTGCGTCTAAGAACGTTAAGGAACGGCAAGCGCCAGCTGTCGCAAAATTGTCAATGGCTCTTTTTATTCAAGGGGTCCACTTTTAGAATAGTGGTTGACCATTGACCAAACATCCCCCCCCCGAAATTGTGGAATGGCTGTGCCCTTGCCGCGAGACCCCCTCCAAAATATTTTTGTCCAGTGAGCCCACATAAAATGTGGGAGCCCACCACAGGGTGGGGACCCCAAAATTTTTGGCTGGATGCACCTCTGGACTTATGTAATTTAGGTTGGTCCATTCATATTTCGATTGTTGCTTCATCTTTATAATCAAATTTATACACTGAAAAACACTTTCGAAATAATTATCTCATACGATCTCAGCCGACACCTTGCAGAGCTACTCTAGCTTTCCACGCAAAATCAGTTTGTCATCAAAGAGCCAGAGGTTTGTGCTTGCTTTGCATCATGTACTTTCAAGCTCGTCCCTTGTTATCTACAACGTACTTTCGTCATCTTCGAATTGCGTATAGTGTCTCTTGTACTGAAAACTTCCCAAGTCTGCGCTTTGAACGCAGAACCCTTCGGTTACTCCAACAGCCAATCAGAGCCGTATTTGATAGAAATCGATGACCAATCACAAACCTGGGTTCCGGCGCAAGCATTCCGCTTCATAGCACTTTATCTGTTTGCTAAGACAGTTTCACCCAAAATTTGCTGATTTTGTTACCTATAGCTTGTTAGGAAAAAAGTTAAACAATTCCGTGTTGTGGTATAAGCATATCTGAGCTCAAAAATATTTCCCCGTGATTCAAAGTGTGGTCTTCTGCTTGGCAAAGGGCCGATAAGCCATTCGACGCGCAAGACCTGTTGTTTCAAACCGAGCCCATGGGGCGCGCGACTGGGTGGTTCGCCGTTTGTGCGTGATGCGTGGAGATTAGTTTAGTACGGCGTCCAGGAGCGGATCCAGAATTTCGCTCAGGACGGGGTGAATGGCCAGGGCCCCTCCCGGCCGCCCCCCACCCATTTTTTCTTTTCAGAAGTGAAAATAACGTTGATCTGTTTGGGTTCAAGGGGAAATATTCGGTGTATTATTGAGCTCTTTACCACGTAAAGCAAACGAAAAAAATCAAGCGCGTCACCGTATCTGAGAAATTTTGCGTTTGTTCCCGTTCAAAGTCGCCGAAATATGACAACAACAGCAGGATTTTAGGTGGCTGCGTCCCTCCACTGTCGTATCCATATCTGACCCAGGAGCTTAGGTTGGGCTCCCTCTTGCACTTACAGGGGCACTTTTTATGGTCTCGGGCCGTCTGCCGTGTCAGCCCCTCTAGTAGTCCATGTTCCCTTTATAGTTCCTCATGTCCCTCGGGCCTGTCAGGTGCCCTTTTGGCAGTTTCAGAGGAACCTCGGGCAGTATCATGGACACATCTTGCAGTTTAAGGGACACCAGCCTTCTTGGGCTCCCGCCCGACATCTCTGGGGAACTTTGCTATTTAAGGAGCACCCAGACGGTAACAGAAGCCCTCTGGCAATGCTCTAGGTCCTTGGCTGTTTCAGGAACTGTTTGGACGTCTGAAGGTTTAGCAGTTTCAGGGGTCCCTATTGCTAGAGACTATTAGTCGGCGGTCTCAAAGACCCTTCTAGCAGTCTGATTAGAACCCCTGTTATCCTATGTGTCCCTCTTGTTGTCTCTTGGGGACCTTTTCGCCGTCTGAAGAACAGTGGTGTCGGATTTATATTTTTTTTTAGAAAGCCCTGGCCCTCCCAGTGTTGATTTAGCCCTCCATGTCGGTTTGGGCCACTCAATATTTTCTGCCAGTTTTAAAGGGAAATCAGCAACAATAACGAAAAGAACTGCCACAACAGATAAACGACAAGAAGAAAGTGAAACCGATGCATCCATCTACATTTTCGCCTTCTCTCCCCCCCCCCTCTCTCCCTCTCTCTCTCTCTCTCTCTCTCTCTCTCTCTCTCTCTCTCTCTCTCTCTATATATATATATATATATGCACGTATACATGGGGATAAATGCGATATTTATTTGATAAATAATAACGAAAAAGGCATAAATTTTCCCGTAGTCAAAATGAAATGGCTAAATTCATTGACAAACCAACATTTGGGAGGAGATTAGGTTGTTGGGCCCTCGACTCGCCACTCCCAGTCATTTACAGAAATCGACGTCCCTGCTCAGGAGCCCTCTGGCAGTTACAAAAGACTTTTGATTTAATGGCCCTTGTGCAGTGTCAAGGGCCCTCTAAACGTCTCCGGTAGTCTTCTGGGTTGTACCAGGGGTCTTCCTCAGTTACATGGGATATATCTGTCAGTCCTATGGCCCTCTAGCCGTATCAGGGCCTTTGTTGGCGCTTCAGGGGCCTCAGTGGGAGTCCCAGGGGACCTTTCCCGTATCAGGGGCCCGCCTAACAAAACCGGGGGCCTTCTGGCCGTCCAGGGCCCCCATACCGTCTCAGAAGTCCTCTTATCGTCTGCGTTGTAGGGTTCCTCAGACGTTTTTGGCGGCCTCAGGGGTCCTCTGCCTTGCAGGGGCCCATTTTGCCATCTCAGGACCCACCTGACTTTCCCAAGGCCCCTGGCTGCATCAGAAACCCCTAGGATTTTCAGAAAGATTGGTGTAGCCCATTTGGGGCCCTCTCAACTTTTCACACAGACCTGTGAAACCCATTCGGAGCCCTATGACATTCCTGGGCCCCCATGCCGTCTTAGGGACTCAGTACTCACCATGGCCGTCTCAAGGGCTCTGTGACCCTTATATCGTTCTCAGAAGCAATCTGCCGTATTGAGACCATGTTGTGGTCTCAAGAAGCCATAGGGGACCTTCTGTGCGTCTCAGGGGTCATCTAACCTTCCCAGATGCCCCCTGACTGCATCAGGAACCCGTCGCGTTTTCACAGAGATCCCGTGAAGCTCATACGGGTCTGTAGGATGCTTTTGACTATGAGAGAGGCCCCTTCTCAGGCCTTAGGGGGATCGCTCGCACTGCCCTCCCCTCTCCCCTGCATCCGCGCCGGACGGCGTCCGCTTATTCAAGTACTAACCGAGAGCAGTAACTCTGGCTGGGCTCGTTGCTTGTGTCAATACCGCCCAAGGACGATCTCAGGGCCCGTGGTTCCCGTTGTTTGTTCGACACTCAAGGTGGCCATCGGTACGGACAGACTTATATGCTCGCTCAAAAAGGCCGGCCAAGAGCTGGGTCCGTCGCAGTATCACCCAACCGCTGGTCTCAGCGAACCCGACTTATTCAGTCAACACTTCATTGGACGTTTGGATACCACTCAGCTAATGCTGGCATGCTCTGCCCGACGGCAGAAGAGCTCGCTACGGAAAGTACTGTGTCGATCCTGTGTCGGTCTTATGTCGCTGCCGCCCAGGCCCATCTAAAGGCCTTTGGGCCGTGATGTTTGTTCGACTCTCAGGGCGGCGATCGGTAAGGACTGTTGTTTGAGGCTACGCGTGGACATGCATGTCTGCTTTCCGTACTGAACTGTTTTGCGCGCGATGGCGGTTCTGGCTGTGCCATTGTAGGTGCGATGCTGGGCTAGAAGGACTCTATAGAACTGATTAATTTGATATAACAAGCGGAAGGGAAAATAACGAATGTTTTCAAGTTGCTCCAATGAAAAATGTACACAGCACACCTGGGTAAAATCTTGCAACGCCTTGAATTATTTCGAATGAGGTGCGCATCATTACCTTTAGGCCCATGTCATGTTCTTATAAAGCCACCGGGATTTAAACGGGATGAATTCTCAAACATCTTACAAATCACAACATCGTTTTCGCGACTGTCTGACAATAATCGGCTCCTGCACCGTCATCTTTAAGACAACCATGTGCTCTCAAAGATTGTTCAAACAGCATCGAATAGAAGTCTCGTAAATCATACAAGCAAGCAATTTGTCTCTGAGATAACGTTTGCAGATTGCAGATATCTATCCCGATTTCTGTCAGGAGGACGGGTGATCTTTAAGCCACACGGTTGGTGTAAAATGTTTTCGGTGTAACGAATCTTTCAGTTCAGCTAGGACTTGAAGGCTTCGACTCACGCAATGCTGAACTTTGACCTGCCCTCATCCCGTGACCTTGACCTGACCTTGACCTGTTCTCCCTAAAGAATCTGAAAATTTGGGAGAACATGCGTTAGGAATTCAATGAAAGATGCACAAAGTTCCGACATACTTATCTTGAACGACTTGAAAGTTATTAGTGGAAAATCCAAAAGGGAAGGCAAAAACAGCCCCCCCACCGATGGCGGGTTAATGCAAATTTTTTTTCCTTACCTGCATGAAAACCGTACTGTTTTACATGCTCTATATTATGAGGCCTTTTCTATTCGCGTAATTAATTTGTCGGGCACATTGCCCTATAAACGCTACCATGGCCCTTCTCTACATCTGTGCAAAAGCAATTATGAACTCTTGCTACCGAAAATTGCCAACATCTCAGCCAAAAACAAGTCTGCAGGAGGCCGTATTCCGCATTTGAAAGTCCGCAAAAAATCCTGCGGGCTAAAAAAGGCAGATTGCTGATATACGGGTTGACAGTAGCAGTTCTGGTATACACCCATAGAACACGGGGATCAGTTCCCACGAATCCTTTTAGAGTAGTGCCCCACCAGTTTTAAAACTGATGTCGCGACGGGATCTAGAGAATGTCGAAAGGGAGATGATTCTGGTAAATAAGCTGAGAAGTTTCACGGTTAGGCGTGTAATTTACTTCAAGGAACCGATTGACCCAGACAAGAAGGAAAACTAAATTATTCGGCGTCATTTTTTTAAGCTGTTTTAGGGTCTATTTGGCGAGCTTGTTCGGCGTTGACGACAAGCTTCGGCGAGTCCTGTTGATTTAAACCGTCCTTCCATATCCATACCATCCGTCTCTTCTCGTCCCCGCCCCGACGCACGCCGCGCCATTGACCGTGGTCATCTCGGGTGACGTCACACCGCGTATGACGTCACACCCGCCGGGAGCAGACAGTGGCACGCGGGGGCGGCCGGGGTGGGCGGGGAGTCGGCGAGAGCCGGCGGCTTGGGCCGATCAATACAGCACGGGGCCGGCAGGCGGGGCGCGCCCACCCGGCGGCGGTGGTCGGCGGTCCGGCCCGGCCCGGTCCGCTATTCAGACCGCCGCTCGCGCAGCTGGCCGCCTGTGCCGGCAGCGCCGCAGGCGAGTTGCCCTGCGGCGTCCGGCCGCGAGCGGGCCGCGGCGGGGCAGTGGCGCAGGCCCGCCCGCCGAATTCGGAGGTGTGTGGTGTTTTGTGCCTGCGCGCGTGTGCGTCTCTGCGGTGTCTGGTGGGAGTCTGGCACCGCCCGACGTCCGCACGGTGAGCGAGAGTCGCTCCGTGCCGTGGTCCCGGGGTGCAGTGGCCTGTGGGGCGACAGAGACTGCCGGTGCTCCATCAACGACGGCAACCTCTGCTGGCGCAGGTTTCAAGAAAACCAGAGGCTGGTCGCAGGGTTCGGGAAGGCAAAGTTTGGTCGCAGGATTGTGGAGAACCAGATGTTAGTCGCAAGGTTTAGCAGAACCAGAGGTTGGCTTCATGGTTCAGGGTAGCCAGAGGCTGGTCGCAGGGCTCGGGAAACCCAGAGACTGGTCGTAAGGTTTAGGAAGACCCAGAGGCTGGTCGTGAGGTTTAGGAAGACCATAGACTGGTCGGAGGGTTCAGGAGAACCAGAAGCCGGTCACGGGGCCAGAGTATCCAGGGATTGGTCGTGGTGGTCAAAACAGCCATAGGCAGATCGCCGACCAGATAGGATACGAGACAAGGAGAGGCGGCATCTTTTCTGTTCTGAGAGCCACGCTCTCGACGTGGACTCCAGAGATGTTTGATATCTGGACTTCTGTGGCGGCAGATCTGTTTGGTAGCTGGTCTCCTGTGACGGCAGAACTGTTTGATAGCCGATCTCCTGTGGTGCCAGACCTGTCTGATAGCTGACAGCAAGATGGTCTGTTCCCTGGCCTGCACCAATCGATAACGCTGGACAAGAAATGCAGTCACTGCTGAGCCCAGTCGATTATTGATTTGAACGAAATCAGTAACATTTTGACCTCTGGAGCATCAGAACCACGTGCTTCGGAGATGCGTCTCCGCTTACTTGGATATCAATACTGCACGTCATGCCGAAAGTTACATCCCGATGCTGACATCACGAAAGATCGTCAGTACATAGGCACTGTACAGCAGCGTCACGCGGGGCGTTTCATTCGTCTTCACGTCTTTGCGAGACTCAGCTGAATACGGCGACGCGTGCCTCCGGAACCTTCTCGAGGATCTGAACAGATGGGGTTGCTTGTCATCATTTCTTAGCACGGAGAGACAGTATCTGTTTTCGCTGATATCCCCTTATGTCAGGGTTCACTTGGCCCGAACCTCTGTAGACCCTTTCTCGCAAGAGCGATTTGTGTATAGATACGAATATAGATTCAAATATAAAGAAGTGCATTGATGTATACATATGACATGGCTGCAATAGGAAGGCATTTTCTTTAGCATCTCAGTATTTTATGTATCTGGAACTCAGCTCGAAGCTTTCTTCGTGTGATGTATGAATGAATGAATTCCGAATTCTACAGTTCGCATCTTTTGTGTGCGCAAGGTCAGTACATTTTCCACGACTCCTCATACGGCTGAGACAAGGCCGTTGACAAAACATAATGTGTGTCAAGAATAAATGTGTGTCAAGTAAGGAAACCATGACAAGGGAGGAAATTTGTGATCGAGATAACCGTGAACCCCCGCTGATGTTCAGCCATATATATCCTCCTCGAAGACCACACGTTTATGACCACTATAAACGCTGATAATGAAACCTTATCTGAGTTGTTTAAACTTCGTGGAGCTGTGACCACAACATCAGACTGATTTTGGGTGAAGCATGTGTCCCTAGTTCAGCACGCCAGGACGTGTCCCGAAACAGAAAATATAAGAAAAATATCTACCAGAAAAAATGCCCTATAAATCGGCTAACCATGACAAAATCCCAGAAGGTTTAACCTTCTCGAGGTGCTGTGACTCGTCCCCTGCATGAGACGTATCGACGAAAGAGAACTAAAGAAGATGGGAGAGGGCGAAATGGTGGACTCACCTACTGTGCAAGCTGGCAAGATATTCGTACGCTTCTTATCCCACCCTATACGGTGCTGCAGTTCTGCAGCTGGGGATAACTGAATTGTAAAGTTGGCACGCCGCATTAGCCTGCTGGATTCCCTGTTATCGACTATTCGCCACTGTCGGCTCGAGCAAAACTGCGACAGTGGGACACCTGCACCTTACAGCGTCTGACGTCAGCTTCCTGAAATACCTGCAAAGGGCGCGGCGGAAGAACCACTACAGGGATTTTCGCACCTGCATACCTGTGGCGCCCGCAGAGCTTCCGGCAATATTTGCCCGGCTCGGTGTTGCGTAGGTCTTCCGATACGCAGCAGGGTGGCGTGTTTGCCTCCGCCTACCGGGAATGACCGAGACGTTCAAACAAGCGACGCTGGACGATCCGAGGGCCAACAGAGGCCGGTCCCGGGAGATGGGCGTGCATGTCGACACCTGACGCCGCCGCCGACCGGCGGTGCAGCCGGAGGGACGCGTCACAGGGACGTCACAGGGACGTCACAGGGACGCGTCACAGGGACGTCACAGGGACGCGTCACAGGAGCGCGCCTGGGCACGGCGGGACGGCGCCGACCGTTCCAGCCCGTCGATGGCGACCCGTCGGTGCCGCGTGACGGATTCTTGTCATCGCAAGAATGATCGAACCTTTCCGAATCGTTCTCAGTGAAATGGTTTAAAACCGTCCGCACTGTTGAGTGGTTTTGCGAAAATGCGTGTTCTCGGGAGGTTAAAGTTATTTTCTTCATTCTGCAAATCGCGCGCTTGAACCACATGCAAATCATTGCGCGTCAACAATGGTCTAGGGTCGAAATCGAAATTTATGTTGTCTTTTACATCGCTGAGACAGCAGGGGTACAAAATTATTCTCGTCCGTCATGACTGCTTTCTCGACATGCAGTTAGCAATGGATCGCGCATCTTCCCGCAATAGCAAGATCCCAAATCTAACAAGCTGCAAGTTCACATGGATGGCATCTGTCCACTGATGTCCTAAATCTTGTTTGCCCTGGATGGCGTTTCTGACCTTGCAGCCCACCACATAATCTGGCACCTCCAGCATCAGCGGCTGCCAGACCAAAGGCCTGGATGACAAACGGATACATTTGTCTGCGTCAGGATACGTTTGTCGTACCTCAGCGCGTGCTTTCCGCACACACCAGGCTGAAGCTGTTGGCATGTAAAACAGCCATATATATTGACTGCAACGTATAACGTGCTCCTGCCTGACAATTTTCAGCACCTTGGCGGTAGTGGTTTTGCGAAACGCAGGTAGAAACGAATCGTGCACCTCCCAGCTAACGGAGGATCCGAAGTCCAACCAGTTGCATGCTCACGTAGGTGGCGTTTTGCCACTGATGCCCTAAATCTTGCTGGTCCTGGATGGCATTTGTGATTTTGCATCCCACCACAAATTTCGGCGCCTCCAGCATCAACGGTTCCCAAACCAAAGGCCTGAACAGGAAAGGGATACACTTCAGCACGTGCGTCCCGCACACACCAGGCTAAAACTGTTGACATGCAAAGCAGCCACATATACCAACTGCCACATATCACGTGTACCTGCCCGCCAATGTTCAGCATCCCGGCGGTAGTAGTTCTGCGGCAGTAAAGGAGGGATGTTAATCGTTTAGGTACCTCTCGCTTCACATGCAAGCTGCACCTCCGTTTCGGCCTGAATCCATCGACATTGGTTGTCCGACTGCCGGGCCGCCTTCCCAAGCCACCATCGCACCAAACTACCCCGTTTGCTTGCCGGCAATTGGCCCATAAGAAACACAAGGGTGTAAAAAGAGGCGCACGCGCGTTGTACGTGACCCGTTGCACCCTGTCCATCATATGGGGTACTGTTTGATAGCCTTAATACTGGTCTATCTACCCACCAAATTTCAGCCGCCCAGGTCACTGTTTCTGGCATTCGGAGGTTCCTGAGTCCAAACCGAAATACCTGCCTGTGGATCGCCACATGGTTTGCTCTTGGGTTGCGACCACAAAAGCGTGTACCCGCAAGTGTGGCCCATGTTGTCACCAGGTCTTAAGGCAACAGCACCCACCGTTTGACCTGTGCTCATGATTTATTGAATTCTGCAGGGGCTCGGCTAGCGCCACGTGGCACGTGACACACGTATTGAATCGTTTAGAAACCTATGCCATAATCTGTCTGCCGAGTCGGCGCACCCGATGGTGTCACTTGTGTCGCCATCGCCTGGCTCGTTCGGGCACCAGAGGCTCAAAAGCTTGAACACATGCACACGCACACGCACACAGCACGCGCGCCTCGATCTGAGCTTTTCCGAGTGAACGCCGTGCATGAAATGTCAGTCGCTAAAAGCGTGGCTTACCACGGGTGGGCTACTCGACATATGTCAATGCATTGCAAACATCACTAGTGTCGCATGAAATTTACACAACAGAGACATGAAGGACAACCTGACTATACCGCTATATAATTATGAGCAGTATAGTTTGTTTTGCATTGACCCCAATGAATGTCAGCAAGTTCGCATTTGATTTTGGTCAATTTTTGTTCATAGATCAGAATATGGACTTTGTAAAACCATGTTAACCAGGAGACCTGCAGCTGCTCAAATAACTTGCAGTATTTCCTGCAGGGTAGCGCTCAAACCGTTGGCGAAAAAAGCGATGCCATATTTTCAGCTGATGCTCGGAGTTTTACACTTGTTCTGGGCTCCTCTGCTGGCGGCAGAATGAGGAGAAATTTGACAGGAAGATTATAGTCAGTTTCCACACCCGAACCCAAGCAATGCCAGTTGGCCGCATGCCAAGACCCATCCCTCGCATAGAGCCTGGACCGAAAGTTCCGTCGCTCTGCTGCTGGGTAGACCCAGATGACAAAGATCTGTCAGCAACGACCCGCTGACGGGCTGGGTAGTTAGTCCTCATTCCGCTACCACTTGGACTTGACGTGTGTGATCGTGCACCAGAGTCGTTGCAGAGGCAGGGCGGTGCATGGTTACACAAACGTATTCAAACGATATGGTGGCAAATACGCGACTTTCATTTTTCCGACGATAATCTTTTTTTAACACCAGGGACAACGGTATTACCATTTTGATAACGTAACATGTTTTCCGCGTATTGTCAAAGGACGCAATTAGAACCATGTGGATAACAACCATGTATTCAGTGGAATGCTCCATCATGGTGGACATCCGATGACCGCGATTGGCCCGAAAAATGTTGCTGGTAGGGTTTTCAGCCCCCATTTTTCCGAAAAAAGTACGAAGCAGCAGGGGTGTCGATTTTTATTCTTGTGTGAGGCCCCCCCGTTTTGGTCTGCCCCCAATATTTTCGGCCGGTTTTAAAGAGAAATGGGCAATAATAGCAAACAGGCCGGCTGCAATACACAGAGACAACAGAATAAAGCTTGGAATGATCTGTCTTTTTTATCTATCTATCTATCTATCTATCTCCTGCCTATCTATGTACCTTTATAAATGTGGATATATGCCATTTTTTATTTCATAAATAGAAACAAAAAACTTACAAACTGCCGTTGGTCAAAATAAAGCGTGCTAAATCCGTTGAGAAACCCGCATTTGTGGGGAGGTTAGGTTGCCGGGCCCTCGGCTTGCCCCTCCAATCATTTACAAAAATAAACGTCCTGTTTAGAAACTTTAGAAAGTGTAATTAATGGGAGTTCAAGCAAAGTTCCAACCACCAGATGGCTCTGCGTGTTAAAGCCTAAAAATAACATGAATATAAAAAAGACGCCTTGTTTACCTGTTCAGTTTTGATGCTGACATTCAGTTTTTTTTATTTCATACCTCCAATTTAATATTATTTATAGCAATGTAAAATACATCGTTCCTGTAAGTACGTTTGTGGTCAATGCCAACCAAACGCTCGGCAAGCGCGATCAACTGCAGGAACAGACCAGTGACAGGCTCTTCCAAAATGAACACGACCAAAACGAAATTTTCTACTCAGCTAATTCAGACAAGTGAACCTCACTGCGTTTTAAAGGTCTATTCTGAAACATTTCTGGATTTAAATTCTGTCAAACTTGTGGTCTTGAAACGCCAGGCAGGGACCTCTGCAATAGAAGTCGCACAAAACACATCCTAAAGAAAAATCCGACTAAATAAAAACGGATTGAATAATCATTCCGCATAACGTATAATGCGGTGTTACGGTCGTGAATCTATCTATAATCCATGAATCTAGGATACGTATGTATGCGTGTATGTATGTTTGTGTGTATGAATGTGTATGTATGTATGTATATTTATGAATATGTCTGTAATATGTGTATGTTTGCGTATACGTTTAGTTTGTGCTCCTCATTGGAAACTTCTGCGTAGTAAAAGTTTGACTCTTTGACGCCCAGCTCCATTTATGTTTTATGTTCGTCTCATTCATTTATCATACAGCTACAATATATATATATATATATATATATATATATATATATATATATATATATATATATATATATATATATATATATCATTCTGTGGCTTAATTTATTTATCTCCTGTTAAAACTATATTCTGTAGTCACCGGCAGACATGGCGCTACACGAACCTGCAGAGTTCAAAGAACTCAAACTTTTGTTGACCTATGTCTGCTCATGACGTTACCCAACTGCTGTAAATAGGAGACGGCAGAATAGGACATGGGAAAACAGTGGGAGCTCGCATTGAACCTGTCAACGTAGAGTTTGCAGACATAATGGATATTACAGAATGGCTTCTAAAGCTACAGGCCCCAACTTGGTGACCTCAGTTCATAATACAGGTTAAGATGACACATTCCCTGTAATGGAAACTGGTATTGCGAATGAGTGGCACACTTACGATTTATCGGCTGTCTCATGGATTACACTGTTATCCTGCTACATCGTGTTTTGTCATGGGCGGCCGATGAAGGCCGGGAGGAATGTCCGTAAAAGGCCTAGCAGAATACGGCGAAGATGACGTGCACATTTCAGCCGCGCCTCCGACAGAACGCTCGCACGCGAGGGAACTTTGGCCGTTTCATCTGACAGAGTACTCGCTTTCGGGAAATTTTCATCGGTTCCCCAGACAGGGAACCCGCACTTTCGGGACATTCGGCCGGTCCATCTGATAGGTTATTCGTAGGTGGGTATTTTCGGCCGCTCCTTCCGGCAGGGTGCTGGCGTATGAGCGAGTTTCAGCTGCTCTCTTTGGTAGATAGTCTCACTCGAAAGATTTTCGGTCGTTCTCCCCGACGGATATACTTGAAGGATTTCAGGCGCTTCTTTCGGCAGACGTTCGAGCGATTTCTGACCGAGGCCTTGTATGTTAGACCTTGTTAAAGTACCTAACCTGATATCTATACTAATGCCAGAACAGACCATGTTCTTTACATTTCATATGCAGTAAAAACTAACTACTTTTTGTACGAGGAAGAGCATGGGACCAAATGATTCCTTGCTGGGATACGTTATTTTTCGTATCATTTAACAACTTTTTTGATATGCTTATTGACTCATTCCTTTGAGCATACATTAACCGGACTTTTTAGAATATAAGACGTAATGCTTGACCTTTTTTGTAACTAAAACGTCCGTTTTGCTTCTGTACCTTGACAAACCTTTGTATCCAATTTGTATTTGTATATTTTTATATGTATATGTAATTCGTATAGCCGCTGTGGAGATGTTAACCTTTGCAGTGTTGTTCAACCTTCCGTGGAAACGTGCGACGTAGGACAAACTGACTTGTAGTGTCATCCAGAAATGTCAGATGAATGTCGTGAGCGTGTTCGTGGTACTTCAAGTTTGAAGCTGCAGAATGTCGCAATATGTGCACGGTGACTGGGACAAGCTTATCTTGTGCACAAAGCGCCTTCTTGGCGTCTTTCCAGAATATCCATGTCAAATGGGCCAGGAAACATGTATTGCGTGGCACGCTATAACGTAGACCAAATCCGACCCAATCTGTGACCTTGACCTTTTATGGCCTTGGGACAGGTGGCACTCGGAATATGAGATTAAACTGCCAGGATCATATTATTACGCAAATTCCAGCCTCGGTCTGCTTTTCATCGTGATTAGGCAACTCTGGAAAAAGTCGTTTTTTCGTGTTTGACCGTACCTGTGACGTCATGAGTGACGCAAAACAATGTAGCTGGCACAGGACTGCAATGTTTGGTGTTATCGATTGACATTATGGATCAACCGCATAACACGACTGGTTCTCGAAATAGACTTAGAACGGGATCGTTAGTCCCCTCCCCCCCCCCGGATCAATGGAAGGTGGCGAAATAGACCAGTCAGTGCCGGGTTAAAGTCGTGTTCTAGGTTTGTACCGTCATAAACCATTAACCCCTGGCAGGGGCGTCCTCCGAATCTTCGCCGGGCCAGGAGGAGGGGAGGTCATGTGAACCCATCAAGATCTCCAGAGCTACATGTCCTAGAGCAAAAGTGAAGACATCGCTGGAAAGTCATTGACAAAAATAGGACAAAGCACCTAATTTTCAAATAAGATGAATATTTAGGCCACCAGAGGTCATCCTAGGTCAAATTACCCTGACAACATTTTTGTCAGAAAACTTTGATAATCAAGGCTTCTACGTGGCTCCAAAAAGGCTTAACACTAAAACGAGGGCCTGATTTACCCATGTGGGCGTAAAAGGGGCACTTGGAGGTCAAACTGGACAATTCCAGGGGAAACGGAAAATGAGAGTAAAAAATCGCCTTTTTTAAGTGCATGAGTTTCGTTTTTTCCGGGTGCATAAGTATGTGTCTTTGCTGCAAAACGCCACGAATGTGTCTGTGACGCATGTGAGGTCTACAGCTATCGTATTAAAATCAGAAAGAGAAATCTAGGTCAAGATATTAACGGCGATACGTCAGGTGTTTTTGGTTGCTGTAGCATCATCTGCCTCATTACCAATGACCGGATACAATGCAGCATAAAATTACATAACATCGGATCATGTTTCTTTCTCTTCTTCATCACGAAGCACTCCTCAAAACATTTTTCACCGAAGCCAGTCGGATGTCGGGCGGCGGGCACGGCCACATTGCAGGAGCGAAAGGTCGGGGGGTTATTTTCGCGACAGCAAAAGTTTTTATTTTGGCGATAAGAAATAACAAGATCGAGACAGTACAAACTGCTTAGAGGGAAGGCATGGGTGTAGTTCTTATCATCTGTGGTCATGCAAAGTGTGTTCGTATTGTAAACAAGCATATTATTTAAAAAGGTAGAATCAAGCCTGGTTCAAATGGGATTGATTCAATCTTGGCATATAAGTCCTTATCATACATTAGTGCTTCCGAAGCCCATGTAACTACCAAACACATCCTGAGACTATACACCAAATAATTGTGCTTGGTTGTAGGTCTGAAAATTCGTGACCTGATCCCAGGTCACGGGCTAAGTGGCACAATTACGTATGCAAATGACGTGAAAAGCGTCAGGGTGTTTATCCAAGGTTCAGAACCGCGGAACCAGTCCCACAATTTCAATAGCAAATGGAATGAAGGCCGAACGTTCAGCTAAATTAAGGTCAACGACCTGGATACTTCCATATATTCGAGATGGCAGATATTCGAGTTGGCACAATTGTTCAATTTGTCCTGTTTTATCAGTCTGGCAAGTTTAATGTAAATCGATACCTTTCACGAAACGTTACGCCAGTTTCTTTTTCTTGGACGTGGTCTTACTTGGCCTGTCCTAGGTCAATGACTTGGCATGACTCTGAGCTAAAAAAAAAATGCAAAAGGTGTAGAACTGATAAATACAAGGTATTCCAAGTTTCGTATCTCTTCGGTTTTTTTTTTTGTTTTTAGGTATCCTCAGAAAACCGGAGGCAGATTCTCATGAACGACCGGCCCGGCGAAGGTTAACAAAGTTTTTATTCCATTGCTACCTCGTCTTAAGGGCGCTCATTTGACTGTTGCAACGGCTGTGACATTTACGAGAACACGACGTTCGCACAGACTGAGCTTGTCTGGTGCGGATGGCAACAAGCAGACTTCAACGGATTTCCGACCTTGGGTTAGTTTTTTCTAAAACCCGATCGAGCTCAACAACGGCAGGCTTAATCCCCGCGAAAGGTAGGCGGGCAGATCTGAAGTCGACTGGGCCGAGCAGTCTGCTCGATTTCGTCTGTCCGAGTCGAAAACCGGCCCCAGCTCTGATACCACAGGTGTTCGTTAGGTCGCTCGCCGATCCCGTCCTACCGTTAACACCCCGCTCAGTGGCTCGTTGGCTTTTGGTGCGCTTTTTCAACAGCGGGTCAGTCGGTCGCTGGTACCGGGCAGATGCCCAGGTGCGACGAGTGGGCGTTGTTGGATGTATTTGTCCGAGGTGAGAGGTTAGCCGGTCGTCGAGACTTTTCGTAGATCACGTTGTTTGCCGAAAATGAAGTAGAAATACTGCCATTACTCGTGTTACGAACAGACGAGCAACAGGGCATGCCCTGGTGTGGTCCGATGTAGCCCGATTCGAACTGGTCATCTAACTACACAGCGGTGGCCGCACACCACCGACTTTTAATACCGTATCGTTTAATCTCGTCTGTCGTCTAGCCTCGTACGGTCATGGCGCGGCACACAACCAGATAAAGCTGGCTTGTCTGTACCTTGCACCGCAGTGACTTGGTGGCTCTTCCTTCGCCTTTCTCCGACCACAGCCCCAAGCCGATGTTGCCCGGTTTCTCCTGGCCTGACCGAACGTGACCCGACTTGACCCCTGACTCTGCGAGCCGGCGCCGCCCGGCCGACGGCAGGTTCGCCAGATGGGCGGCGCCACAGCTGGCCGACGCGTCACTTTCTGCCCACCTGAGTGGCTGCGACCGGTTGCTCTAATGAGACGGCCTCGGCGGACCGGCCGGCGGGTAAACTCTTTGCCACCGGCCGCTGGCTCCTGTGTTCGCTCTTGGACGGCGCTAACCTTGCCTACTCGAGCCATATCGCGGGAAATCCGACACGCCCGGAGAGCGGTAGCGGCTCGACCTATGAGACGGACGCTTCAGTGCACGTCAGGTACCCCCGGGCTGAGCGTTGATGGCTGAGCCTCGCCGATCCTACGTGCCTGAACTGGAGGCCTGTTTAGTGCGTCAATGAGCGCTGGCTTTGTGTAGAACAGAAATACGTTACTCGTGACATGACGTATTAAGTACGGAAACCTGCACATCTTTCTACGTAATTTAATTTTGACAAGTATCATTTGAAATGGAAACGCATGGAGAACGAGGAAGTAGGTCTATGGAAAATATTCAGTAAATTTACTTTTAAGAATGCAATGGTCTGACTAGACGTTTCGTGCGCATATCCAAACATCGTGTGATTCATACATGTTCGGAATCCTGCATTTCTTTTCGGAAGCATGCGCCCGAAGGAAGGACTTCAAAACAACATTTGCAGCGCCTTTTGTGCCCATGGTTGCAGAATAATCGCGCTATACAGCACTCATTGAAAAGAGCTGTATGGGCCTAACACTCCATTCTAAAAGGCGCCCAAGCGGCCTGGCAAGCTGTGATAGCATCCTAGCTCAACGATAACTCCCGCCCTTCCTCGGGTCCATTTGAACCCCTTGCGCCGTGGAAAGCGCAAACCGGCCGGAGACGGCGCTGCATTGCGCTTGCCGCGGCCCTCCCAGCGTTGCGGCTGTTGGTCCTCACGTGCCGAGGCCGCCGAGCACGTGCAGCTGTGGCCGTCGCCGATGTTGACGCGTCGTGGGCAGAGCGGAGCGGCGAGCTGCCGGCACGTACCGGGCACGTGTTGAGCGCGTCCCCCCACGCCGACCGGGCCAGCCTGGCCGGCGGCGGCCGCGACCGCGCCGTGCTGGCGGTCCGTGCACGGCTGGGAAGCCCCATGTCCCGGGCCGCTGGTCACCTGGTGTCGCCGCCAGCGGACGCCTTGGCGGTGGCCTGTAACAACTAGCGGCGACACTGCGGGCGCAGCGCCGAACAAAAGGCTGCCACGTCGACTGTTTGAAACGTGGAATTTAACGTGAGAACGTGAGACGTTAAACGAACAACATTTTTGGCCCAAACAGGAAACTGGCCTGCGCAAAAGTAACAAGATGAAACAGGCCAAGGCCTTGATCGTGACCTTGGTCTGAGCTCGGCTCCTTTGTTGTGGCGGCATTTAAACCTGGGGCTTTCAGCAGTCAATAGAGCCGGCATATCGTAGAGTCACCGAAAGATGCTGCCACCTGAACGAAGGTCACTTTCCCTGTCGCAGAGCTCTTTTTACGAATCTGTGTAACGGTCGGCATCGTTTGAGAAACACTGATTCTGCCGTCGATAGAGTGGAATGAATACGGTCTTGCAAGGAAGGTCTTTTCTACCAATGTCGCTAGACGGTTATCAGCACTTGTCTCAGCGTCCGTTCGCCCTGGCTGCCCTGCTGGCAGCAGTGATCCCCTGATCTCGCCGGCGATGTTTCAGTCACCTTGTTCAGACAAACGGGAGCGACAGCGCCGGGTCCGAGGCCGCCGTGCGTCCGTGCGTCGCTCGTGCACGCCTCCCGTGGTCGGGCGGAGTTTGATGTTGTTTGGCGGACGCCCTCGACCTATGACGCACAGTTTGCTTCTGTGGAGTTCTCGGCACCGCGCTGCGATGCTGTTCTGCGGATATGAGGGCCATATCTCAAGATAGCTGTTCTGCGCATCCCTCGTGACTGTAACATCCGGGTTATGCGGTAGGAAATTCCAAATGGCCTAGGATATCAGAGTATGTGCTAATGACACTCAAGAAACTGTTATCAAGGTTTCTTTATCATTGCTCTATGTTCTATGATCCAGACAAAGTACATACTTGTTACCTGATGGATGAATTTAAGCCGGATGTTTTTGATTTCATGAACTGCACCTTCATGGTGGCATGCTTGAGAATACGGCAATTGATAAGTTTTTTTCATATCAGTTCTGCACGTTGACGTCGATGCGTACGTTTAGTTTTTAAGTAGATATTATTCCACTGTGTTAAGGTATTATCGTGTAGCTTGAAGTTTACAGCCAGAGCTGATCTTTTCAACTTTGGCAACCAAATATCGTTCAGCAGCGCAACTTTGTTTACTCTTCGGGAAACTGAAAGCGTCATCAATCCAGATGTTCTCAAACTATGGGCCGCATCGCACCCCTGAAGTGGTAACGCAGGGGAAATTATCTGAATGTCGAGCAGCTCCGTAGTAAGCCGCATTGCACTTTGGCAACACCCAGCAGTTTGCGTGCAAACGCGCAAATCTGCCGGATCATGGCATGCGGTTGCAATTTGGGGAAACGGCATTTTTGCCGTACGTAATCCAGTGAGGAGGATATGGGAGCGACATGGCACGGTGTCGGGTAACTGGCCTCTCCAGTCCGTCAGCTCCCTTGCTGCCAGCAGCCGGGGTAGCGCTGCGAGTCTGGACACCTGGCCGTCCCCGTGCTCCGTACGCGGACTCGTTTTCGGTACTGCACATCCGGGCCGGGAGCCGGACCGGCCGGCGTCAGTCCAGCTCGCCCTGCGACCAGCCTCTGGCCTGATGATGACAAACGACGGACGTCCGCGCGATGGGCCCGCGATCAGGCGGGCCGATAACGCACGCCGCTGATCAGCTGATCAGCGGCCGCCGGCCGGTCCGGCCGACAGGCAGCAGAGGGAGACACGCGCGCCGCCGCCGCGCGCCGCCGCAGCCGCCGGCCGCCGCAGCCGCCGCGGCCGCAGTCGTCGCCGGGACGGGCAGCGAAGAGCACGCCCCGCCATGTCTCCGGTGATGTGCGCCACGCCTGGCGTGCAGGTGAAGCCGGCGTTCACGGCCGCGCCGGCCCAGCTGGTCGGCACGCTGGTGCAGCGCGGCTCGCGCGTCCTCAGCCAGCAGATGGCCGTGCGCGCCGCCGGCGCCGAGCAGCGGCCCGCCAAGCGCATCAAGATCATCATCCGCTCCCAGGGCGGGCCGCGCGCCAAGGCGGCGCTTCGGCAGGTGCTTAGCGCCAACGAGCCGCTGCGCCGCCTGCAGCGGCGCGGCGTGTTCCGGTGCCTGGCCGGGCCGCCGGCGCGGACGGCCGGCGAGCCCGGCAGCGAGCTCAGCGGCGACGAGGGCTCGCTGGCCGACAGCGAGGAGGCCTGCAGCCCGGGCTCGGCCGGCGCCACCAGCACAGACATGCTGGACGACCTGCTGCCGGTAAGTGCCGGGGGCGGCTGCCCGGCTGACCCGGCTGACCCGGCCGGCCCGGCGGCTCCTCCACGTGGCGGGGCGGCACGGTCTGTCACGTGGCGGGGCGGCACGGTCTCTCACGTGGCGGAGCGGCACGCCTCCCCCACGTGGCGGAACGGCACGGTCCGCGCCGGCGCTGCAGTAAACACGGTTCGGCCCGAGTGAATCTGGCGTGTCCGGTGCGTCTGCGAGCGGTCGCTCTTCACTGGCGCGCGACGGCCGGCCCCTGCGGCCGGCTGTCCGCCGCACGGCGCGGCACGGCCCGCTGGGGCAGGAGGGCGGCACTTGGAGACTGCGCCCATTTATGTAAACTATGAATAGTATGGGCGCGTGCCGCGCCGGCGGCGGGCCGGCCGTGCAGGCCTAACCCAGCAGACAGCCTTGGCGACAGACAGTCTCAGGGGAGCCTGCCGTCGGGAGGCGGCGGCCGGCGGCCACCTGGGGCGGAGTCGAGGTTCGCGATGTTCTCCGCCGTCGATGGCTTATCCGACCTGGGGGGAGGTTAGGTGAACGGCCTCGGCACGTGATCGGACAAGACGGGAAGCTGGATGAGCCTGGTCGCGGCTAATGCACGCCAGAGTCTCGGGTTTCGTGACGCAGTTTTCTCGCGCTGCAGCGTGGTATCGTCCGCGTGTGCGAAGTACGTCAAGATCAGTGCAGCGGACCGTGATCTAGTCTCACAAATAGCTTTAAGAGCAATATTACACAATGCGTGATTAACCGACTTTTCTAAAAACCGTGTTGCTGCAACGAGTTCTGATTTGCAATGCCATGCATGGCTATTTAATGCATTACTGTTTCTTGGAATTCTTGAGTTCAAGTGTGCTTTTTATAGGCATAATATTATTTTCACGAATACGCTCAGTTTCTACCAGTTGAGCTGTTTCCACGATAAAGACAGTCAGAGCAGAAAACACTGCACTGCGTGAAGCGCATCCCGTCTCAAACCTCGCTATCACCACGCGAATGAAGTCGACAGCCATGCCGAATATGTGATGTCTCAGTCCGTCATAACGCGACGGCTCCGGTGAAGTCGCCCTCAGCGCACCGATCAAGATAGGACCCGGCTCGACTGCTCATGCAGCCCTCGCGTATTCAGTGTCGGACGCTTTTGCTTAGGGTTGTTTCTGCGTTGATAGTCAGTTTCGTTGAATATTTTGGTGTTCTTCTTAGATGCAGGTTTCGATTTGTTTCATTTTTGTTGTCGTGAATTGTTGAAAGCGAAATTCCGAAAGAGTCGTCCGTGTTCGAAATGGATCAAAGGGTGTGTCACGCTAACTCCACGCCAACATTTCATTTAGTGGGTAGATGACCACCTGCCGACACGCCCCAAAAAACTCGGTTTTATATCCCGGAAACACGGAAACAAACAAGGGCGGGGACGTTTTTTAAAGTTGGTGGGTTCAGGGCCAGGCTGAGGCTGCTTGTTTCCATGCAGCAGCACAGAGCAGAAATAAATGTTCTGCAAAGTTGCCTGACGGTCGCTGTTTGACACGGTATACCTCTGCCGAGATCGAGCCTATGGTCTGGGCGGTCTGACCTGATGCGCCTCTGCCCAGACCGGGCCTGTGGTCTGGACGGTCTGACATGGTGCGCCTCTGCCCAGACCGGGCCTGTGGTCTGGACGGTCTGACATAGTGCGCCTCTGCCCAGACCGGGCCTGTGGTCTGGGCGGTCTGACATGGTGCGCCTCTGCCCAGACCGGGCCTGTGGTCTGGGCGGTCTGACATGGTGCGCCTCTGCCCAGACCGGGCCTGTGGTCTGGGCGGTCTGACATGGTGCGCCTCTGCCCAGACCGGGCCTGTGGTCTGGGCGGTCTGACATGGTGCGCCTCTGCCCAGACCGGGCCTGTGGTCTGGGCGGTCTGACATGGTGCGCCTCTGCCCAGACCGGGCCTGTGGTCTGGACGGTGCTCGATGTCGCGCCTGGGGCCGGCGTCAGTGTCGGGGCTCGGCTCGGCGGCGGATAAGCCCCTCCGTGGCGCCGATCCTCCAATGATCGCAAATCAGCGTGGCGTTTTTGTGCTCGCGGCTCGCGGCTCTTATGCAACCCTGAGCCGGGCCGGGCGGCCGGCCGTCTGGCCGGGCCTCCGCCGTCTCAGTCGGAGCCGGCGGCGGCCGATCACGGCACCGTCCGGCAGCGAATCCGCTTTACGCAGAGACGGAGTGCACCCTCAGCTCCGGCAAACGTTCAGATTGCGTTCATAAGTGGTGCGTGGAAAGGAACGTCTAAACGTCGAAACTTCAAGTTTTGACCTGCGGGAGACCGTTTGCTGCAACGGGGCTGGAATGGGTGCGGCCTCTGACCTCTCGGGTCCTAACCGCCGACCTCTTTTTGCTTCCCTATTTGCCTGTATCTGTATGCTTGCCTGCCGGTTTACCTTCCTGTCTCTCAATCAGTGTAGGTGTGTGTGGTCTCTCTCTCTCGCTCTCTTTCTTTCTTGCTTCCTTTTTTCTCCCCCTGATGTTTTAAGTACATTGTGCGAAGGCATGATACAGTAATTCTGGTGTGTGTATTTGCGTGCTCCGATATGTTTTGTGCTTGAAGTGAGTGGCGATTAGTACATTTCTTTGGCAGTCGCGACCAAATAATCGTCAGTATGTTACCGACTAACAATCCGCCGTCACCGAATTCTCCGCCGCGTCACGCCCGTTGCACCGGCGAGTCATGTCGGCCTTCGCGAAATGTGCCACGGGCACGAATATGAGTAAGATGAAAGTAACCACTAAGTATCACGGACACCTGTATGCGTGTTAACAACGCAGCTGAGAAAATGCGCGGCAGGCTGCGGCACTGGAACGTCAAGTCAGCCTAGTCCGCATGTTCTTGTGAATCACAACACTTCGGGCCTCATTCACTCGTTTTCTGCTGTTGGGTGGCTTCTGTGCTCCGAGTCCATTCAGCTGGCGCTGAAGCCGATGTGCGTCCTTGCACTGGCGAGGACGACGATTAACTGTATCTGGGCGTCGGTCAGTCCTGCGCGGCTTCAACTCCATGCGGTTTGAATCGCTTTGCATAATTTAAACGTAGTGTCATTTGTTCAGCCAAGGCTAGGGGCCTAGGAGAGAGATCAATGACAGAGAAAATACGTCACCAACTTCGACCGGTGGACGCGCGACACAGGCGTGACCGAGCCATGAATCCAGCCTGCTGAAAGGCAGCCGAGAGGGTGGACTGGTTTGGTTGGTTTCGGTCATTCTCGGTCGGGGACGAGGTCGTTAAAACGACACGAAGCGCAGGCTGACGGAGAAAGGACGTTCCTCGGGTGAGCGGATACGTCTTTTCCAGCGAAGTGAAGAGGCTGGATTGCAAAATATTGCGGGATAAACCAGTTCGAAAAACGGTCATCCTTGCGTGGCTTATCGTCGCTGCGACCGGTGACACCGCGACGTCGAGGAGTCTTTTGGAAATTGTGCGTGCGAGGCAATCCGGCATAGATCAGTGAGATTTCTCCTCCCAGCCTCGGTAAAAATCTAGCAAGTCTTTGCAAAGCTAGCTGCAGATTGGTGACCTCAGATGACCCTAGGTGCTCAGCACGTTGAACAGTGTTTCAAACGGGTGCCATACTAGCCTGCTGTTAATGTGTCCCGTAAACGACGCTACCTCGTATATAACCGAAATGACTGAATGACATGCCAGTTTACGCAAAGCTCAATGACGCGCCCGTTTAGGCAAAGTCTAGACGTCTTAGAGCCGGAGGCCACTCGGAACTTGAGTCGTCTCGTCCCTCTTAACAGCAGGCGTGTGCAGGGGCACGGAACTCCTGGCTCAATTCTTTCCAGTCAACGCCCATCAGGTCAATGTTAAATCTCAAAAAAGTTGGGGGGGGGGTGAAGCACCCTGGCCCCATGGCTGCCGCGCCGATGTGCGTGCGTGCATTCACCAAACATTATATCTGACATCAACTTCACAAGATAGCGATAAAAACTAATCATCAGGCCTACAAGTGGCCTTGTGTCAAAAGGCCATCAGAGTGCACCCTATCTACACGGTCACGAAGCTTCATGCGGGGCACAGTTTGATGTCCTCAGGCTCCTCCACTGACACACACACACACAAGATGACTCCAAACGGCACGATAGTGGCAGGACTTCAGTGTTGTTCCAGCGGCCGAGTGTAACAATGTGACGTCGCGGAAATAGATGCGGTATACATATGTGCGTTGTATACACTTTGCGGCGTACCACTCAGTGTTTGCCGGGCCCGCCAAAAACTGCTGGTCATGCGCGCTGTAGCCAAGCCATTGTGCGCAACGGACACTAACCAATGGAAACATCGGACATAGGTAAAATTCGGACGTAGCTAGTCTTCGTGAACGATGGAAATGCAGCTTGAAAGCCCCTTATCGAAGCTCATGCGATCATGAGCTGACCAAGAAATATCGTTGGTCATCACCGTGTTGTCTGTCAGTTCCAAAAACATGTCAGCTGGTGAAACCCAGCTATCGGTAGCACGGCAAGAACCTGTCACAAGAACCGCAATGGATGCTTCGGGCACAGATTTTGATATACGCGAGGCGACGACTCGTCTAAGCTTCAAGGTTCGTCATGCCTACAGTGCAATTCCTGGAGATTATTCTCTCTTAGGCATCTATTGATGAAGTAAGTTGCATCCCTGCCGATTTTTCCATGCCTTGTGATTTGTATCCAAGTGCATTATTTGGCCGTTGGTTTCCATATATTCAAAGGGTTGTCAGATACGATTTCTGTTCTAATGGAAGCTTTCAATTGGTTTGTTGATTCAAGAAAAAGTTTAGAAACGTAACACAAGTGGTAAATTACAACCGTTAGGTCAGCAAAAAAGGCATTATGCTACTTTTTTCTGTGATGGTTTGGGGACATGTCGTATCCCTTCATTGGTTTGGAAACACGTGTGGCTTCATCACGCGAGCGCTGTTACGACCCACCCCAGTCTACTATACACGAGGCTCGAGCTAATGTAGGCGCCCTCCCCCCTTCCGCGGGGTGGAGGCCCTCCCCCCTTCCGGGGGGGGGGGTGGAGGGAAAGACGGGACAACTGACCCCTAGCTCGGGAAACTTTAACGCTATTCCAGTGGCGGCGTATGGAAAGCAACAACTCTGAAATATTACTGTTGTTTGCCTGTGCTGTGGGCTGAACACGTTGCGCGGCCACTGACTCAAGCACCGCCTGCGTGTTCATTCCGAGACGCGTCCTCCACAGCGTTGTCCGCCTAAATCTGGGCCCGTTATTCTTATCGCAAGCCCGCTTATTCCACCATTTGCTTAGTTATATTCCCGTGTGGGACTTCAGAAGCCCCTCCCTCCTTTTTTTGCTCGTCATTTCCAGGATTTTTCAAGCAGTTTCACGAAACATGGCGAGTTATGCTGTCTTTTCTTGTTACGTATGTGCCAAATTCTCATAATTTTGTTCTGTTCAGGGCAAAACCAGGTCAAGTTTAAGGGAGGCATCTCAGGTCATTTTTGGCACGGCTGAAGGTAAAAAAATGGGTGCCCAAAATCGAGCTTTTTAGATTGTAGTTAATGTTTTATATCAGTAATAAAAATGAAGTTTTATGTGGTAAATAGCTGGGAAAACACACAAAAATATCTTTATTAATCGGAGGTCATTTGAAATGGCCAGGTCAAGGTCAAAAGTCAAAATTCACTTCTGTGTTTTTGCTTTTGACGCTACTTTCAAAACGCAAACTCCGGAACACACATGAGTCAAAACAGTTCCGTCTACTTGCATTTCAAGTTCCAGATTGATATCAGGTCGGGTCACGGAGCAACACCTAAAATGTCCGTGCGCGTACCCTAAATCAAAACGGCTATAAACAAGACTTCTAGAAATATAGCCGATTCTGACCGGAAACATTTTGAAACACAATGAAATGAACTGAAGACGATTCCTGTTTTCTGACTCATTTGCTTCCTGTATCCACTCCTTTGAAGATTTTCAAAACTTGACGTCAGCTAATGTGGTTTAAGTTATGGGGAATCGATTGTCGTTTATTGCGATGAAATGGGGCGGGTGGTTCTCGAGATCTCGTGGGGGGGGGAAGGCAGGTAAGCCCCCTCATACGGGAATGCGTCCCAGCGCTATGCGTACGGAAGGGCTAAGCGGCATCGTGTGCAGTCTGTCCCTGGAGAGACGCGACGTGCACCGCAAACTCGCGCTCGCGTGTGTCCATCGATCGCGTCGATCTAACCGATACGACCGGCGCATTTGCAATGTCGGCGTCGTCCGCTCACCGTTACCGGCCACTGCATAAACCGGAGGCCGTGCCGGGCCGCCGTGGCCGGCGCTGTTCTCCGAACGCTGTGCCCTATCGGCGTCCATCGGCGTCCGTCTCCGGGCGCCCGGTAACGGACGACGTCGACCGTCCGCTGGCGGCGCGGCCATGTCTGTCCGGCCGCGGTCGGCCCCGTCGGCGCCCGCCGCCTGCGTATGCATTCAGCATCTGATAGCGGCCGCTGGCGGGCGGATTCGACACGACGTCTAACGGTTCCCGGGCGCGGGAAGCCGCGGCCCCCTCGAAACAGCGAAAGTGGGCTCGGGAGCGGACCGGCTCGGAAGGCGGACCGTTAAATATTCGGCCGGCTTGCGTCACGTCGCTCGACTTTGCATGAAATGTAACTCGTATGGCGGATAACTGTCTCTGCAGAAAAGGCAATATGCAAAAAGCGGACCGTCGTCTGTACCCCGCGACAGATATACTTATGCTGCAGCCTTGCGCGATTATGACGGCGCCAAACCGGGAGCGATTGAGGCGAGTCGTGGCGACGTTTGGCGACAGGCGGGCGCGGGGTGGCGTCAGGTGTCCGGTGCATCGGCTGGCGTCGCGCGCCGCCGGGTCTCCGGGCGCCACAGACACGGGCCAGGCGGCGCGGCGTGCCTGGCTCTGGTCTCCCCTGGGCCGCCCTGTTTATCCCTGTGTGGACCCCGTCAGGTTGGTGGCTCTGGCAGACGTCCGTCTGGGCGGGAGTGGTCGTGACTGCGGCGGTCCGCTCCCCTGACTCGTTCCTTCCTCTTCCATCTGGCGCGTCGTCATCTTGCGCTGCCGATCGACCGGGCAGGAGCTGCCGGACTCCCCGATTCCTCCCAAACAGGGGACGCCCCGCCGCCTCGTCATCTGAACTGGATATTCCAGAGCAGCCGCCGGCTGTGGCCGGTGACCGTCGCCGCGGGAGAGTGCGGGGAGTGCCACTGCTGGGTCTGCGGCTGGGCCGTACCTGGTGCTGTGTGATGCACCGTCGGGGAACATCTGGTCCGTCGGCCAGAGGCGCAGTCTTGAACGGGGACCGCCGCTTCAGGATCGGCTGTAGAACCTTGATACCCAGGCAGCGCGTCTGACTGCGTCGCCGTCCCTGTCGGCACTTCTGGCCGCTGCTGCCTTGGAGCCGGCAAGCTGACGTGGTTTTAAGAAGAGCGGGTATGCAGACGGCGTGAGCTGGGCCGAAAAACTTCATCTCGGGAAGGCAGAGACGCGTGTCCTTTTTGCAAGCATCCAGCCGTACGCACGCCCTGCGCTGCACTCCCGTACTTAGCCCGCGTGTTTGGCACCCAGTCGAAATTCTGTTACCCACGCGCTACGCCGGTACCCAGTCGCGCCTTGTCAGCTAGCCTGACCTTGCAGTCAGCTGCATCTCCAGTAGCGGGCCGCACCCTGCACTCAGCCAGCCACGTAGTCAGCCGTGCACGCCTCGCTTAAAGCTGATCCTCACAGCGGGAGTGTTCAGATGGGGTTTCTACTCGGAATATTTCACGGGCATTGTGCCAAGGTTGTCACGTGCTTCATGTCCGGCACCAGAACTCAGAAAAATAGACGAAACTTGTTTGTGGTCGTCAGGTGGTTCATAGCCGTGCATTTTTAGACACACATCTGTAGCGGTGCGTGCTGCTCGTAAGACAATGTAGCGGTTCTTTTGATGTTCACAGGACGCTATCCCTGACCTGCCTCGCCGGCCTTGCTCGTGGCGTGACGCGGCGTCACGCCACCCCCGCGCGCCGTCACAGTCGCGGCGGTCAGGCCTGGATGTCACGTCCTGTCCCGGCGGGAGTCTGGGAGAGCCCGTGGTCGCGACGACCTGACTTGCCGGCTTGCCGACTGGTGACTCATCAAGACGCGCGGTGATAGCGTGGTTTCCTCGCGTCCGTCTTCTTTGTCGGTGGCGCTTTTTGCGGCGGCACCAGCCCGTCGATAATGGCTTGGTCCCCGGACGGACGGCGGTGTGAGAGCTGGAAAAAAACACGAGAATAGGCGGCGAGAGTGTGCCGTTGGCCAATGCACGTGCCGAGCGAAGGCAGTCGGTGCAGACTGACGGATGAACAGAGACGGAACAGGGAAACTTGTTGGCAGTGTACGGGCCTCTTGGGACTCAGACTAAACCTTCCTACGAAAACTGTCGTGTAAAACGGGCCCAGATGTGACAAAATGCTTATTTTCAGTCATCCATTCACTTCTTGCTGAATTTCTTCCTCCTTTCCTCGCACCATATCCATTCAAACTGACTACTAGGGATGCCCAGGTCGCTGTTTGTCCGAACACAGAGAGTGACACGTTCTTGTTGAACGTACAATATAGTCCAAAGCGTTGTTTGCTTCAGGCTGGACTTTCTCGCCGGCTGCACGTTAGAAACTTAGCCTTGACAGTGACGCAAACTGCGAAGAGCTTCCGGAGCTTCACGGCACGCTCGGCTCCTCGCAAATGACTGTCAATTTGGTTCCAAGCTGCAGTCGGTTCTGAGCCGTCGCCATTTAACGTCGTGTCGCGTCATAGTTGCTAAAGGACGATCCTTTCCGTCCCGCCTGAGGGACTGCTGACAGTGGGCATCCGTGACCCTGAGTCTGTCTGTCTGTCTGTCTACCTGTCAGATCAGGAAAGGACCTGGGGGACGTATCAACATGGACGACGCGGCCTTGAACTCGGAGGAAGTTGTCAGAATCGGCTTCGAATGCGTCCAGACAGACTGCTGATCCAGATGGACTTGGAAATGAATGTCCTCTGTGCATGCATAAAGCCCGACAGTGACACGAAACTCATCGTCCGGAAGTGGAATACTTTTGTCTACCACATATTGCGTTGTGAATCCGTCAACGTCATAATTAGTCACAATCCGAGTATATATATATATATATATTTATTCATTTTTTAAGATAATGTTGCTGGTTCACCGCAGCCTAGCGTAACCGCTTGCTCGTCACAGCCGACACCACTTCGGAATGCCGCCACCCTTGGTTACAGCAGTTGCAGCAGTTACGACCGCTACTGCAACCTCAGCAAGCCGCAGTGGCCGGGTCAGGGCGGCGGGGTGCACGTGCCGGCGGCCTGATCCAGATGTCCTCAGGGCGCTTTGCTGAGCCGCGCGACACCTGTCCGTGTACCCGGGCGGCGCGGCGTTCCCACACCGTATTTGGCAGCCTCGACCTCCGACTCGGGCCCGCGGCCTTGTCCAGTCGCCACTATCGACACGATCCGAAATGCGTGCCGCGTCCCCTCGCGACCTTGCTGGGCGCCGCGGGCGCGATGTTCCGTCCCGCTCCCGACCGGGCCGGGCCGGGTCGGCGCGCGCTCTCCCTCCGCGGCAGGCCTGACCGGCTGGCGGACGAGCAGTGCGCGGCCAGCGAAGCGACGACAGGTGCCATTTCGTAACGGCCGGACGGTGGTGAAGTGCGCGAGATGTCGGAGACAGGCGCCGGTGCGCGAGCAGGCGGCGTGCTGCTGAGCGTGCAGCATGCCGCCACCATGCTGCCACCTGCACGGCACCTGCACGGCAATTGGATGGAGATGAGACTGCGTGGTAGAGGTCTTGATCGTTGAGATAACACACATAGACCAGAGTTGATTTTCCCACAATTTGCGTTGCTTTGTGGCAAACGCGTGGCCAGGCAAACGCCTGGCCACACGTTTGCCACAGAGGGTCGTCGCCCAAAACACGCACATTCGCCAATACTTCTGCTCATAGGCCGATTGAAATGCATAGTTTTCATTACCGACGTTTTGCTTTTCTTTTCTTCTCAGGTTGATGAATTGCTCGACAACATACTCAGCCTTCAGAGCGACCATGCGGACTCTACAGGCAACGTGAGTTCATCCTTCTGTCATTGGCCAAAGGATCCGTATTCAGTGCGGTTGCCCGCCGTTCTTGTTATTCAAACTCTGACGTTTGTTTTCTGTGTGCAGGTTATGCGTGTGGGGCGCGATCGATGTCTGCTGTCTGTGGCACTGCATATCGTCGAGTCGGACAGCCGGATCGGCGCCTGGCCGGCTCGAATGTCCAGTGTTGTTGTACGTGAAACACATCTCATCCAACCTGCGCGAACTGCGATGCAGCGGCTGCGGAGAGAGCTGGTCGTGCTGGCCACGGTCGCACAGTCCAGGGGGCTTCGGCGACCGAATTACGCGGAACCGCGCAAAGCCGCGCAAATACCGCGGCCGGAGACGTCCGCCGTCGAGCGTTTTACGGCGCGCCGAGTCAAGCGCGGCGACGACAGCCGCCGGCTAATGCGACGTCGGACTACCGGCTTGTCATCCGGCTCCTCGGTCGGTCGGAGGGGCGACAGGACGCGCGGGCGGCCGGGACCGGAGCCCTGTCACGCTGACGGGAGAACGAGTTGCGCGCCTGCGTCCGCCCACACATCTTCCTCAGACGCAGAGGGGCTTACGGATGTCCAGCCGAGGCGGGCCAGGCTGTCGCACCGCCGCCTGACAGACCAAGCCTGAAGACCCGGCAGAGTTGCTGGTCCCACCTGGCCGGTACTCCTGGGCTCTGTTCCACTGGTCTCGATCGAGTCTCTGCCGCGTTTTGTCGGCCGGAGCGTAGCTCGCGTACGGTGATTAGGTTCTTATTTTGGACGGCTCTCTGTTACGCTTAGGCTGTGATCGTTTCAGATAAGCGCCCTTGAAGGGACGGTAATTGATTTATGACGAATGTGGCTACGTCCAGTTAAGTGGATGATAAGTCCGTGCTAGTGTTTGGACTCGATGCTCTTTTGGGAACTCGCAGGAGGTGCCGAAGAACAAATTGTTTTCCTTTTACCTGTGGCAATCTCGTAGTGAGTGCCATTGGATATACGAGATAAACACGGCGATGAAAAATGGGACCACGCCTCATACGGTCCTACTGGAGAGGAGGGAAACTTATGGATGCTTGTCGATGGGAACAAAACATCCTGAAGTACTGAGGGACGCCCCAGAGAGCTTGAAACATTGTCAAGCGCATGTAATTGTGCGCCAAAAACGGCAGGTTGAACAATGGAGAGTCAGTGTAAGATATAAGGATAAGAGTGCTCAACACATGACAGCTCTCAAACCGTGGTGACAAGAGAGGAAGCACAGCCGACACTGTGGCACGGTGGATAACGAGCCGGAGAAGAGTTTGATGCTCTAACAGGCACGGGGTTCGGGTCCCGGGTCGACCACTGGTATCTGACCCCAAACGCAAGCGGGGTCTCCATACACGGCCGCCTGTGTTGTGGGGCTGCACGGCGCGAGAAGTATCGTAAGGCGCCACCTGGTCCGAGGCCTATGTCAAGATTACTCCTTATTTGGGACCATTTGGGTGGCGGGGTCAGGGGCCACGCAGTGAGTTCGGCTCAGCATGGTCTCCGATACTAACGCTGTCCACTTCAACACGCTCAGACTTTATTCTCCGGAGAAGTTATAGCATAAGTGAATCTAGCGCAGTTCGGTGTGCAGTGATGGTGAACTGATTTTGCATGCATCTGACGTTTGAACGCATCTTCGGAACTTACAGTATGTACCACCGATTCAGGACAAAAATGACTTTGTTTGGAGAATATTACATAATGACGAGCGTGTGGATACCTCAGGTGACATCCATCCTTGGCATACTCCGGCCACCCCAACTCTTCACACGCTTCTTTCTTCTCTTACGTTCTACTTTTCTGCACCTTTCTCCTTGCCTTTTCTCTCTTTAATGACTATGCGTCATTGCATGAAGCCCAAAACGGTCAGTTGGACAAAGTTCCAGCTTCCTGTCGTTTGACCTAGCGCAGGGGTCGTCGCTCGTTGATGTTCTGTTTCGTCTCTGTTGTGGCAGTTCCCTGTCCTGTTCGCTTTGACCTGGCCGAGTGCTGCGTCCCATCAGCTCCTCCTCTGGGGCCGTGCCGGGACCGACCAATAGGGAGCGGGCCTCGCGGGCGCCGAACTCGGCGTGCCAGATATTTGTCCCAGACGAGCCGTCCCACATGGCCCATCGTTTGTGTGTCGGCGCGCGTGTGCCGGTATTGCCGCGTTTCCGTTGTTCTCTATTTAGTTTGGAGAAGGGCATGAACTCGATAGGGCGTCCGGCACCGAGTCCCTGCTTATAAACCAGACTATCTGATTTAGCCCGGCGGCTGGAAGCCAGTGCTCTGCACGAGACGGTGATGGCCCATCAACATGCATGACACGTGTGGGGATATCACCTTTGCTTCCCCTCCCGCGAGGCCTCATCCAGTTTAGTTTGCAAGGGAAACACCTGTCGGTGAACCAAGTCAGATGAGCTTGCCATGACCTCTTCCTGACGTCAAAGTCAGTCTCCAAGCATTTATCTTATATTGCCGTAGGAAGGAGCTCCTTCCTCCCGAACGCAGATGACAGGTTCATACTAGGGTTGGGAAGTGGTAGGCTGGTCTCGCTCGGTTTGGGCCGTCATGAAGGCGGGCTGGCTGACCACGGGCGTGCTGCGCTCCGTCAGTCCCGGCCTCGGCACCGTCTTTTCGCCCGTGACGAAACAGACCCCACTGGCCTGGTGTGGGCCGGACGGGTCCCGAGAAAGGCGGCTTAGCACGCCACGTCGCGCGGGCCGCCGACCTACCGCCGGCCAAATGTAACAGATAACATTATGCAGTAATGCTGGTCACGGAGGCAGGGTACCAGAGTAACCGGCGACAGAGCTGGTGGAGTTTCAGATGCTGAATCAACCTGTGAAGCTTCAAGAAACCTGTTCTCCTTATTTTGGTTCTTTATTTTCCAAATAGACCCTTGTCTAGAACGTTACATCGCACATTAATGTCGAAGGCAAATTTAGTCGTAATAGTGCACTAATGGGTTTTAAACCGCAGGTCGATTTCACCAGTTAAGAGATGTGCCACTGCAAGAAACAGCCGTTTTGAAACTGTCTGTGTGCCTCTCCCTGGTTCAAATGGCGCCGCTGCCTCTGAACTATGCTGGATCGGTTAGTTGGGCACCATCTATCTCTTTCGGGCATCAGGTTCAGAATATCTTAATCCTTGAGGCGTGAGGCGGCAGTCAAACTCGTCTTTTGCAGTCCCCGGTATTTTCGAAGGCATCTTTCGATCTCGAGGCCCCTTTTGTCGCGTGCTGCATCGGTCCGATCTTTTATGGCGTGGACGGTTCTATTTTCAGACGGGCCATGGTAATGGGCACCCACCATCCATACGTGTAGGAGAGTCCGCGATAAGCAAGGCATGACTATTTGGTCATGAATCGCACGGATTTGGTTCCTGTCGACAGTAGAATGTTGTGGTAGTGGTTTTAAACTGGTGTCAGGTATCTCCTGTAGTTCTCCAAAGTGCTTTGTTATGCAAATTTGCCTTTTACTGCTGAGCTTGTTTGGCACAAGTAAACGAATGAATGCGGTAAAATAATTCAGCCGAATCATTAAGGATGCACAAGGTTTCAGTATTTTTCGTCTCTCCACGCACAAGGCGTCATCGTCCCTCTCGCAAAATTTTGGCCTACGCTTTACGTGGTATCGCTTGCTATTAACCCTCGCCCGTGTAGGGCTTTTTTGCGTAACGCGGACAGATAGGGCGGGGATTAATACGACCCCCCTCCCCAGCCATTTCCACACCGTCCGTCCTAGATCGTCGCGGAAAATGAGCGTGTTGCACGTGACGAGATTCCGCGACTGGTATCTCTTTTTAAGGTCCCAGGTCAACGGACAACCTTCCAGGTCGGGTCAAAAGCCAAAAAATTGTCAGAAAGTGGTCCTATGTCGATGTTAAGCGCAAATGAACGCCAAAGAATGAATGGTGTTGAAACGAAACGAATATCGTAGTGTTCATCAGTCAATGATGAGTAGATCTGTACACCACATGATTATATTTTACCTATGGAGTTCGCTTCAGGTCATGCTAGGTCAATCCTTTTTAAGCGGGGTCTGCGTTGGCGCGCGAAAACGGCTGACATGGTTTCCGTTATGACGTTATAGCTCGTTACCATGGCAACGTAGAAAAAACGTTTTTACCGTAGGATGCGGAAAGGGTGCCTTAGAAGGCACACCAAGTTTCGGATGGGTCAAACGAACCGTTTGGAAGTCGTCCTCGGAAAACCTCAAGGGGGATTGCATGACCTCCCCTCCCTTGTACCAGCGAGGGCTAAAGGAAAACTCCTTAAATTTCCAAGAATAGCACACCGCTGTCCTTCTCGCAGAGCCATCGTCCTGAAATGTCACAATGCTGTGAATAATGAAGACACCGATGTAGTCTATCGCTATGTTTAGACCACCTTGAACCACCAGCACGCCGTGCAGAATTCGTGTCACTCCATTCTTGGCGACAGCTTAAGTTTTTTTTAGGCTGCGTCGCGGCGCTTGCTTATCTGAGAGAGTGTTGAGCTCTGCGAGGCCCTGGAGCACCGGCGGTGGCGACCGCAGGCCAGTGCGGCTGCCGGCTCGCCGTGCTGCACCATGACGTGCCGGCCGCCGTGTTGCAGACGCCGTCCAGCCTGCAGGAGCGGTCGGCGACTGTGCCGCGCGGCGTCGTGCTTAAGGACCCGGCCTCCTGTCCGGACGCCGGCGACCCGTACAGCGACGAGATCCTCAGCTCCGATCAGGCCTTCCAGTCCTTCTTCAAGGACCGGCAGAAAAAAGACAACCACAACATGAGTGAGTCGTTCGCGACGGCGATAGTGGTTCTAAATGCTTGTCTTTTGTGGCAAAACCTTATGCTTATGCTTTAGAAGGCCGTGCACTGCATTGAAACGTTTTTGCGCGACAGTGGATTCGCAGTCTCTTTAATTGTTAGTTGTTCACCATTTTGTTTTGTGACTCCTTGATATCACGTTTAGATCTTGTGTTCTGCGTTAAGCCTAAACAATGTTTAGACCTTCTTACATGCTATTCCAAGAACTCGGTTTTCTATTAAGTTACGAAGCAGTAGTGAAACCGGGCTAAACTGGTAGCTGAATAAGTTCACCATGAATATTCACCTGTTGGTGCTTTTCTTCCTTATCACGGTGAATAGTTACTCTGAACTTCACAGTCATGCTTCAATTGAATGACACAGATCACACATTCATTCCATGCTACACGTATACACCGACTGGTAGAAACGTCTACGGTATCTTGAGTTTTCCTGATTGAAAAACGCGCAATCAGTTCTCGCGGCTTTTGAGCCACTGATTCGTCCTTTGCCCTCCTCACCCCCCTCCGAGATGTCAGACATTTGTAGACAAGGCCTGTCGATAGTGAGGTAGAAACTCGATCCCGACCCAGTCATCCTCATTCATATGTTTGACGATCCTTCACGTCAAACGTCCCCGGATAGCAGCCATGAAAACACACCCAGACTCTTCCTTCATTATCTGCTCCTTGTCATTTTAATTTGTCACATTTTTTACCGAATCGCTTTTTAACACGAACGTTTTTCGTATCGAGGTAAATGAGTATTTGGCGGGCGTTAAAAACGCCTTATGTCGGAAGCCGGGTTTCCGCACTCTCACCGATTCCTTAGCTACATCCAGGGGCTCAATTGGCAAGTCATTGGTGTGTTCTGACAAACTGTGTGCCACTATGTCACCATTTGACTTGTTTGGACATCCTGTGCTTCCCTTTTTATTCATATCGTTTTTTGGAACGGATGGCGTTTCGCAAATTTAACGTTACGTAATCATGAGGCGATGTCTAAGGTCTGTTTCCGTAGAAAAAGTCGCCAAAGAAGCAATATGGTTATTAATAGCTCGTCTAGAAAATATAATCAAATCTCATTTCGAAATGCTTGTCGGCAGCTCATTGGCATCTTATGTGCAAGCAGTCGTTTGAGTAAACGTTGTTTTTAAAACCAGAAAAGGCTCAACATTGCCAGAAGCATATTTCTTGTTGCGATTATTTAATGGTGACCGATTTTACCATGGAATATGGCTCAAAACAAATTCAACCTGGCTAAAAAACGGATGTTTAAGATGGCCATGATTTTCGTTTCACTGCGAAATATTTTACCCATTTTCCGACAAATGAAAATATTTGGTTCAGAAGTACCATCATGGCTCAAGACAAGGAATTCGTTGTACGTGCGTCATTTCAATTGCACCGCAGTGCGCTGACAGCGATTGTTATCCCAAATGTGAAGCTTACATGGGTGATGGGTAATATCGTCGCAATTCTCATGACTAATTTCACATGAATCCATTGTAGTTATGGCAGCTGTATGACCATGTTATCAACACATCCCTAATAACCTCATAATAGTAACCTAACATGTGATAATATGGAAGTAATAACGGCACCCTGGGCCGAAATAATTACTGATGGCACGTAGGCTAAGATGTTCTCGGATGACGTAACACTCAAACGTAACCCGTGGTACAGCATCGAGGAACTGGAATTGTTTTGATATCTGTGGTGATGGACATGCGCTGAAAAGTGATGTTTCTTCCAGTCGAGAGGCGAAGAAGATTTAATATCAACGATCGTATCAAGGAGCTAGGCACGTTGCTGCCGAAATCTAGCGATCTGTGAGTACCCCAGTCTAGAACACTCATGGCATATATCGCTAAACCAATAGAAGATACCGTGTCTTTCTCGCCTCACCATCGCAGGCTGTCAAGTCATCGGACACTTGACCGAAATCAAAACCATGCACGGCTTTTACGGACGGCCTTAGATAAGTCCTGACCTCCTCAGATATGTCCTGTACCAACGATACCTGAGAGTATCTCTTACTCCGTGGCCAGATTGCCAAAGGCTGATAGGGGATGTACGCACATGTGTATGCCTGTACCTGGAAGGAGTCCGATTACCGCCTGTGCCCGGAAGAAATCTAATTACTGAACGATTGCACTGCAAAGGGTGGACAATCGCGGCCGAGTGGATTCGCTTTCCGTTGTTTCGTTTTTTCTTACTGCATTTGTCGTGTTTAACGTGCGTGTGATTTCGTGTTCTGTTCCGCTATAGGCGAGTCATTACCGAAAACAACTTCGCTTGCGTCTGTTTTATACTGAACACGTTTTTCGTAGCAGAGTTGTATTGCATTTTTGCAGCAAGGCTGTATTGCTGAACGCCGATTATAACCAGCCGGTTCTGGACAGGTACCACGACATATCACGTGACTGCCGTCAAAACAAAGGCTCGATTCTGAAGGCTTCTGTGGAGTACATCCGCCGACTTAAGCAGGACCTGGAGCGGGCCAAGGAGCTGGAGTCGCGCCAGAAGCAGATGGAGCAGGCCAACAGGAGACTGCTGCTTCGGATACAGGTCAGCCGGGACAGAAGCCAGGCCGGCCAGGTGACGGCAAGACACAGGTTCTGTGAATTACGCGTACCTATGGCTAGGTCCGTGCTTCCGCTTCCAGTACGTAAACCCATGAGCTTTTGCCCAGAGGGCGAAAGTACCGAGCAAGTTCCAGTACCATGAAGCATTCGGTGTATACCGCGCCGACCGCTCCCGTTTACCCTGAAATTTAGTTGCGCACAGCACATCTTCACGCCACAACTCCACCACTTCTCGCTTGTTTCCCAGCCTTCGCCGCCGGCCTTTGCATGGGGAGGGGCAAGACCTGCCTCGTCCGGCAAAACAGCCGGTTATTTCTTGTTATGATTGCTGTTAGCGGGCGCCGGAATCGTTTGAGGGTGTGATAGCCATGTCAGCAGCCGCGAAAACAAGCGTGAGCCATCATAATGGAGCCTGCCGGAATACGCAATCAACACCCATTTGGCCGTGCTGAGCGTATATGATGTTGGGCGGGAATGCTTTATCGGTGCTGTTTTCACCCGGTTTGGTTTTGTCTGGTCGTGTCTGTTGACACATGGAGTGGGTCGGGCGTTTGGAAACGATGGCGTCTTTGCTGAAACAGCGGGACGTTCTTGTCGAGTGCGATCCAAACACAGTGTGTTTGAGTTGGCCTGTGACGGCGTCCGACCACTGCCTCCAGTCTCTGATCTCTGTCCGACACGCGGCGAATACCTGCAGTCAGGCACCTGGTGCTGCTCTCGCCGGATAGGCAGCCGCATCAGAAGCCAGTTGATGCGTTATTGTTTCCTTACTTTTTCCGTATCATGTTGAAGATATCAGCCACATCGCCGGGGCATGCCAGGAAGCAATTTCGATCATTCCATTGGTAGATTTTTGACCAGCAAAAGGCCGGTTCATACCAGTTTTCTCCGCTTTGTTCGTATCGCACCGACCAGTGTATTTGGTTTGCAAAACACGCATTGAAATCACTTCGCAGAACGAGGGCTCGTACAAGAGAACCCTGCCTTTTCTTTTCATGAATGAAGGGTCGTGCGTTTCACTTAAAAGGAGTTAGACATTGCCGAGATAAGTCGAGACTGAATAAAATGTGGCCAAGTATTCGAGGCCGGTGGCTGCGTTAGTCCGTTCGCAATATCGACTTGCCGCCGTGAAAGGAACTGAATCTGTTTTTGAGCAAATCGTACACTGGAAGAATTTCTGCTGGCACTAAAAATGTCCGAAAAGTGCATAATAACAAGCAGGCATTAGGAACGGCCTGCATCAATGAATTGTTTTTCCAAATCGTAGCCATGGAGACGTGTCTGACGTGAGTGGAATAACATAGCTCTTCAGGAAACTTGTGCTCAACATCTTTTGGGTGATCCGGGTCAGGGTCTGAATCACAGTGACCTGACCCAGAGCAGAATTCGAATCACGGTTGTTTTTTAATTTGGTCCGAATCAAATATGATTCACACAAGCTTTTTTTAAAAATCGATCAGAATCGGGTGCGAATCACACCGATTGCTGAAAAAGATTGATCCGGATCAAACATTGATTCACGAGACAAAACATCGATTCTCAAGTTGTTGTTGATTCGGTTCAGCTATTGATTCATGATATCAATTACATGCCAGCGTAACCGCATTTTCTACGACATTACATATATATGTATATATAAAAGCGTGCGTGCCGTTACTGTTTTACTGCTATGTAATACGGAACGCAAGTCTGTAAAATATATGAGAAATGGGAAAATTTGTGTTACACTATATACGCTTCTGGAACATGGCAACATACATAAAATATACATGTGTATACCTGTGCTTTTATAATATCGGATACAATCCGGCAGGCTCTACTTTCTGCGTATTTCACTGGGATAACAAGCCGTATGCTTGATACCAGTAGATATGTTTCAAAAAGCTGGGCTGTGGAAATGTGAAAATCATGGGGTTGTGAAAGGGGTTACCCAGTTTCCTCGTTTTCGTCTGGTTATCTGGCTCACTTGGCATCCTGTTTAAAGTGATTTGGTTTGATGGATTACTGCCTGCATGTATTCTTCATAAGCGTATTGCTATGTTATTTTATCACCCTGCTTTAAATATATAATTTGATCACAATGAATCAGATTGACGGTGTAGTTCATCCGCGTCAGAGTCAAGATCTTGGATCACTTGGGTCCGGACCAGCATTTAAATCGTGGCTGTTTGCCAAATTTTGATAGGAACGGAATGTGATTCGCGGCATTTTCAAAGTTAATCCGGATCTAATTGCTGGACCCCCCCCCAAAAAAAAAACATGCGCTTCTTGATCCGTATCGGATCTGGATCAAAACTGTCTCAGTGACGTCGTCTGGTCTTCAGCACCAAAAATTCATGCTGCTGACAAACTGCGACTGCCTTGCACCTCGACCCACCGTACATTCATGTTTCTTCCAGCATTTAACTCTTTTTCAGTGAGACCTAGTCCGTCGTTTGTATATTTCAAAGTGGTTTTAAGACGTTTTTCTCCATCTGTGTGCCATGGATTGGGGTTTGACGTGATACATTGTCTCAGACGAAGAAAAAAGGATCTCCAAACTGCACGATCAAGTCATCAGTCATGAACTCTTGAAAAGATAAGCTCGGATTCCTCCTCAATGATGACAAACGTTGGCCATGGGGATTTCACGTGCAGTAAAACGTGATTTGCGCCTTACGCACCTGTATTAATTTTAGTTCCTCGAAGTCTTCACGAGCCGACGCTTCCTTTCCGTTGACTACACATTCTATCACTTCACAAAAGTGACCCGTCCCTGGGACGACTGACCGATAGCATCTTACCCCTGATCACCGCATCGTAGAGAGAAAAGATCCGACATTTCTGAATTTGCTGCATCTTAAGTGCTGTATTCCTTTGTGGAACGGGTGTTAAGGACAGCGAAAAGCGACGTCAGAAATCAGTTTCATTCCTTACTTTGTGTCATATCATCTAGGCCAGCTTCGGAATGAATCATCGCTGGAAGCATTTTTGCGTGTGTCTGGTCTTTGTCCTTTGAACTACCAACGCCCGATAGGGTGACAGATAACAGCTTTGGACAGGGTTGACTTATGTTTCTAAACAGATGAATGGTCGTATGCTTTGTGTTGTAACTCCAAACAGTTGGCCGTCTGCCAAAGCTGGCTGACTTGTAAGGATGGCGGGTTTAACTCCATGTCCGCAACCGGTGGCCGTAGCGTTGAATGGAACGCCGTCCTGTCAGTCAGTTTGCCGCCTCCACGCCTGCCGTCGTGTCCTCATGGTTTATGCCATGAGTGATACGTGTCAAATGCCGCTCTCGTTTGCCGCTGTCTCGTCCCTCTGCGGCGTTTGCCGGTGTTATCCTGCCGTGTGGTGCTATTACGTCCAAACGCAGTACCCCGCCCCCTTGTCCAGTCGCCAAGTCCCATTGGCAAGCTGTGCTGTCGCCCACCGCGAATTGTCTTTCTTGCCCCCCCCCCGTCCAGTGTCCCCGTCATGTCTCACGGCGGTAGCCGTCCCATGTCTCCCCTGCCATACTATTTTCCTCGTCACCTGATGTATGCTCCTGCTGCGTCTTCGCACTGTGTCCCTCTGCCGTACCCTGATGTACCGTGTGCAGCATCGCTCTGGACTGACGTCTCTGACGTGTCCTGGGCTGTGTCCTCTGCTTGGTGCCTCCGATGCGTCCTGTAGTTTTCCCCCGACATGTCTCTCTGCACGTGTCCCTCTGCCTCTTGGCAACCGCTCTTCCTGTCCATGTGGCTGTCGGACTTGTGCCCGTCCTGCATGTCGGTGGCTCGTCCTCGGTCAATGCGAACCGGCTGGTCTGTTGCCATGAGGACAGCGCCGATCGCGCGGGGGGGGGGACAGCGTCCGTTTCCACCAGCCGCGCAGCACCTGATCGGCCCGCCCGGCCGTCGGCGGCGCGCCGCGGCCGCCTCTCCTCCGAACGACCGTTACTCTCCGGCCGAGTCGTCTGTTGCCGGGAGCTGGGACCCTGAAACACAATGTATGCGTTGCATTATTTTGAAGGTGACGTCCTACCTGGGCACGCAGCAGCGGCGTGCACGGCCGGGGCGTCCTTGGCCCCGTCCAGGCGGCGCCGTAGGGAAGCCGAGGGGTAGTGAAGCGCGTCGCCGGTCTGCGCTGATTGACTGGCCGAGGGGCGGTTAAGTGCGTCGCCGGACTGCGCTGATGAGTGTCGCCGGTCTGCGGTGATTGACTGGCCGAGGGGCGGTTAAGTGCGTCGCCGGACTGCGCTGGTGAGTGTCGCCGATCTGCGCTGATTGACAGGCCGACGGACGGTGAAGTGTGGCGCCGGACCGCGCTGATTGACTGGACTTTGCTCGGGAGCAGCCACTCAGTCTCGTCCATCTGCAGTTTGGACTCGCTGTTTGCAGACCGCTCACGCTGGCGGGAGATAAGCTGGGGCTTTCGGATGCGAAATTAAGATTTCGAGCTGACTACGCGGCTCGGACATGACCTCGAGCGCCGGGTCTGGAAGGTTCCCTTTTTCATGAAACGCTTGAATGATTTCCAGAGCGGCGATAAGGATAAAACGGGTTATCTTAGCAGAGGAAACATAACTCTACCGTCCCCTATATGGACACAAGCTCGAGCAGCTATCGCCGCAACTACTTTGTAGATTACCACTTACTGAAGTGAGATACCGAACCTATCTGCCATTTTTACCACAAACGGCGTACACATTTTGGGTTCTAGTGAATCTTCCTCTACTTCCTTGTGGTCTTTAGGCTGAATCTGGTTGATTCTTTTTTTGTGTTTCGGAACCAGACAACGTCTGACAGAAATACCTTTCAGTTTCCGAAAGTATGCGAAATGACGAACAGCAGGTGAGCATGAGCTTCAGAAGCTCTGGCCGTACATCTGAGGCTGGCCCCACGGCGTTACCTGCAGCCGCTGGCCCAGGCGCCGCTCCCTCTCTCTCCCTCGCTGTCCGCGGCGCTGATAGGGCGCCTGCTGAGAGGGCCGCGCCGGGCGTCAGCGCGTCTCCGGGCGGCCACTCGAGGCTGGACGGCGGCTATCTCTCCCGCTGCGCCGTCTGGGGGGACTGGCTGAGTGGCCGGCTATCGGCCGCCCCGCCTCGGCCGGCTATCTGGCACTCGGCAGTACCGCCGGCTCCCGGCTCTGCCCCCGACTTCGGCCGTCGGTGCCGACGCGGCGTCGGCCGCCGCCCAGCAGACCGCGGAGACGGCCGCCGCCCGGACCGCGGGGACGGGGCGGGGAGCGGCACCAGCTGGCTGTGTTTACTAGCGTGACGACGTTCCTCTGTTTTATGACGTAATGACGCCGCATGTGAGGTTGCATGATTTCATGCCACCTGACGTTGCCTGGCGTGATGACGTGACGCGACGTCAAGTTGCTTTAACTGACGGGTCGGCGAGATGTGACGCAACGCGCATCTACTTGGCGTCGCCTGACGTGCCTGACGCGACATGACATGACGTGGCCTATGCAAGGTTTGTCGGTCTCCGACCGCCCGTTCCTCCGAACGATGCAATCAGCCGGACCTGCTGTGCCCTCCACCCTACAGGGGTGCCGACAGCTCGTTATCCGGTCGGAGAAGGACGGTCTCGCAGTCGACAGCTGGCTGCCGGCCTTCCAGGGATGCTGCCGCGGTGGTCAGAAGCATCAACCGCCTTCGAGCCGGCGTCAAGCACGCTAGCTATTCGCCAGCGTGTGCGCCAAAAACACTCGAGCGTTGATCGGGCGGCCTAGCGTGAGGGTGCAGTCACGAAACACACGGCGCGGTTCTGGACGATCGTTCGTCGCGTGGGATTCGTGTGGCTTCGTAGCGAGTCGTGGCTGGTGATCAGGTGAACGTGATCGGGATGTTTGCTGGGGAAAAAATCGTCACCAGCGGTATCCGACGTCTCACCGCTTTCGGTGAATGCTCGCAAACTTCACGGTGGAGCAAAAGGAACAGCCCAAATCCCTGTGGGTTGTTTCTGAGACTTGTCGCTCGCTTACCGTGATCTGCCGTCAGCCATCGTTCTAGCATGGAAACCAAACGGGGGTCGAGACAAAAGGATGGCATTATAGGGCGACGCCCAGAGAAAGAACATCGAATTTAGCGTTTTTCGCGAATTTGCTCAGATGGTTCCATCCCCCTGGCGGTTCGACGCACGGCATTTTGGATGTTGTTTATTCAGTTGAACGTAACCTTGCGGGTGCATTCCTCGCGGGATATTTATCTCATACACAGGTTGGGTTAATGCAGACATACACTCAGACGTCGCTCATTACGTGACGACAGTTATTTGACGTGCTTTTCATTCAGGTGTTCGTTCTTTGGTTGGCAAGATTTATAGTTTCCCTGCCTGTCTGCAGCCGTTTTCGTGTGTGCGTTTTTTTCGTGCCACATTCAAATGGTAGCATAATAATTGGGGGGAACAAGGACGTAAGTCCGTCTCCGTCAGCGGGGTAAATTCACTTTCGGCCTCGTCGTACGCCGCAGCACACGCAGATGCCGGTTAGTAACGGAGCCCAGCGCTGGCGCGGCCGGCGGAGGCAGTGAAATATGCGCGGTCCGGCTTCCACTGCGACTCAGCTCACCAAACGCAGCTGTGAGATGGGCAATCAGGCTGCGTCCGCTGGCGTTTTTATCGCGGTCTCGACTGTAAACACTCGAAGACACGGGTCTTGCTCTGGAACTTACGTCCCACGTTTATGCGTTTTTCCGTTCTGGTGGAGTTGCGGCATTGTTGAGTAGCTTGCCGACCGGTTTTGTCTCTGCTGTTTTTACCCGACTGTTTTTGCCGAGAGTAGATGCCGATTGCGTATTTTTCTCCTTGTGGATGTGGTTTTGTCACCAATTGTGGGATGGCTTGTGTCCCCTGGCATTTCTGTTTGCCCCGCTAGTAGGGCACGGTTAGTGTTTCTCAGACGTCAGGCGCCCTCCTGATGTTTGCGGTGTTGTTGCTGGAACTGCAAGGATTGAGTCTCCGTATCGTTTGCGTTTGTGTCACCCTGGCGAGATTGTTTGCTTTCCCATAACGACTGGTGTTCTCGCCGACTCGGTTCAGTTGTTCTCAACTGACGACTTCACTTAACCTTTTCCAGGAGCTGGAGTTGCAAGCAAAGGCCCACGGCCTCCCGCTGCAGGACGAGCTGTGGAAGACGGTGCCGGAAGAGGGACTCAGCTCGGGTCCAGCGGCACGGCCAGCGTCACCCACCGCCCCGCCGCCACCGCCTCCGCCGCCGCCACCGCCGCCACCGCCGCCGCCTCCGCCGCCGCCGCCGCCGCCGCCGGCCGCCACCGAGCCGGCGCCTCTCGCCACCGGTCACGACTCGCCGGCCTTCAGAATCAAACAGGTACAGGCGCCATCAATAAGGCGTGTGGCAACCAGAAAATGCGACTGAGGCGGCGCGCAGCTTATGCGTTTGGTTATCCCGAAATTTCCAACCGTAAAAAGGCGCCGGCGAGGGGAATTATTAGCGTAATGGCCGGAGCCGCTCTGCGGGAGGCTTTCAGTCGGTGCCGCCGCCGCTCCCCGCGCGGCTAGAGTCCATCCGGCGGGCCGTAGGGGCGCGGGAGTGGGCCGTCCCGACACTCGGCGCGTGTTCCGGGCGACGCTATCGGGCGCGGCTGCTCTCGATCTCCGTGCGGCCGGACCGCCCCGATAGGGACACGATACCGGCGAGCGGCCGCGATGACACCACAGCCGAGAGGCCCCGCGCCGCTCTTCTGACGCGTCCGCCGGCCGGCCGTCTGGGAGGCAGCGGGCTCCGTGCCCCCGTCTGGGGGCAGCGGGCTCCGTGCCCGCTGTTCCGGCCGCAGTCGTGGACTACCATCTGCGGCTGAGACGCGGCCCCTGATGGGTAGGATGCTTTGGGTGGAGCGCCTGATGGTGCAGTCGGCCTGATCCGACGTCGAGGTGCTGCCTGGAGCCGGTTGTCCGGGCAGCTGTGTTTTGGCGGGGGGAGGGACTGGGCTTGGCGCGCCTGACTGGTGACCGTCTGCCCGACAGGAGCCGGCGCCGGGGGACATGACGCCGTCCGCCGAGGACCTGTTCGGCGACTCGTCCATGTTCGACAGCCTGATGGAGGGCGACGACGTGCTGGACCCCATGTTCTCCTCCTACAACGGCTCGCTGACGCTGGCGCCCGAGCTGTGCCAGGTCGGCGCCGTCGACGACCACGACCCGATGCTGGCCGCCCTGTTGGCCCTCGACGACACGCTGGCGGGCACCGACGTCCCCATGGTGTAGCCTAATCTCCGGTGCCTTTCGGCTCGATCGAACAGAGGCCGGCGACGCCGATCCGGGGACGCCTCCTCATCACGTGTCACGTGTCGCACGTGTGGGAGGCCCCTCTTCGTGGACGTTAGAGGTCGGCCCGAACCCAGCCGGCCGCAGCTCAAGCTGCTTGCAGCACGTGACCGAGCTGCGGAAGCGCCACTGGTGCCTGCTGCCGTTATTATTGGTGCGTTCGTGGTCGTTAGATGTCAGTTGTGAGCGGCATCTCGTTTGTCGCGTGTCATGGTGTCATTTATGTGTCATTGTCAAGTAGGAAGAGTCCGGCGTTCAGGCGATGCACATTGCGAGAGCGCGCTAGAAGGTGACAGCGGCTATATAACGTTTTCTAAGTGGCATGTCTTCAGGACTGTGTAGGTCGCGTTCGCATTGTTAAACAGTTTTGAGACGAAATATTTTACTAGCCTTAAGCGTTTGCTATTGGTACCTGTTAACTTTGTGCCATTAACGACACTCGCGAGTTTGTCGGCTGGCTTCGGGAACCGATCGGTTGGTGATGGTAGAGCTTGGTCGCTGGTTTGGGCCTGGGTTCTTTGTGTTGGAGCGGACGGCCACGCGGTCGTGGAGTGCACCCTGTACATTCCTTTTGGGCCGTGGCCGCGGCCCGGCTGCGTCGTGTCCGCGGCCTGTGGTTGGCCGGGCGCCGCTTTGCGGTGCTGCCGCCGGTCACGGTGCCGTGGCGGTGGCGAGGGACAGTGGTGCCCGGGCGCCGCCGGCGGCCTCGGCGGTGTGCCGCATAGCTGGTCGTTCCGGACCTGCATCTGTTCGCCAGTGATAAACGTCAGGTGGTAATCGGCCGTTGCTTCAGATGCCTTGTCCTGTTGGTCGCCAGTGTGTCTTCCCGGGAGGAATGCGGTTTTGCTGCCAGTTGGTGGAAGGGACGACTCAGCCGCAAGCGAAATTGTGGAGATTATATACCATACGACTCTTTAAGCCGATTTGGGCCGCGCGGAAATGTCTGGGTAAACAAGCGGTCTTGTCCTGCCGTTCGTCGAACCTTCTGGGCCAGCGTTTTTCACCAGATGTTGTTGCAGTCATTTGTTATGCCTCAAAAAGTGGACGACGAATGCCTTTCGTGGTTTCGGGCTGATCGGTGGTTGCGCCGCTCCATCCTTCAACGGAACATCGAACTGCACGCCTCTTCCCATGTTGTCGGTGTTTCACCCATCCAGCTCACAGCTGCCTATGTAGCGTCACAGGTGGTCAGCGTGTCAACTCACTGCTCTCTCTCTCTCTCTCCCTCTCTCTCTCCCCTTGATGTCACATCTGTCTTGTGGGTGTTTTGCCGTTCACTCTGCGCTGCGCAGTGGCTCCCGACTGTTAGGCGATGCTGTTGTCTTCTTGTTGTCCGCGGCCGACCCCACGCAATAATCCCAGCGAAAGCGAGGCGGGTTTGCTCGCCGGTGACCGGCCTGCTGCCGCCCCGTCTACTCCCCGTCTCCCGTGTCCGACGTATCTGCCGCCGCAGGCTTCTCGCCGTGTGTTCAGACTGTGTGACTCGCCGACGGCAGGGCGCCGCGCTCTGTTTCGTCACGATCAGGGGCGAATATCATCCGATGTACCGAGTCTGTGCGGGCGTTTTTCTCGCGGCGCGGTCGCGGGGCTCAGGCTCAACGGAAAGGCCGATACTCGGGCCGGCACACACACTGAGCGAACCACACGCGCCAGATTCGTCGCTGCCCTGCGCTCTCCGGCACTCAGGAGCTTCACTCAGCATGGAGTTTAGTTCAGGATCGGGGGGGGGGGGGGTTCACAGTGCCAGTCGTGGATACTCGAGTGATGTGGGTTCAGATGACTCGTCATGAGTGGATACCAGCTCAGAAAGAGCTCGCCACCAGTCACAAACGCGACAGGAGCCTCCATTTTATACTACACACGGTCCAAACAACATTTGTAGCCAAATTCAAACCGGGTTTTCTTTAGAAGCTGACGGCTGAAAGTAAGATATATCCATGGTCGACTGTCATCATCCGATGTCACGAATTTGCCGAGCCGTCCACACGATAGTCCCCAACCCCATCACAAAAAGATTCACGGTGCCACCATGCCACCGAAGGAAACACTAGGAAAGGCGGAAATTCAATGTCAAAATCAATGACATAAACTGTGATTATCAATGAACAAGTGGAAAATCTGTGGGTGTCAACATTTTTGACCAGCGTGGTTTTTTACATTTTCGCTCCGGCAGTAAGGGTGCGGCTTGCCGCGTATTTCGCACGTCTCTAAAACTAACAGGCCCAACTTCAGGGTGTCGAGAAGAATTCGCCTTAAAGCCATAAAGCACGTCGGGTGTTGGGAGCTGGCCGGGTCTTGTCACAGGACATTTCATGGACGGAGCTGGTTCTTTAGTATTACAAAACTGGTGTCAAAAGAAATATCGGCTACGATTCAGATCATGATTTTACCTTCGAAAAAAAACTACATGACGGCGCTCTCGAGATCAGAAAACCGATGAACTATGGCCGATCATTATTCTTTGACACTGCTTACGAGCGAGACTGAAGGCAGAGGGAATCTTATTACTTCGACTTAGAGGACAATCAAGCTGAGCAGCCGGTCCAGCCGTAGCGCCTTTGGGAGATTAGGGAAATGCCTTCGCGACCACTGGGTGCCGAATCATGAAGTTTTTTGTACAAGATAGCTCAGTTCTTCAACCTGTTATCCATGGGAATTTGCAATGTGCCAGCTTGCATGGTCTTTCGCATAGTCGTTCCGCGACTAATATTTTCACAGAGCTTTTTTCAAAGGGTGTATTTGAACCGTTCAATAATGACAGCAAACAATATCAAGGGAGCGCATGATGTCTAAACGAGCGATTCTTAATATGCGAAGTGCTGAAATATATCACCTTTGCGTTAAAAAGTACACACACACACACACACACACAGGAACATCCTCCTGCGTATGGGGATAAAACGCAAGCAGCAGCGAAGTACGTCGCCTGTCGTTGATCCTTCGTGCGCCTCACAAGACATCTTAGTGGCATTTATACCAGAAATTTGTAAATTTCCATTCGAACTTTGTAGCACCTCTCACCATCAATGCAGTGATAATGTGGAGATAGTACGGAGATAATCCTCTCACAGTTTCGGTGGCGTGCGTCAGGAAAAACCCAGCAGCCATTCTGGTGCGCATACGTCCGCTGTTCCCAGACGTCGGCATTACGTAACGGCGGCAAAAACGGACAGGACGCCGTGTGCCGCGCCTTCTGACGCTTCACCTTCCCCTGTACCGGTCGCCATCGGTCTGCGCTACACCGGCGGGACACTCGACAGCACAGATAGCGGTGAAGAGAGGCCCACACTCGAGAGCGGCTGGCCAGGGCCACTCGTCCGTCAGAGAGCCGGCCAGATAGGCAGAGGACGGCGAACTAAGTAAGGCCCGTCCGTCGCCCATCATTGCTCAGTTTTCCGACATCCGATTGCCGCAATCTCGATACGCCTGCCTCTCTTCAACCTGTCGGCACCCGTACTGACTCGTTCAGATTTTCGCCAAGAGCGGAGTCTCCCGTGCAACACGCGATTAAAGCGAACATTTCACCTTCATACGCGTTTTAAACTGAGATAACCCAGTGGTAGCATACAGCCTTAGAAGCCAACGTGCAATATGCATGGTATCTCAAAGCCTTCCACTTATTGACGTTCAGAGCGATTTCCCAACGTTCTTCCGTGTGTTCTGTTCAGCCGTGCCCTATAAACAGCTGTTGCGTGTCGTCACCAGCGATCATCCAACAACCAACGCTCACGCTCATTGGTCTGTGCAGGCCCGTATTGCATCGTGTAGGCGGTTGATTCCAGAACAGACCAATCAAGCTTATAAATAAATAAATATATATATATATATGTATATGTATATAAGTTTGATATATATACATACATATACGTATTTTGTTTTCAGAGCAACCAAAGCTATTTATGGAACCTGAAAAGTCGACGAAGGCGGAACATTTTCTTTACCCCGCCAGTTACTAAGGGCGGGTTTTTCTGGTCCCCTCCCCCCTTTGTTTTTTCGCGAGAACAGCCGAACCGACGCAGGAAGAGGCTTGAAACTTCCAGTGCCTTAGGCTAAATATCTATGATAGCATAGCAAAAACAAAAATAAAATTAACTGAAGGTCATTCTAGGTCATGTCATAATGACATTATAAATTCGATGATAGGTTTTTTCTTTACCATGCAAGGCGTTTGTGACGCAAACGGTTTCGGGCGTACGGACGGGCCAGTCTAAATGTAATTAGCGACTAGAAGTCAAATTTTCACCGCATGACCGCAACAAGACCATCTTGAGTCATATTCGTAATTGTTTCTGCGTCAGTTTTATTTAGCAACAACTGAAAGATTTACGACTTAGCAACAACTGAAGATTTACAATTACTAGAAGACTGATGCAATCGGTCAGTTACTAAAACATACATGTCTGAAGAAATTTATGTCAAGGTCATCCAGGGTCAGGGTCATGACGTCATAAGTGCCCCAGTGCCATTCTTGTCACCCGAAATGGTGTTTTTGCGATACAATCGGGTCCAGACGTACTGACAGATCAATCTCAATGTGTTTAGGGTCTAGGGGTCAGTTTTCACCTTGTGACCCTGACGAGGTCATCCTTGGTCATACGAGACGAGGAGATGAGGTCATGAAGGTCATGTAATTTGAGCGATGTCTGCACCAAAGTATGCATATAGACACTATTCTGTGCCATATGCAACGCTTGAGGCCAGTTTTTTCGAGCTGGCGGTAAAAATTCGGTCCAGAAACATGCATCACATTACACTGTGAACAAAAACGGCGATTTGACCTCTTGACCTGACATGAACTTAAATGACCCAAACCTAAAAGGATTAAAATGATTATTTTCAGACATCTGCTGTGTGCCTGCAACCACATTTGCCATTTTTCCGTTCGTCATTTTGGCACATCGCCATTTTAACGTGTCGTCGTTTTGACATGCCGCCACTTTGCATTTCGCCATGTGGCCAGTCGTCATTTTTACATGTTGCCATTTTTACATGCCGCCATTTTGCCGTTCGCCATTTGGCCAGTCGCCATTTTTACATGTCGCCATTTCGCATTCGCCATCCGGCATTCGTCAAAAAGGCATTCACCATTCTTACGTTTCGCCATTTTGTCCGGACAGCAAATCTGGCATTTTCCTTCAGAAATGCTTACATGTGCTCTTTCATGTGCTTGCATGACCTTCTAACATCGTACAGGAGGAGTTTTGGAACAGACAAGTTTTGGATCGTATGACTTTTACATCTGAGCTACAACCCCGTTATCTCAGTTCACAACTGCATAGATAGGTGAACAGCAGACTTGTGCTTAATTCTGACATGTTTAAACAGTGATCGCATTTGATCCAGACCAGTTTCGAAAATACAACCGTGAATCGCATTTGATTCAGATCAAAAACGGTCGTGATTAAAATGCTGATCCGGATCCAAACATTGTGGTCCTGATTTTGATACGGATAAACCACACCGTCAATAGAGGGATCCAGGATTTCGCCAAAGAGGAGGTGCGAATGGTCAGCCAGGGACCCCTCTCCCGCCCCCCATTTTTCGCTCTTCAGATATCAAAAAACGTTGATTTGCTGGGGTTCAGAGAAATATTTGATATCATTTTGCGTTTCTTTAACATATCAAGTAACCGAATAAATTCAAGCGCATCACCTTGTTTGAGAAACTTCTCGTTTTGTGGAACTCCAAACGGCGAGGTTTTAGGCGGCTGCGTCCCTCCCTCTGCCTAAAATGTCGGGTCTGTGTTTGGTCCGAGATCCCCTCTGCCTCTCATAACTTCTGGAGACATTGTTGCTAGCTTAGGTCAGGTTCCGTCTTGCATTTAGAAGGGCGCTCTTCGTGATCTTGGGCCGTCTACTGTGTTAGGGACCTCTGGTGGTCTCAGGTTCATTTTACAGTTTCACGTGTCCCTAGGGACGTCTCAGGCCCTCCTTTGGCGGTTTCAGGGGCATCTTGGGCAGTTTCATGGACCCATCTGGCAGTTTCAGGAACACTTAGGCCTTCGTGGGCTCCCTCCTGTCGTCCCTGGAAAATTTTTGCCGTCTAAGGAGCTCCTCAGGCAGCAACAGGGGTCCTCTATAAGTCTCTCTGCCTTGACAGAGGTGCCTCTGGCCAGGCACGAATCCAAGGGGGCGGTGGAGGTGATCGCCCCCCCCCCTGACGCCTGAGAAGGAGGCCCATGAGAGGGGCGCCGAAGGGGCTTCTCTCGGGCCGGCAGCGAAGGGGCCCTCTCAGACTTAAAAGGGCCCCCAAGGGTTTAAGGGAATGTATGAACTTGAGCTTAGTATGAGTTAAAGTATGAGCTTCACGGGATTTCTGTGGAAACGTGACGGGTACTTGATGCAGCCAGGGGGCTTTTGGGAGGGTTGGATGACCCCTGAGACGCATAGAAGGACGCATAGAAGGGCCCCTGAAGCTCCCAAAGGGCTTCTGAGACCACAACAGGGCTCAGACACGGCAGACTAACCCTGAGACAGTCAGAAACGTTACAAGGTCCCTGGGACGGCCAGGATGAGGACTATCTCCCTAGGGGGCCCCGAATTGGTTTCACGGGCCTGGCTGAAAAGCTTAAGGTTCCTAACGCAGTCAGAGGGCCTCCGAGAGGGTTTATGAGACACTAAGACGATAAGATGGCCCCTAAGATGAATAGAAGGGCCCCTAGAACACCCCGAGAGTCCCTGGGAACGCAAGAAGGGCCCGAACGCGACACAGGGTCCATGAAACTGCCAAAAGTGCCAGAGAGGCCCCCGAGACGGCAAGAACTAAATAGGATGGCTAGCACGGTATAAGGAGAGCCTGGCCAACCAGAGAGGCCTCCTAGATAGGGATTCATCAGTGACCCTCTCAACTTTGGGAGGGACCCCAAATGAGCTAAACTGGTCTTTTTGAAAACCTGGGGTTCTTGATGTAGTCAGGGGGCTCCGGGAAGGTCACGTGGGTCCTGAGAGAGCAACGCGGTAGATAGCCCCTGAGGCCGCCAAAATGTTGGGTAGTCCTGCAAGGCAAAGACGACAAGAGGGCCACTGAGACGGCGTGAGGGCCCTGGGCGGCCAGGTGGGCCCCAAGTGTATTAGGCGTGCTCCCGGCACGAAAAAGGTCCCCTGAGACAGCCAGTGAGGCCTCTGATGCGCCAACAAAGGTCCCTAATACAGCAAGAGGGGTCCTCAGACTGTCAGATGCACCCCATGTGATAGAGAAGACCCCTGATAGAGCCATGGAGGCCACCGGAGATGTTCAGAGGGCCTGTGACACTGCACAGGGGCCCTGAAATTGCCGAAAGGTCTGTTGTAACTGCCAGAGGGCCCTGAGACGGCAAAAATGTTCCCCAGAGACGACAAGAAGGACACCTACGCCAACAGGGGGCTCTATGAGACTGCCTTTTAGACGGTTAAATATAGCAGTCTCCAGCATCTGGGGCCCCTGAGACGACCAGAGTGGCTCCTGAAATTAATAAACCTTGAGACGTCCAGATAGCTTCTGAAACGGTCAGAGGACCTAGTGGATCGCCAAGGGCGTCTCTGTCACGACAGAGAGAGACTTATAGAAGGCCCTTGTTTCTACCAGAGGTCTTCCTTAGACCGCAAAAATTCCCCAGGGACGACAGGACGAGACCCACAATGGTTCAAGTGTACCTGCAACCGCCAAAGAAGGGTCTGAGACGTCCCGAGGGACGCGTGAAACTGTAAAAGGAACCTGAGATAACTAGAGGACCCTGAAACGGCAGACGGCCTGAGACCACCAAAAGTGACTTTGTAAATGCTAGAGGAAGCCTAACTTAACTCACGACCTGTCAAACAGAGGGAGGGACATAGCCGCCTAAAATCCCGCTGATGTCATATTTCGGCCACAATGTTGGAGAACAAAACGCAAAGTTTTCTCAAATAAGGTGGCGCGCTTAAATTTTTTCTGTTGCTTCATATGGTAAAAACTGCAAAATTACATCAAATACTTCCCCTAAACCCGAGCGAGTCAACATTTTTCATATCTTAAGACCAAAAAGGGGGAGACAAGTGGAGTCGCCGGCTGGGAGGGGGCCCCGCGCTGACCATTCCCCCACCTCCTGCTTGGTGAAATCCTGCCTGGATTCCACCAATGGGCGTTTTGCCCCTGCCTCTGGCAATGCTTTAGATCATCTGGCCGTTTCAGAAGCTGTCTGGAAGTCTCAGGGTTTAGTAGTTTCAGGAGCCCTCTGGTCGTCAAAGGGACCCCTATTGTTAGAGATTGTTAATTCACAGTCTCAAAGGCCTCTCTCGAGCAGTCTCAGGAAATCCGCTGTAGTCTTAGGTGCTTCACTTGTCGTCTCTGAGGAACATTTTTGCCATCTCAGGGGCCCTCTAGCAGTTATAAAAGTCATTTTGGTGATTTTAGGGTCCCTGCGCAGTGCCATGGGCCCTTTGAACGTTTCCGGCAGTTTCCATGACTGCATCAGGGGTCTTCCTCTGTTACATGCGGTATATCTGGCAGTCTTAGGGCCCCTATAGCTGTATCAGGGGCATTTGTTGAGGCCTTCAGGGGCTTTACTGGCAGTATCAGGGCGCGTTTTCCGTGCCAGGAGCCTGCCTTAACACACTAGGGCGCCCTCTGAGCGTCCAGGTATCCCGTACTGTCTCGGAGATGCTCCCTTATCGTCTTTGCCTCGCAGGACCATCCGACCTTTCTGGCAGTCCCAGTGGCCATCTGCCGTGTAGGGGCCATCTTGCCGTCTCAGTATCCACCTGACCTTTTCGGGACCCCATGACAGCATCAAGAACCCCTCAGGTTTTCAAAAAGACCAGTTTAGCACATTTGGAGCCCCTCTCGAAATTGGCATCACTGATGGTTCAGGGGGCCCCTCTGGCTGGCCAGGGTCTCCTTATGCCGTGCTAGCCACCCTCTTAAGTTTATGCCGTCTCGGGGCCTCTCTGGCACTTTTGGCGGTCTCATGGGAGCTTTGCCTTGTTGGGGCCCGTCTTGCGGTCCCAGGGACCCTCGAAGAGTTTCAGGGGCCTTTCTATTCATCTTAGGAGCCATCTTGCCGTCTCAGGGTCTCATTAGACATCCTGGAGGCCCACTGACTGCATCAGGAACCTTCAGCTTTTCATTCGGCCCGTGAAATCCATTGTGGACCCCCATTCCAGGGGCCCTTATGCCGTTTAAGGGACTCAGTCCTCATATTTGCCGCCTCACGGGCCCTGTGGCCTTTCTGGCGGTCTCAGGGGCAATTTGCTGTGTTGAAGGCCTGCTGTAGTCTTTTGGAAAAAAGGAATCAGGGTCTCTTTAGGAGCTTCAGGAGCACTTCTAGGCGTCTCAGAGGTCATCTCCCCCCCCCCCTCCCCACCTGAAGCTCCTGACTGCATTAAGAATCCGTCACGTTTCCACAGAAACCCCGTGAAGCTCATACGGGATCCCTTCGGGGTCCTCTTTAGAGTCTGAGTCGGGCCCGTTTGGAGAAGGCCCGAGAGGGGCCGCCAGGAGCCCCTCTCATGGGCCCCCTTCTCAGGCCTCGGGGGGCGGGATCGCCCCCATCGCCTCCCCCCTTGGATCCGCGTCTAACCGCCAATCTAATTCAATGTGATCAAATTAAAAAATTTAAAGGAGGGTGGTAAAATAGCATGATAATTTGCTATGAAGGATACCTCCAGGTAGTAATCCACCAAACTAAATTACATGAAAGAGGATACCAAATGAGCCAGATAATCAACTCTCTTTCACAACATCACAGCGCGGCTGTTGAAAACATACCTTGTACCGACTAAGAATATTATTTGTTTCTAAATAAATTCGAATTCGATCATTGACCATTCTCTCAAAAAAGGTTACATGCACAGCTGATGAGATGGCGCAGCAACTTGTAGGATCAGTGGAAGGTTTGCCAGGTCAGAGAGTGGAAATTATGGTGGAGGTGGACCAGGTGGCCGTAAAGCCTTCGTCTAACCACTTTTTGTTTAAGGCGTCTAATTGCTGAGTGGACCATATTCAGAAAGATTTTGCAAAAAGGGTAGACGCTTTGATCCGGTCCTACCAAGACGTTGCCACACCTGCTGTTTTGCGAGGGTGAATGGCTGCTCGTAAGGCTCAGTGTTGTCCGAATGAGAGTGACATGTAATGCAGTGTCACATGTAGTGACACATGACATGCAGTGTCAGATGTAACTGGATAAGTATGGCTTGGTTGCTGCGGCAGTCCCTGAGTTGGCAGGGAGTGCCGCACAATGCTGTGCAAAGTGTGTCGCAACCTCTTTCGGTTCCATGTATGTGATGTCATGTACATTCAGTAGTGGGAATGCTGTGGGCGGTCTAAATTTTGTGGAAAAGATACACGCAAAGTTCCATATCTTTGAAAGTGGGGTAAATCTTTTGAAACTCTTGCTTTCCTGTTCCCAGGATTTGCGTCTATCTGCGAGAATCGTTCCTGCATTGTGTACCTGTCTGTCTAGCCGCCTGCTCGAGCGGACCGCAGACGCAGCGTCTAAAAGCACGCTCAGCTCGGCGTCGGATCGCTGCTGCTCTCTGGCAGGCGTCCGACCACCAAGCTGTGCCTGCGACCTTGTGGCCTTGTGATATGTGAAATGGTGTCGTGCGCTGCTTGAGAAATAGTGTCCAAGAATTGTGGAAGCGGAGGCGTCGTGTTTGGAGCGTGACATGCGTCAATTTGCATGTTGTAGGATGGCCAGTCCTCGTGTTCCACTTGAGAAGGAAGCGATAGTCGAGTTGGCCCAAGTTAGTGTTATGCAGGCGGATGTGTACGGGGAAGTGATCGCTGACGTGTCTGTATGGTTGTACGCGCCACGCAAATTGTGCAGATATGCGAGTGCATGCAAGAGAAAGGTCGATGGCTGTCTGTGATCTTGGAGCTGCATGTGTGGGGCTCCGGTCATTGAGGATGCTAGGTTGTGTTCGTGTAGAAGCGTTTCAGTGTACCGGACCCTGGTGTCCATGGTGTTGCAGCCCCATGAGGGATGTTGGGCATTGAAATCGCCAAAGATCAGACAAGGGGCGGGTAGATGGCTAGACAGAGTCGAAAGACGAAGTCGAGTAACAGAGCGACCAGCGGCGGATGGGTAGAGTGGGAGCAGGGTAACGGGGAACTGTGCAAGTTAAATTTTGATGGTGACGAAGTCAAGATCGCTTCTAGGATGGACTTCATAATGCAAAAAGGGAGTTATAAAGAAAGAGGGCCTTGACGCCTTAGCGATGTTTTACGTTAATACAATGAGTGTAAAGGGAATGAGTGGCCAGGAATGTTGAAGTTATATGGATCAGAACCGAGAAAATGAATCTCCTGAATGGCGGCAACTAATGTTTCATTTTGGACGATATACACGTGCTTTCTGAATTTCACTTAATGGCCCACCAGTCCAATAGTGCTCCAATGGAAAAGGAATCTAGGTCTACTTCGAACCGTCACTGGCGCTGACGGTAAAATCGAGTTTCACGGGTCGGAGGCGCAGTCCTGCCCCCTGCGCCGAGCTGGAGTCCGCGTCAGACTCCCGAGAGAAGGGAGGCGAACAGCCTCCTCGGAGCCAGGCTTCGACTAGGCTCGGAGCCCTCGCCCTCGCCCGCTCTGCCCTGTTGTCATTGTTGTGGCTTTGGATTCGGCTTCGGAGCTGGAAGTCTGGCTTCGTCTCCATGCTTGGTCGGGGGAGGAGAAGGAAAGGGGGCGGGCGGTGAGAAGGCTGAGCCTGCACCGACCTTATGAGGGCAGTGCGCGTGGAGGGGATGAGGGGGAGGAAGCAACCTTACGCCCTCTAAAAAGCGCGGTGTAGTAGCTGGGAGGGGGAGGGGAAGGGTGGTAGAAGCCGTTGAAGCTGGAGCTGCTGGTGCTGCTGAAGCTGCCGGCTAGGTTCTCTTCGTCGGTTGTGTGTTGAGTGGAAGAGTGGAGCGACTGAACGGCACACACTGCACGCCCTTCACATGTTGTGCAGTGCATGAGCGGCAACCGCTGCACACAACGCCAGTCATTGAAAAAACCCACTCTTACGGCAACCTTCCCGCTGATGCAAGCAACGCCCAGTGAGGCTGGCATATATATGTGGTGTGTTGTAGGCCAGTTCCTGTGTTGAAAATATTTTGTGGGATGTAAGATGGATTTTATTCACTATTTGCTCAAAGGCAGCATGATTTTTAGTATGCGGGTACTATTTCAACTGAAATTAGGCTGGGACCAGACTGAGGTAGATTGCTTTTCAATCCATTGTACGTTTACACTACTGCTCTTAGCTAACATTCCCCCACAACATTCTCCACTCATGCGTTTGACCTTGACATCAGGTCCAGAATCTGGGGTACAGTTCTACACCCTGACCACGACTTCTGAGTAACGTCATGGCCCGTTACAAGGCGCCAAAGATCAATTTTACAATAACTGTCAGCCAACAGATGTGACAGTTCGGCCTTGACCGCAGGTCAAAACCTGGAATACCGTTTTTTGTTCCGGTCATGACTTTTGCGAGTAGTCGTATGACCCTTCCGTACAAAAGGGGTGTGCCAAACTTTGAAAAGCAAGGAAGTTTGTCCGGCAGTTCATCTTTTTTATCATCGTCATCATTTTAGGCTCATCGTTTGACCTTGACCTTGGGTCAAAATCTGGGGCACAATTTTCCTCCATGATGAGAGTTGTCATCACTCGGTCACATGAAGTCCAAGATACTAAAGACCATCTACGCCCAGGTTTCTTTCCGGGTTAAATGATAGTCTGAATGGCATTAAGCCTCAAGGATATGGGTTGGAATTTCCGGGACGATGTCCGCGATGGTAGAAAACGCCCAAACTACTGACGTACAAACATCAAAACAATGCTCAAATGAAAGCTCTTGTGAAGAGCAAAAATCTGGGGTGCCATTTTTTGCACTAATGATAACTTTTTTGCACAGACTCCGACTCGTACGCCCGATCGCGCAATTCCTGGCAACGACCGATTTTGTGGCAAAAGTTTAGCGTTCCTCGAAGGGTGCGACACGGCGCGTTTCAAAATGTACCCCGTCGACGACCCGTTAATTTGTTCTGTCCGATTTTGACCGTACTTTTTTTTCATAAACCAACGCTTGCGCTGAAATTGCCATAAGCAATGTTTTATCAACGTGAAACCAGAATTGTTGAAATTGTTCCGGAAAACTAGAGAACGCGAGTCCGACGGGGACCGACAGACACACTCTGGTCAGCATTGCTTAACAGTTGTAACTGTGGGCAAAATCGGTTTGTATGCTAAGACCCTGCATCCAGATTTTTGCGTAAGCAAAAGAAGACGTAAAGTTAAAAACACGTAAGTAAGCATCCTTTTTAACTGGACAAAGAAGGTCCAGGAAACATCTAAGAGACACAATAAGAAACAACTGTTTGCTCTCCGTTTTTATTTTACGTACCGACGAAGATGGATGACACGAAAAAGTCAAGGACAGGTGACAGAGGCCATCACGATGGTGGTCGGAGTGAGGCCGTGCCTGCTGGTGCCTCATGAATCCTTTCCCGCAACTTAACTGAATCACTTGGCTCAAGTACATCAACCAGCTACGTTTGTCTTCGGTGACGCGGGATGCAAACAACGAATGTTCAATCCATCCTGTGGTCACAGAGGGCTTGCAGATGTACTAAAATGGTGTTACCGTTAGTCAGAAGGCAGGCATTTAGGATGTGATAGTACTGATGAATTCGAAACATTTATGAAAATGATTTGATCTCTCGGTGTAAGAAAACCGCCGAGACGTTGATGGTCTCTCTGCCCTATGACGCCGCAACTTATCTCAAACGATTTAAACAGCATGCAGGGACAGCAATGCGCAGGAGATGTATGTATGTATACACAGGAGACGTGTTCGCTCAAGAAGATGCCTTTCCTCACTGCATCGCTCACCACACTGAGCCGGTTCTTTCCCAGCGGAGGTCCAGCACTGTTGTGCAGGCTCGCGTCGATTCGGACGATGGCCAGCTGGAACAGCTGTGTTGTCACTGCTCGACACGAGTCGACCGTGCTGGTCACGAGAGGCGCCGCTCGTGATTAGCAGCGGGTATGCGAGCTCGCGACGCGAGAATAATGTGCTGCAGCTGGTTCGCTGTGGTCCAAACAAGCTTGACAAACGCCTTTGCAGTGATGAAACCGGCATAGCAGCGTGCGCCCGGCGACTTCCGGCAGGGTCAGATAGGTGTCCTGGTAACGGCCAGTGAAAATAAAACTTGTGCTTCGATAAAAATTCTGAGGCCTAACCAGCTCACAGAATGAGGTTTCAAAATCGGCCGTAAACTGAAGCGACGCGGCTAAATCCTACACTCTTGATACGGCCTAAACCCGCAACGGCTGATACCTCGGCCTGTACCACGCAGCCTCTACAACTGGTCAAACAAAGTTATTTCATATGACCATTTATTTATTTAGCAATAACACAAACAGCGCCCCACAGGGCCAGCTGATCAACACAAAGGCTGCCAGCCACGCCAGCCAAAAAACGGACTTTCGGCAGTCTCAGCTCGTCCACAAAGGCTCCAAGCTGCATTACACCGGCAGCGCCCGGTACGGGGTGTCTCACCATCTCACCAGCAAACACGTGCACAGATCCAGCGCTGGACAACAGCTAAACTAGACTAGCGTCATAGTTGCCTCACCACAACGAAGCGGCCACCGGGCGCCATTCCACGACTACGTGTGCTCGAAATCGGCTACAGCGGCGACAGATGGCGGTTACATGGAGCGACTTCGCGGAAAACTCGCCCTCTCCGGCTCTACCAGCCGGCGGGCAGACAAACTCAGCATCAACAAAACAGCCGAGAGCCGGTGACTCGCGCAGGTACTTGTACTGAATCCTCTAGAGCCGGAGACTGGACTGAACTCGGGCGGCCCGCCAGCGCCGCTGCGGCGACGCGCCAGCTGAGCAGGCGACGCCGCCGGCTGGGGTCTGCCCGCACTCCTGTCGCGAAAACGACCCGCCCCGTATATGTACACGATAAACGTCACGGCCAGTCGCGAACAAAAGCAAAAACCTGGAATGTACCTTCTCCCTCGTCGCCGGGCCGAAGGGATCGCCGATCACCAGTGAATATTTGGCCTCGTGAACTAAGTCGTCCGCCGGCAGCAGCGTCACAACACTAGCGCCACCTTTACCCCCGCCGTCCCCACGGTGGCGCCACCTGCGGCGACCACCATCCGCGGCGGCCGGCGCTAGATCTCTGTGCCCTCGGAGGACTCGGGAATGTCGTGCATGTCGTGCTGGTCCGGCAGCGACACGGTCAGCGAGCCCGGCGCCGAGGCCGGCCCGCCCAGCTGGTAGAAGACGCCGTTGTCGTGGTCGGCCGCGTCCGAGTCGGAGCTCTCGGAGCCGGCGCCGTTCAGGCCCTTGGCTGAGGGCGGCGAGCGCGAGCCGGCGCGCGGGCCGAGCCGCCGGTCGGCGCACGGCTCGCCGGCCTCGTCCGGCTCGGCCGACGAGCCGCGCCCGGACGCCTCCATGTCCAGCACCCAGCTGATGGAGTCGGACTTCTCGACGACGGCCGTCACCTGCGGCGGTGGCGACGCCTCCTCCGAGCGGCGCGAGCGGCGCCGCAGCGAGTCCGACTTGAGCGGCGAGCGCGGGCTTATTCTGCCGGCAGACAGGTCGTGTCGGCCACACGGCGGCGCGGAATCAGGAGGCGCGGCCGGCGAATTAGGAGGCTGCGATCTCACGCAGCGTGGAATTACCAGCACAAGTCACGGCCGGGAAGCGGTGGTGATCTTTAACGTCTGTGACAAACAGCACAATGCGTGAAAACTTCGTTGGTTAGCAGAAAACCACGGGCCTGCCTGTCCTAAAAGGCATATCTCATGACACAACGACACTACACCAGAAGCCGTCACTGAAGACAAGTTCAAACGGACGACTACTGAAACATGAAGCGTCCAAACGCCGTACCCAATGCCCCATAACTCCGAGGCCTTGGTGCCTCCCGGGCCAACCTGTGCAAGCCCGGACAGGGACAACCGGGGTCGGCAGGTGTGCGTGGGAGGGGGATGACCTTTACCTGGACGTGTGCGGTGACTCGCTGCAGGCACGGGTAAAGGAGGTGGGGGTGCGCGGTGACCGGAAGCTGGCCGACCGGGACAGCACACCTGAAATACCGGCCAGAGGCGGCGATAGAGGGCGCTGGTGGGCGGCGAGCGGCGCCGGCAGCCGGCAGGCTCCAGTAGGACTACGGGCCGCTAGCGCCATGCCCAAACTGAAGCCGAACCCCGCTCAAACCCGCACACCCGCGCAAACGTGTTGTGCACCCGTACATCAAGTTTGGAAAAGCCCAGGGGAAAAGACGTTCAGTACCCGCCCATCATGTCGAGAATTATTTACAGCGGAGCAAATTCAACGAAATTTTGGCAGACGCATTCATTTATGACGTCAGCTTAATTAATATTAAACAGTCTTGACGCCACGAGCAGTATCCTTCAAATGGTGTGGTTTAAATACAAGTCACCCCAAAAGCTCATTCCATACGACGGAACGTGGCGGCAACCTCAGCGCAGCAAACTCCAGCTGCTCGACAACTGAACTGCTCAGCAATTCAAAAAGGCTGCTTAGCTTGTGCGGACGCCGCAAGCCAGGGACAGCGCTGAGCGAGCTATCTTGGAAACACAGCTGCCTAGGTAACATCCCCTACACAACGACACCACGACGATTAGCGGCACCAAAAACACCACGGTCACCTCGTAACAGCCTTTACACCGCACGACATGCACCTTCTCACACGAGCTGCCATGCGGTCTTTATCGGGACAGGTGACCCTCGGGTGACCCGTCGAGGGCTCACCTGACCTCGCGTGACCTCACCTGGAGTGCCCTGCGAGTCGGACTGGTTGCGTAGCTTGTATTGCAGCTGCTCGTTCTCCATCGAGAGCCTCTTGTAGGCCTTGGCCTCCCTGTCCTGACAATCCCGCAGACGAGTGTTTTCCTCCGATAGTTGTCTGCGGGGAAAGGTGTAGTAGGAGATGTACGCACTCCTTCATTACGGGCAGTTTCTCTAGCTGGCGGCGACTGTGCGAGGCGGAAGGCAAAACTCACAGACAGCAGGCGACGACTGCATGGCCAGACCCGACGTCAGAAGCAGACAGCACGCCGAGTGAAATAACAACACAAAGCGTTACGAGTCGAATGTTATGCACGTTCCACTTCCGACAAGTTTACTGAATACTCAACAGGTTCATGGCTAATTTCGTGACAAATTCTTTTCCCTCCCTAGAACACATTTCTTCTCTCTCGTCGACAACTTCCTGAATCATTCATAAGGAAACAATGGCGGCAAAAACGTTCTCAGGGAGCCTATTTTTCTCAACCTCGTAACCAAAGCGCCCTCCACGGATACGACAGAAGGCCTATCGTACGGATCACAGGAACGCCGAGGAGCACCAAATCGTCGGTGATGAGAGCGGGGATGGCACTCTCCGTGCCCTCTGTTGCACGAAACAACCCGGGGAGCAGCTAGCAATGAGCCAACAGTACCACCCCCTACGCATACTGACGGCCAAAGCTGGACTAAACCCTTGGTCCGACCCGACCCGGCCTAGTTCGGCGTCCGGCCGGCAGGTGTCGGCCCTCACCTCTCGGCCAGCGCCCGCTGCCGCAGCTGAGCCTCCAGGTCCTCGGCCTTGGCGCGGTACTTGGTGCAGCTCTCCTCGAGACGGGCGTTGCGCTCGCGGAAGCCGCTGCAGCTCCAGCTGGTCGCGCCGCAGCGCGGCGATCTCCTCCTTCTTCAGCTCCAGCACGGCGTTCAGCGAGCGCACGTCCTTCTCCTTCTCCTTGATGCGCGCCGACAGCACCTGCAGGCCGCGGCGGAAGAGTGAAGGAGACCCACAGACAAACAGTCTTGAGAGTCTGAGTCAATTCACATTTTTGCTAATGGCGACCACATTAACTGAAGAAGCATCAGATGAGATAGTCTGCATGAAATTTTCGGTGCATGTTGCCATTTCTTCAAACACTGCATGCGTTTCATCACGAGTATTAGCCCGCGCAAACACAGCCATTGGTCAGATACTTTATGCCACAGTTCCCCACGAGCAAATGGACTCTTCAGACCCGCGCGACGCCCGACGTAACGTTGATCACGCCCTGAGGTCCAGTGCAGGTGGACGTCTCACCTGGATCCTGGTGTCGCTGCTCTTGCCCAGCGCCACCTTCAGCTCCTCCTCGCGGCGGCTCAGCTCGCACGTCTGCTCCTCCAGCGCGGCGATCTGGCCGCGCAGCTGGTCGGCCTGCTGCTGGGAGCGGCGCTGGCCCTCGGCCAGCTCGCGCTCCCACTGGGCCGTGACCGAGGCCAGCGTCTGCTGGTGCTGGCTGCTGAGCTGGCGCAGGTCGCGGTCGCGCGCCTCCTGCTGCTGGCGCAGGTCCTGCTCCAGCAGCTGGCGCTCCTGGTGCCAGGCGGCGCGCACGTCGGCCAGCTCCTGCCGGCTCGACTCCAGCGCCGTCTGGTGCTGGCTGGTCAGCGCCGCCAGCTCGGCGCTGACCTCCGTCTCGCGCTCCTGCCGCGCCCGCTCCCGCTCCTCCAGGCTCTCCTCCAGGCGGCGCTGAGTGGCGGCCGCCTCGTCTGGGAAAGAGGGCCGCTCCGTTACCGCCAGTCACAGAGGCGCGTCAAAACCTCGGCTGCTGACGGTCGGCTCCGTCATCTCAAATTTGTCCTTTATGTGACACCTGAAGTACTCACATGCGGTTAACCAGTGCAACATTTTACAATCGTTCAGCCTGCAACGAAGAGGCTTTGCCGGCCGCGTGCAGGTCACGTGACTGCCGCCGGCCGCCGGTGTGAGAGCGTTCGGCTGCGGCCGCCGGCCGCGGTCCCGGTCCCGGATCCGACCGCGCGTGACTGGCGGCCGTTCCCGGCGTCTGGGCAACCCAAGTTCCGCCAACACTGCCGTCCGCCGACACGGCCAGCCTCCGGTCGCCATTGCGGACAGACATAAAGACGTCGTCGGTCGAGGTGTCAGCGTCGCCGCTTAGCGCGAGGCTTACCTAGAGCCAGCTGGATTTCGGTGGCGCGGGACTGCAACGCCTTCACCTCTTCCGTCAGCTGGAACGGGTTGTACTGGAACAGAGACGGAGACGTGGTGACGTCACAGGCAAGGTGTCACGTGACGGCAGACGGCGGTGACGTGGCGGACAGTGACGTCACACCTTGAGATGTTCCCACGGGCACTGCCTCGTGACGTGGCGACAGCGCACCAAAACTGCCCATCAAGCCGCCCTGTCAGACGGGACCGAGACCTTTGTACTGTCATGGCGAGGCAGCCACGAGCACCTGTGGCGGGCAGACGTAACAATGCAGCGGACAAAGCGGCGGCTCTCGACCAGACGCCTGCCGTCTGCTGCGACAGGCCGCGCCGGCTCCCGGCCGCCGCACGGGCCGACCGCTGACGAGAGCGCGCCGACACCGCGACAATGGTCGCCGTCTGGCGCGGCCCTATCGCGCCGCTGTCCGCCGGCGCGGCCCGGTAACCGTCCGACCGCCGGCGCGGCCCGGTAACCGTCCGACCGCCGGCGCGGCCCGGTAACCGTCCGACCGCCGGCGCGGCCCGGTAACCGTCCGACCGCCGGCGCGGCCCGGTAACCGTCCGACCGCCGGCGCGGCCCGGTAACCGTCCGACCGCCGGCGGCCGGTAACCGTCCGACCGCCGCGCGGCCCGGTACCGTCCGACCGCCGGCGCGGCCCGGTCCGCCGCCGCCGGCGCGGCCGGTCCGGGGCAGAGCCGCCCCCCCCCGGCCCCCACCGCCGCGGCCCCGGGGGGGGCGGGGCCGGCGGCCCCCCGCCCGCGGGCCCCCGGCCCCCCGCCGGGGGGGCCGGGGCCGCCGCCCGACCACCCGGCCCGACGACCCAGTCGGACGACCCGGCTCGACGGTCGGCGGACAGCCCGCGCAGCTCGGCTCCGCCGACCGCACGGCTGATCGGGCGCGCGCGCCGCTTTTTGCGGCCGCGCCAGGATCGTATCAGCGGCGCGGATCGGCGCGGCGGCACGGCCCGGCCGGGCACGAGGTCGGACGCCACGAGCTGGGCACAGTGCCGGCGAGAGTGGCCGGGAGTGCCGGGGTCATTCAGCGTCAGCGTGCAGGGCGGATACGGGGCCGCAACATTCTGGATCGATCTGGAATCATCTTTGGAGAATGGCCGTGGCAATGTCCCTCGCAATGGTATCGGCGCTCCAGAAGACCGATGCACGGAGTGCAAAACCGCATTCGGGGCCAGGTGAAAAACGAGACATGGTAGATTGGGTCTGGCTGTTTGGCGGAGCCCGTCAACCCACGAAAAACTTGGGAGACTGCATCCGTCAGCTAACAAATTAATTTCCATCATGACCTATCAGTACGAAGACTTGCATGTCAAAACTGCACTTCGATCCAAGATGTCAGTGATGATATCGGCTTGTCAATCAAGCGAAACATGTAACCTCATTCATGTCTTCCCTATAAAATCGTAAAGTGAAACTTTTTCACGTATATATAATAAGCGAACCTCATCTTAACGTAGTAACTACCGCCTGCGCTCCTGGTGCGTCGCATTATACAACAAAGAAGACCGATTACCAACATCGATCATTCCCTCCTATTAAATTAATGCCTCCTTTTTCGGAGGCGGAGCCAGCTTAACAATTCGTCTGGCCAAATTGCGGTCCTTATTTGGCCGAGGTCGCGCCGGAGCTGCGAGGTCGCACTGACGGGCGCCGTTTTTTGGCGGCGCCGACACCCGTGGTGACGGACGCAGAGTCCTGCGGAGTCCAGCCGAGTCCGGCCCGGGGTCGGGTCAAGTCGTGCGCAGCCGGCCGCGGCGGCCGCGGCGGGACGGCGAGCAGCGCCGCCTGGTGACGCGGCCCGTAACGGAAGGTCGAGCCAGTGACCGGGGTCGATGAATGATCGCGGGCGCCTTACTCGACTATCGCTGAGCTTTCGATACGTGGAAAGCGCGCCAGGAAAACGGAATGTAAAGGCGATGGTGTCCTGCCAGGGTGATGGGCGACAAAAGGTCATGATCGGTGGGCTCGTGACTCACGACCCGTGTCCTTTGTCCTGTGACTGTGACCTCGACCTGTGGCTGTGGTGCTTAACTCATGACCCGTGACCGCAAACGAGTCCGTGACCCGCTACAGACGACCACCGACTGTGACCCCTGTCCAGTGGCGCCAGCCGTCAAGACAGCGTCGCACGGTCACGAACTGTGGCCGTCGTGCCGAGCGTCTAGGACGCCACCACGTCCTGGAAACCTCAGCGTCCGACCACCGCGGCACCGTCACCGCCGCAGACCGCAGCGGCACGTTCCAGGAGGCGACCTCCACTCGGCGAGGACTCACCTCGTTGGAGAGGTAGTTGACCATGACCATGGCGGCGTCGAAGCAGCGCGCCGCGTGCTGCAGGTCGCCGCGGGTCGCCTGCAGGTCGCGCTGGTGGCTGGCCAGCTGATCCTCCAGCTGAGTGACCTTGACCTCGTGTCGGGCCGCGGCGGCGGCCGCCGCCGGCCCGCTGGCCTTGATCGGTACCGGCTTGGCATCTGGAGAGAAGAAACGGCGTTTAACACGTCATACAGTGCTGCGGCATGCGTGACAGCTTAACGTGTGCCACAGAAAATGCGGTCAACGTGGCTGGCTGGGTCGCGACAACAAGCTTTATTGGACTCGAAATCTGCACTGGTTACAAGGCAGGACATCTTCACAGCTGCAGGCTCACCACTGTCTCTGGCGGTGTAGTATTACTCATCGACCGAGGCGCTGCGATTGGCCGAGAAACGCCACTCGAGCGTGTCCCATTATCACTGTCTAACTGTGCCAACTGGTTGGCAGCGAGCTCGCCGTCGAGTGCCAGGTCACAAGCGGCAGGCGACAGGACGGAGGTGACACCCGGCAGTTGGCCGCTGCGCCTCACAAGACAGCGCGGCAGCCTTCACAGCACGGCCGCCTCCACAGCCCCACAACACCTTCGTCTATCAGCCAGCACGGCAATCACACTGGGCGGCCACCGGCTGTCCGTAGCAGGCCGGCCGCACGCGTTGATGACCGGCAGCGGCCACGGCAGGGCACTGTCTGCTCATAAACAGCACGCCAGGAGAGTTGGGCAGCCGCCGCCGCCGCCGCCGCGTCAGAGGGACGCCCGGTTCCCTCACGGGCCGCGCCCGGCCATTCTAACGGCCCGCTCGTTGTCGGGGATCAGCGGAGAGGGAGGGAGGCAGGCCACGGGGAGTTGCACCGACTCGATCAATGAATGAGTCACCGACGGTCGATGGCAGCGCCTTGCAAAACGTTAAACCCAGCCTTCAACAGGCGAGAGGGCCCGGCCGACAGCTGCGTTGGCACTCCACGGTGTCAGGGACCTGTGCCACTTGTCTGACGGTGTCTCCTGATGCTCGAAACCCAGTCCACAGCACAGCGGCTCCGGCCTGGTTCTGGCCGTAAAACAGCAGCCCGCGTGTCAGCAGCTGGAAAAAGGCTAATCCTCCGCCTCGGCCGGCACGAAAAATGGCCACCACAAACCGGCAGCATTGTTCTCCGACCCGCTCACTCGAGCGTTTTCGTTTGTGGCACAAAACGTGAAGCTCGGCCCCAATGCGGATTATGAATGGAGTCGTTATAGCCGGGCTCGCGATAACAAAGGGAGCAATTAATCCGCGTAAACACTAATGAAAAACACCTGGATGTATGACAACACCTTCCTGGCGATGCGAGCCAACGCCAGCAGTAAAGCCAACGGGATACTGACGAGGAAAACAATGAAGGATGGTCGTTCCATTCATCACGGAAGGTTTGGCATCACATTCCAGAAAAAACTGCTTAGCCAACCGGCTGAACAGACAAATTTCCCTGCCCGCTATCAAATCAGAAAATGATCACCCCTGTCTCCAACGAAGCTCATTTCCGTTAGTACAAGCGGTCTCGTTTGTTTACTCGTTTATCTCGTTGTCCTCGTTTTTTCAGCACTGCTGGAATGTTGGCCCTCCATGCGAGGCTCGCACTGTTTTGACAGCTCCCCGATAGCACTATCGGTGGCTTGAGAAAGACGAGCGTTACAAATCGTCTCAGATTGTGACTACCACGTACAGTCAGGAGGGCTCTAACACGTCGCAGACTGTGTGGGGGGTATTGGCCCAAACACCCGGCCCATTCTAACACCAACCGGCCCACAGGAGCCACAACGGCCCGTCCAAACACCATCCGGCCCACAGGAGCCACAACGGCCCGTCCAAACACCAGGCGGCCCACAGGAGCCACAACGACCCGTCCAAACACCAGCCGGCCCGCAGGAGCCACAACGGTCTGTCCAAACACCATCCGGCCCACAGGAACCACACTGGTCCGGCCAAATACTACTGACCCCGGGTTTAAGAGATCTAAGCCTTTCGACGCCTGGAACTCTCCATACATTAACTACAATAATTAGCGGTGCTGGTCACTTCACGTATTCCCTAACGTTCTTTCAACCCACATTTCGTCACAGAGGAGTTCGCTAACTGTGGATGCAGAGAAGAGAGAGGAGTTGGAATTAACTTCCAGACCTGCGGGGCACGAAGCGGTCTTTTTGTCGGGAGAAAAACGGCCCAATAAACACCGTCAGCACCCCGCGCTAACGGCCGCCGTGAACGAACGCGACACGGCCGACCGGGCCGGACCGGGCCGGCCACCGGCCTCACCGGCGTCAGGTGGCTTCCCCCAGCAGCGCAGCAGGTCCGAGAAGGAGGACAGCACGCAGAACACGCCGTCGGTCATGGCGACCGCGGCGCGCCGCTCGGGCGCCGCGCACGTGCGCTCACGTGCCGGGCGGCACGCGGCACAACAGCCGGCGGCGAAAACACGCGGCCACGCGCAAACAGCGCGTCACAGCGTCGCGGCGGTCGTGACGGGCGGCGTGACGGGCGGTCGGCGGGCGCCGGCCGAGGAGGCGGCGCTCGGCGGGGGCAGCACGAGGCGGTTCCGCCGCGGCGTCGCTCCGGACACTTTCCACCGGCGCCGGGTCCGGGAGAAGAGTCTCTCGCTGGGACCTCCCGCGCCGGGTCCGGGAGAAGAGTCTCTCGCTGGGACCTCCCGCGCCGGGTCCGGGAGAAAGAGTCTCTCGCTGGGACCTCCCGCGCCGGGCGGCGCCGTTGCACGGCAACACACACACACGGCCGAAGAAAACGGGCCAGCGCTCAGACAGCGCAGCACTGGCTGACGGCGGCGGAGGGCTGACGACTGGCCGGTGAGGAGGCCTGCCTGAGAGCCGTCGCCGCTCGCCCACCGCGCCACAGGACGTCCGAACAGCGTCTGCCGCGCAGGGCGGACGTCCCCGGCGGCCGCGGCCGCCTGAGGTCGCCTTCAAACAGGCCAGGGCTACGCAGCCGGAGATACAATCTGTTATGACGAGAAATCATCGCCCGGCCGCACCACCGAACGTGGCACCCATACAAATTGGGCGCGCGACCTTAGGGTGGCGGCGGCCGGCCTGCCTTGGGCCCGACGGACGTTTCCGACCTTGTCCGGCCCGATCAGGTAACACATCTACAGCCAGCCGCCGGCTACAGCGCACAGGAAACAGGAAACGGAACGGCAAAAAAATCCTGATCAATATCGACGAAAGCCAGATCATTCATCTCACAGCCATGGGCGCCATTTGACCTCACGAGTAGCTATTCTCCGACGCCCCGACCACTCCGCCACCGCGCGGCTGTGGGCGGCTTCGGCAGCCGTGTCGCCGGAAGACGAAGCACTCGAGGATTAAACGACGCGTGTCGGACCGAATAAATCCATGCGCATTCCTGTTTGCGCTGGAGTCCGCCCATAAATCGAGGGTCCACTCATCCCAGCAGCCGGCGCTACATCCGCCAGCAGCGGCCGCGGAGATGTGCGCGTCAAGTGCGGGCAATGAGAGATGATTTAAACATCCGGCGGCCGCCCCTGGTTTGCCAGTCGGGCGAAGCGCTCCCGCAGTCCGCGGCCGCTCATTTGGCGCGGCCCGCGATTCGGCCGCCAGCGGCGGCAGCGTGTTCGCAGTCGGCGGGCGGGCCTCGCGGTGATGAATGCGTCATCCTCGGGCCGAGTCGTTACACGCCGCGTTATCTCCGTCCCGGACTCGGAAAACGCCGTTCCCGGCCGTTTTGGTCGACCCGCCCGCCGCCCAGACGCGGCGTCGGGCGGCGCAGGACAGAGGCACGCTTCTCCGGCCCGTAGCCGTGCGTATTCGGCTGTCATTTGTCGGCAGAAGCTGACGACCTCCTCCTCAGACTAGCCCCGCAGACAGGCGCCACACTCCGACGGCCGGGGACGGAGGCGGGGACGGAGGGGTGACGGGTGACAGCGACACCGTACGAGCACTGGCAGCGGGCTGCTGACCAGTCCAAGCCTGCGCCGGTAGCGGGAGAACGGGGCACCTCACCGGCAGACGGCTGACCGCGGCCACGCCCGGCCCGCTATCAGGGCAGTGACAGCTGGCAGCGCTAACCTCCGGCCGCACTGACAGACCGTCACCAGCTACCGGCCGCGCGGCCGCGGCGCCGGCCCGGCCGCCGCCGCCGCCGCCGCCGCCACAGCCGGCCGGGGTCAGGTCCGGCCCGTTAGTCGGCATCCAGCGGTCATCCCAGCGGCGGCGGCGCCGGCCGCGCGGTGGTAACAACCCGTCGCCGGCCGGGTACTCGACCGCGCCGCCGCCGCCGCCGCTGCGGCGTGACCGCCGCGCCGGCGGCGTTTTCAGCGCGTCTGCGGCGGTCGGCGCGGCGCCACCGTGAGCTGCCGGACGGATCGCAGGCGTCCGCGGCGCCGGTCCGGCCCGACCGGTTCTGTGTCCAAATAAACGGTCCGGGAGCCGGGACCAGCCGGCCCGGCTCGGCCCGACCCGGCTCGCCGTCCAGCCGGGCCGTCAGACAGCGGCGCCAGCTCGGACCCGGCCGCGAATCTTGGGTCATTTCCAGCCGGGCTGTGTCGGCACCAGAGGAGTCTGCCCTCGGCGCCGTTCCTGGCATCGCTCCCAGGCGTGGCACGCGGCGCGGCGCGGCTGCCTGCAGAGAAAGCGGCCGCCTCTGCGGCCTCCTGTCACGCCGCCGTCCGCCAGCTGTAACGGCCTGCCGGCGGTCGGCCGCGGCGCGGCCGCGCCCGCGTCTCAGAGCAGGGTGTGCCCGCCCAGAGGTCTGTCCGCCCGTCCAGACCACTGGGAGGTCTGTCCGCCCATAGCCAGACTGTTGACGTGATGGCCACTGGGAGGTCTGTCCGCCCATAGCCAGGCTGCTGATGTGACGGCCACCGGGAGGTGTGTCCGCCCAGAGCCAGCCGACTGATATGACGGCCACCGGGAGATCTCTGTCCGCCCGCCCAGACCACCGGGAGGTCTGTCCGCCCAGAGCCAGACTGCTGACGTGACGGCCACCGGGAGGTCTCTGTCCGCCCAGAGCCAGACTGCTGACGTGACGGCCACCGGGAGGTCTGTCCGCCCAGAGCCAGACTGCTGACGTGACGGCCACTGGGAGGTCTGTCCGCCCAGAGCCAGACTGCTGACGTGACGGCCACTGGGAGGTCTGTCCGCCCAGAGCCAGACTGTTGACGTGATGGCCACTGGGAGGTCTGTCCGCCCAGAGCCAGACTGCTGACGTGACGGCCACCGGGAGGTCTCTGTCCGCCCACAGCCAGACTGCTGACGTGACGGCCACTGGGAGGTCTGCCCGCCCAGAGCCAGACTGCTGACGTGACGGCCACCGGGAGGTCTGCCCGCCCAGAGCCAGCCGACTGATATGACGGCCACCGGGAGGTCTGTCCGCCCAGAGCCAGCCAGCTGATATGACGGCCACCGGGAGGTCTGTCCGCCCACAGCCAGACTGCTGACGTGACGGCCACTGGGAGGTCTGCCCGCCCAGAGCCAGACTGCTGACGTGACGGCCACCGGGAGGTCTGCCCGCCCAGAGCCAGCCGACTGACGTGACCGCCACCGGGAGGTCTGTCCGCCCATAGCCAGACTGTTGACGTGATGGCCACTGGGAGGTCTGTCCGCCCAGAGCCAGACTGCTGACGTGACGGCCACCGGGAGGTCTCTGTTCGCCCAGAGCCAGACTGCTGACGTGACGGCCACCGGGAGGTCTCTGTCCGCCCGGAGCCAGACTGCTGATGTGACGACCATCGAGAGGGGGTTTGTGTCCGCCCAGAGCCAGCCGGTTGATATGACAGCCACCGGCAGGGAGTCGGACAGCTAGTTTTGAGTTCCCCGCCGGGCGGACGGCTGAACAAACAGATGGCCTGTGGGCGTCCAGGGCGCAGGACAGAGACGCCAGGACAAGGCCCCCGCCCCGCTCCCCCTCCCCCGTTGATCTCCGCGGCCCAGCTGGCTAAGGCTATCTCCGGCCGTCTCACGGCTGCGCCGAGGAATCTGCATTTATCAGGCACCCACCGCCGAAATTTACATACGTGACCGTTTACGAACTGGGACTCTGGTTCGGCGGCCCGTGACCTTTTCACCGCCGGGGCTGTGCAGACAGCTATTGCGCAGTGACATCACACGTTGATGCGGGGGAATTGAATCAGTCGGCAAGATTTAGCTGGACCAATGTACGTGCTTCTCGGCCGTGTACCCGTCATTGGAACGGTACCGGGCGAGCGCCACTTCCGAAGGTCTCCCTGCACGTCCCGTCCGTAAACTGGTTCGAGGCGTTTTTACAACAGCCCAGTCTTGCTTTATAATTACTCATGAGCACAACAAAAGTTCCCAACGGCCAGCCGGGACAGCAGATCCCTCACGCTGGTCCACTTCAGCTCAAAACGCTTAATGTCTGAATCGCCGGCCATTCCATTTATCACGAGGCACGGCTGGTGGCTGGGGTAGCCTAAGCGTACAGCGTCAGCCACCTGTGCACTTTGCTGGAGAGATCGGGCATAACGAGCAAGTCACACATGGCCGAGTGAATGTCCAACGCCTGGCGGCAGAATCAAGCCTCGCTCTGCTGAGAAGGAATTCCACTCTCGCCACACTGTCCGGTAACGCACATGTCGCGCAGGCTGCCCGATATGACGCACATGACACGCGCATTTGGGGGGGGTTCTGAAACAGTGAGGAGCAGGGGGTGTCGATTTGTATTGTTTTGAGAGGGCCCTGGCCCATCCAATGCTGATTTGGGCCCACCCAACATTGGGCTGGGCCCCTCCAATATTTTCTGCCGGTTTTAAAGGGAATGAGTAATTATAACGAAAACAGTGGCCGCATTAGATCAGAGATCGGCAGAAAGTAAAGAAGACTTTCTAAAGCCATGTATTTGTCTTTTCATTTTCTCTCTCTCTCTCTCTCTCTCTCTCTCTCTCTCTCTCTCTCTCTCTCTCTCTCTCTCTCTCTCTCTACACACACACACAATATATATATATATATATACATATACCTGTATACTTGGGAATAAACCCAACTTCTTATTCGATTAAAGAGCAACGAAAAACTTGTAGATTTCCGTTGTTCAAAATGAAGTGGGCTTAATCCGCTGTGAAACCCACATTTGCGGGAGGTCAGGCTGTCGGGCCCTCGGTTCGATCCCTCCAGTCATTTACAGAAATCGACGCCCTTGGCGAGGAGCACGAACCGCAGCCCCAGATAGCGTAGGCCACAGATGGGATCCCACGGACCTCTTGGCAACTAAGTCCAGCGCACTCAGCTCGGCGCACGGAGCCAGCCGGGCGTTCAGCGCTGCCCCTCCGTTCACAGCCGCGTCACGCTGAGAGCAAGTTATACGGCCTCTCCGTCGTCCGGAATGTGACCAGCTGTCAGAGCCACACGTGACCCGAGTCTGAGGCGCTTCTTGCCGTCAGCGAAGCCCGCACGGAGCTGGAGCTTGTCGCCGAGCCTCCGTAGGCGCCGCCGCTGACACCCGCTGCCCGCTTAGTCCGCCGGATCCATGCAAAGGCTAGTTTTTGACACATCGCAGCGTACGCAAAGGAGACTGGGAGAAAGACACTGCAGGCATTTCAATACAGGCACCGAGACATGGCGCGCGCACACAAGTATTGCGGAAATGCGACGCCCCGTCTGCGAGACCGGCCAGCGTGCGTGGTGCGCTGTGCGAGACCGGCTCGCCGGATCTGTGTAGAACAATGGCTGCCGGTGTTGTCCGTGGTTCGGAGCAGACAGGCAGACCGACAGACAGACGGCAGACCCTGCCCGAGCCCGGGTGTCGCACCTGGACCGCCGGACACGCATCCGCCGGAAACGCCGCGCGTCCGGCAGCGGCCGCGGACTCCTGAGGCCCGCCACCTGCAGTGAAGTGGACTCCTGAATCCGAGTCGCGGGCTCAGCGTTCGGCTGGCGACGGTAGCTTGAACTGAGACCGCACCGTTTCAAACAGCCCGGACCGGCGGCTTGCTGCGTGGCTGGCCTTAATCAGAGAACCCGTTTCGTTCCACTTGATGACTCGATCACTTTCGTTTTCACGCCATTAGGGAATGTTTTAACTTTACGACATCGTATATCCATCCCAGTCCGATAGCCTGAACAACGAAGACGTCTTTTGGGCATGGTCACCAAACGCCAGACATAATTTACCCCGACCACCTGTCTGGCGGATGCACAAATGAGAACAGGCAGAAGCACCTGAAATTAGAGAACTCATGACCTTGGAAAGCGCCCTGCAACCCCCACCATTACGGGCGTAAACTCACGGCGTGCATCACAGCTGTCGCTAGATGTATGGGAGGCACGGCAAAAGCTTCCGCTGCAACTTGTGTTACTCGGGCGGAAAGCGTTAGGGGCTGGGTGCACGGAGTGTAACAGGTGGCTGGCCACGGCCGGCACTGCATTGTGAATATGGAGGAAGCTCCGTACCGCGTAGATTTAGCGAATCCTTTATGACATCACCGGATAACAAAAAAAACTGAATTCTTGAGATTCGTGCCGGCAGCAGCAACACAAAACTGACATAGATGTTGAGCAATGGCAATTCGTCATCAGTTTTCACGATAAAAGTCCTGGGGATGTTCGTTTCGTTCAGGACGAACTGCGTTAACATCAGAACTTCCATCTGGGCCTGATTCTACAACTATGAGAAAAGATTTGGACATAACGATCCTCGTTGGAGGCACCATCACCGCAAAACCTACTTTTGGCGTCGGCGACGTTGAAGAGCAAAGTCTGCTCCTCAATCCACCGCTCCTGCTTCGGCAGGCTCTTGTACTTCTTCTGCTTCTTGCTCTTCCCGAAGCAGGCCAGCATGTTGCGAGCGCGAGCTTGTCCAACAGTCGAAACCGCGCGTCACACGTCACACGTCACACGCGCCGCGACGTCGGCCCCAGCCTCCGGAGACCGTCGGCTTCCGTCACCCAGCGAGGAGTGAGCGGCCGTCTCCCGGTGCCGTGACCCTGCAGCGAGCTGGGCGAGGGCGAGGTCAGGTGCCGGCCCGACCCGGCCGGGGGCGCGCGCCGCGGTCTCGGTGTCGCCTACAACAGTCCCGCCCTGCCGCCACCGCCGCCCTGCGCCGTCTCCCGCCCCGGCAGGCCGCCTCCGCCACACAGGCCGACCGGACCTGTTGTTGAATAGCGCCGTCGTGCCGCAGGTGGCCATGACTTGGCCGTAAAGCCGGGACGTTAGCCGTCTCACGGTACACAAGGGAGCGCGGCGCCCAGGCCAGGCTCACCTCAAACCTCATCTATTCAGACGGAACGCTTCAAAGGGCATCGTGCTCGTGTGCAGAGGACGGAGAGAACCGGCTTCTTTGCACGATGCTAATTATCGTCCAGCGTGCAGCGAAATAAATAATGAATAATATCTCGCTGAAGCGATCTCTATAGACATGTAAAGTCAAGTCATCTATTATGTCTCCTCACGGTGAAGGCGAAACCTCGAGAACGCATGTCCTCAAAATCGGGCCACCGTCAGATAGCATTGCCGCCACTGTGGAACCTTATCTCTTCTCGACCTATTTTAAGACTTCCACGCATTTGACCGGGGACCGGGACTGCGCTCCAACCGCTGGCACGGGGCAGATAACCTGTGTGTCCCGGGCTCGGCGGCAGCACGGCGTCCTTACCGCTCTGAGCTCTGGACGTGGTCCGCCCTCGCCGGCCGAGCGTGGTCCGCCCTCGCCGGCCGAGCGTGGTCCGCCCTCGCCGGCCGAGCGTGGGCCGACCGAGCGCGGGCGCACAGGGACATTAACTCAGCAGCCCGCGGCCGCACACCTGTCCTCCGTTCTGCCCCGCTCCGGTCGACCGCCACACGGCCGGCGGCACGGCGGGGACCACCCGCCGCTCCCACCACCCCCTGCCGACGCTGTTGCTCCGGACAGAGCAACAGCGCAGGCCGGCTGTGCAGCACCGGGTGGTCACCATGGAGACCGCCGAGCCGGCGGGGCGTGCGCCACTGCGGCCACTAACGGCCGGCCGCGAACGGTGTGACAGCGTCGGCGCGATCGGCAACAACAGGGGATACACGGAGGTCACGAGAACGCCGTTTAGCACGACCACCCGCGGCAATCACGACACGCTGTGCACATGGCGACATGGCGAGTGGGTTCGTGTCCGGTCCCAGCAGGGGCGAACAAAGGTAAAGGGACTGATACGATGCTTGCTAGAGACGGGCAGCGACAGACAATGCAGACAAAGCGACATTGTGCAATCTTGCCCGCAACCCCATAGGGTCGACAGAAGCGTCGCAAGAGCACCGTGCACGCCCCAGGGCCAAACAATAGCGTCTGTCTCTCGCTCAGCCGTGCACAAACGGAGGCAGACCGCCACTTCGACAGCGGGGCTGTTGTGATAAAGAGCATGGGCCGGCGTCCAGACAGCGCCGACGCCGGCCTCTGACGAGGTGGCCACTCGGCTGGCCGCAGTGACGACAGCGAGATAACGCAGCCGTCCGAGCCAAACAAAGGTGACGACACGCCATGGGCGACGCGACACAGTCGCCAGTGACGTGCCGACGACATCACCCGGCAACGCGCACGGCCAGCGTCAACCGGGCAGCGCCAGCGACATTCTGTGACACAGACACAGTGCCCGGCTGCCGCTGGCGGCCGACCGTGCTGGCGACCGAGTCGGCCGGCTGCGGTCTCCTTCAGCCGGCCCGGCCGCCAGCTGACTCCGGCCCCCCTGACACGGCCCGACGTCAGCGCCGACCGGAGCACGCCTGACGTCAGCCTGCGGGACGGCCGGCGCCGCTGTGATGTCTCGGCACGCGGGCGGTGACGGCTCGGGCGAGGACAAAGCCAGCGCTATGCGTCGTCAGAGCCGCTCGCGGGGGAGAGACACCGGGCGGTCGGCCCGGCCACGAACGAGGCACCGGGCGTCGGCCTGCTCAAATGTCAGGACCGCCCACAGACCACTAGCCACGCACGAAACAGCCAGGCAGCTGATCTCGTGACGGCGGCATGAACAGCGGATCTCGTCCAGATCATACTGAACTCTGAACTGTGCCGGGCACGCAATGGAACCTCCAGCCTCACATCAAGTACAAACCCGTTCAGACGCGGCAGACTGCGACTTCACAAGGTCAGGAGCAGCCCACTTGATCTGCCCAGCGCCGGCGGCAGCACCAGCGCCAGCGCAGACGTCAGCGGCCGGCGGCGGAGAGTCGGCGCCGGCGGTAGCTGTGCCAGCGCAGCCGCCGGGCGAGCGCGGAGGTGCCGCCCGCCAGCCGCCCTCCGGCCGCCGCCCGCCGGGCCGCCAGTCATCAGGGCGCCCACGCCGGGCCGCCAGCCATCAGGGCGCCCACGCCGGGCCCGTCCGTCGGCGCGGGGCCACCCGGAACCGGCGGCCGCCCTGGCGCAGCCGGCTCCTCCCAAACACGGCACGCTCAGCGCCAGCGGCCGACTCCGGGCGCCGTAATTCAGGTCATGCGTGTGCGCTTCACGTGCAGGCGCTCGTCGCGACCGCCGCCGCCCCGGATAACGTAACAGCTGATGTGCCAGGCGGCGATCACACGCCAACGCAAACAACAGGAGCCACCCGGAATCTTAATCGCAGTTACGTCCGGTCCGATCACCTCTGCCTGGCCGGGCAAGCTCGGCAGAGAGGTCGACTTAACGGACGTGAATCTTCTGTTAAGGTCTGGGCGGGCGGGATTTCTGCCGACGGCGACGAGGAGGACCCTCAGGAAGTTCATGACCACGCTTCAGCTGGCCCCGGCCTTGGCCTTCGAAAAAGAAAAACGTCTCTGAAGGTCCGCCCGCCCTCACGACGGAGCCCGGGCGCGATAAAAATCCACGCCGAAGGCCGCCAAATCGCCACCTGCCTGCCCCGCGTCCGCGATAAGCTGGCAGTCATGGACAGGTGAGTGAAACCTCTCGGCGGGGACTCGGCGGCCCGGCCGACGAATCGGGGCGGAAAAGGAGAGCGGCCGCGCCAAATTACCGCCAATCACGCGTCGCGCGACAAAAACGGGCCGTGACTGGAAATTTCCGGCGCGTAAGTCGCCTGCCGGCGGGCGGGCCCATTGACGCGAGAGCCTCGGACCCAGGCAGGGCTGGTCCCGGCATTCCGAGAGCCGGCCGGGCTGACGGTCCGGTCCGGCTGAGCTCGACCCGGCTCTGCAGCGTGCAGGTCGCCCGGCACGGCCAGGCCGGCAGCAGCGCCGCCTGGCGGCCGCGCCGGCCGGCTGAGGTCAGGAGTTCACCCGCCGGCCGGCCGGCCATGGAACCGGTTGTCGCCAGCGAGCGGCGCGGCCGGCCCGGCGCCGGTAGTGGAGCGACGGCCGCAGCCGCTGCTCTACTGCGGCGGGCTGGCCGGCCACGCCGGACCGGGACGGCAGGCGGCGGCCACCGCCTGCACCGACGGCCGTGCCGCCGCCTGCGTGTCCCGAGCGTCGCTGCAGCTACAGGGCGACTCCCCGCAGTGCAGCGACGCCCGTACAGAGCGCGTAGGTCCGCGCCGCCGCAGGGGGCGGCAGCGCACGCCATCCGGCAACATCGACAACGCCCCGCCGCCCGGCCGCCCACGCCCAGGCGAGACGTGCTGGTCCGAGTAAGACAAACGTGACACCGACCGGCGCAGCCCCACCCGCCGACCGCCTGCTCTCAGGCTCCGACTGCCAGTGTTCCGAGCCCCGCCTCCAGCACGAGCACCAGACCAGCGCCGTCTGCGCGCCGCACGGGCCGGTCGCCGGCGGACTGAAGCAGGGAGCTGGGAGGAGGACGTCTCCTGCCGGCGGCTGGCGACGTCCCACGCCGTCCTGGACGCGCCGATCCCGATCTGGCGGTGTCCCGCGCCGCCCTGGACGCGCCGATCCCGATCTGGCGGTGTCCCGTGCCGTCCTGGACGCCGATCCCGATCTGGCGGTGTCCCGCGCCGCCCTGGACGCGCCGATCCCGATCTGGCGGTGTCCCGTGCCGTCCTGGACGCCGATCCCGATCTGGCGGTGTCCCGGGCCATCCTGGACGCGCCGATCCCGATCTGGCGGTGTCCCGCGCCGCCCTGGACGCGCCGATCCCGATCTGGCGGTGTCCCGCGCCGCCCTGGACGCGCCGATCCCGATCTGGCGGTGTCCCGCGCCGTCCTGGACGCGCCGATCCCGATCTGGCGGTGTCCCGTGCCGTCCTGGACGCCGATCCCGATCTGGCGGTGTCCCGGGCCGTCCTGGACGCCGATCCCGATCTGGCGGTGTCCCGGGCCGTCCTGGACGCGCCGATCCAGGTCAGCCGGCGCCCCGGCAGCGCAACGTCGGCCGCCGCCTCAGCCGGCCGGCCGCCAACAATAGAGAGAAAGCCGGACCGCCGACGGCTTCCGTGCAACGCCGCCGACCCGGCAGGACGCGATACGGTCGAACCAGCGGCGAAAACAGCGCTCATTAGCCGCTGTTGCTGCCGCGGCGTCAGACGGGGGCGGCCGGACGGCCCCGCATCCTTCAGACGCCCTCTCGCCGGGGGAGGGAGGCCTGAGATGGTCCCGGCAGACAGCAGCGGCAGAGTCCGTCCGTGCTGGACAGGTGGGCCGCGGCCCGGCCCGGCACGGCCGGGCCCCATTGGCTGCCGAATACGGCCGGCCAAGGTCGAGACGGTGTGCCGGCTGCTACCCACCGACCCGTCCCCGGCTGTCATCGCCGACCGGACGGCGCCGCTCGGCCGTGACGGGCACCGCTGCCGGGCCTCCCGAGTCCTCTGAGCCTGCGCACTGGGTCTGTCCGGAGTTCGCAGAGTCCACTCTGATCTAAAGAGTTAGCAACGGACCACAAAGTCCACTGAAGATGATCAAACGCAACCAAAGCTCGGGTTCGCTCATGTCCAACCAAGGCGACCACTGGCCGGGAGTGTGATGCGCTCTTCCAGCCTGATTAAGCCGGGATTTCCGAACCAGTGCGAGCGGGGCACGATCCCGAGCGGTCGGGCCGGGAACTCAGTCACGCAGCGCGCGGCGGTGAGAGCGCGACGACCGGGCCGGCGCCGCCGCTCGCGCTTCAGCCAGCTCCGCCGCGGCCCGGCACGGGAAGCGGCCACTTCTGCCGCCGCCATCACAATCGTCCGGCGACCGGCCACATCAGACACGGCCATTAGCGCCGGCCGGGCGGACGCAGGGCAGGACAGGGCTTGTTGGCACGCGTGCTAACAGCCGGCCTTTTTGTCGCCGCACGAGCGGCTGATAGCGGTCCAATGAGCGTAACGCTGGCAAAAAGGGTCGGTCACATGTCTGTCGGCATCCGCTACGGCGCTGGCACCAGCTATGCTCGACAGACCTGCACCAGCGCTGGTCTGGCGAACCTAGCTTAAACCAATGAGGCCGCGCCTGCAGTTGCACTCAGTTCAAGGCGATCTAGGACCGGAGATCGGATCAGAGATCTGAGACGCAGGATCGGAGACGCAGGAATCGGAGTTGGGCCGACACTCCGTCCGCGGAATCAGAGGACCAGGAGCCAGAGTCGGGCCGACACCCCGTCGGTGGGATCAGAAACGCCGAGCGTCGCCCGACGCTGGCCGGGTGCGCGCAGCTGGCAGTCCAGGTACGCCATCTGGCAGCCCTCAGCGCCGCGGACAGTTGAGCCGCGCGAAAACGGGTCACCGCCTAATGAGCGGCCGCCCGGGCTCAAATGACAATAAACAGGCGACGAGACGTCCGCCACTGCGACAGTCCCGGCGAGGCGTCGGCGACGAGACGCGCCCTGCTCCGACGTCCAGCGACGACCTGACCCGATCCCGACCCCGCGGCGACCGAACAGGACATCCAATCATGACCTGACCCTGGACCCCGCGGCGACCAAACAGGACATCACATCACGACCTAACCCCGGACTCCGCGGCGACTGGAGAGGACACCCAATCACGACCTGACCCCGCGGCGACCGAACAGCACGACCTCTGGCGCCGCACAGGCCGCCGAGTTTCCTCCGGCCTCCTCACCTCCACTCACGCCGAAGATGGGAATAGAAGAAAGGCAAATAAACGGCCGAGGTAAGAAGAGAGCGCCGGCCAGACCCACAATCACATTAAATGGTTGGCACATATGGGCTGGTTAGGGTAATTGAATTTCTAATGGGACATACGGGAGATGAAAGCTAAACGGAACGAGTAATTTCACCCCGCAGATGTTAACCACGGATCATTGCACTTGGGCGTCGCGTTAGCTGAGGTTCCGCCGTACTGCGGGGAGGGGCACACTTCGAAGAGAAGTCTTCTTTTGAATGAAAACAGAACGCGAAGTAAAAGGCTATCACATTCGCGTGCCTTCCTTGAAACTATGCTCAGCAAATCAACCAGATCAAAAGAATGGAAATATAAAATTACTGATGCGGCTTGCATAGCACGAACAGCAAACACAATGCCAGAGGGAGTGGTGAAAGCCACGCGAGATGCATTTTAAACAGCACAGGCAGTTGTGACACATGAAATGGTTTCCATAACATTTCGCCCCTCGCCAGGACAACAAACCGGTCCGGACAGACTGCAGCAATGCCGACTGGGCCCGATAAACCACTCCCGAACACGACGCGAAACGGCGCCGGAGCCGCCGCCAACGACCGCCGCCGCCGCCACTTTCTCCGAGGCACCCAGACACCGGCCAGATCATCAGATCACCGTGAGCGTCGAACTTCCGGCCGACGCTCGACCCGGCTTCCTGCTTCCGGCGGCGGCCGGGCTTTCTTGGCGCGGCGTGCAGTTCCGCAGTGTCGGCCCCGACCGACCCGACACGACCCGCGCCCGCCCCGCCACCGTCCCGCCCGGCGTCGGGCGGCCGGTCGGCGTGCCCGCCCGTCCGGCGGCCGCCGGCCGGGCGTCGCCGGTGATGGGTTCCGACACGACCGCTTCCCGTCAGAGCCGCCGTCCGGGCACGAGCGGCGCTTTCTTTCCCGCCCGCACCCGACCAACGTACGCCGGCGTAATGATTCTTTAAGCGCTGCAGCGGGCCTCGCTCTGAAGGGGAAACCGAGCGGCCTGAACCGTCGGGCCAGGCGCGTGCCGTCTGGCGTCACAGCCAGGGGACGGACCGCGCGGCGGGCGCCGCTTTCGGGCCTTTTCCACGGTGTCACGGACAAATGGCGCGACTCGTGCGCCAATCACGGCCTCCGACCGCGGCCGAATCGGGAAAACGAGCGGTTTCTCCCCCCGGCTCGGCCGCAGGCGCCAGCGGGGAGCGCCGGTTCGCCGACTACAAGGACCACCGGCAGCGTGCGTACGGAGCACCAACGTGAACGCCCCAACAGCCGGTCTCCGGCCCAAAACACGGCCGGACCGGCGAGAAAGCGGTCCGCTCAGCGGCGTCACGCCGGTCCGGCTGCAGAGCCGCCTGCCGAGACGCCGACACGGCCGACCGTCCGCCGCCAGCTTATAATCGATTTTTGCAAAAGGGTTGGCCGGGCCGCCCTGCGGTCGGGCGGCGGTTCCCGCCACCTGGACACGAGACCCGTAAGACCAGTGCCGGCCAGCGAACTGGGACGGCAGCGTGGGCACCAGCACAGGGCGTCCCGGGACTGGATCGCCGCCGGGGGATTTCACCCGGCACGTTTCTTTTCACTTCACTTAGACTCCGGCAAAATGCAACTGTGCTCACAAAGTACCTGTCCTTTATCACTGACTGCCTCACCGAAAACGGAAGCGGCAATCAACGCTGGCGCCACGGCCTGGAATGCATACTGCAACGCCACCCTGCCCCGCAGGTGCTGCAGGGAAACGATGTGAACAGGCTCGTGCTCATATTGAGAGACACTGACGCGTGTAAGCTCTCGGCACGTAGAGCGCAACGTCGACGTACAGGAAAAGCCAGCGACCGACTCGCGACCAGCTTCAGTTATCTGTCCCATTTCTAAATTTCCAACTTTCAGCTAAGCGATGGTAGTCATTTTCTAGCCAAACTCCTTTTTTAACTGGATTTTCATGTTATTTGGGATGGTTCAAACTCTGATGTGTGGATGACCATATTTCAAACAGTATCATTCAACTTTGCAATGTCAGTTACGTATCTAGCATTTAGCTGTCATAGTAAATTTCGTATGAACGCAATAGGCGTAAACTGATGTGAATCAGTATGGCGAGGAATAAAATAATTTAAAAATTGAATTATTAAAATATAAAATATAAAATATTACTATTAAAACATTGAAATTCGAAAACACGATGTACGAATGCGCACTAAGAGCAGGAACTTAAATCAGGCAAAGCGACGAAAGCCAAGAGATTCAAGCATAATTTTCAGTTAAGATCGAAACGTAACGCCAGTATCAACAATGCCTTTTTCGCCGGGTTTGCTCGCTCATTTCAACTTCGCTTTAGGAAAGACTGGTTGGGAAATGGGAAGCCTAGAATTTCTGACTACGCCTGCTCAACGGCAAGTCGAACTTCTGAACGCCATTAATCTGAGTACCAAATACCGGAGACCGGACTAACAGTGCACCGTGGAATTACCCACAAGACGGAAATTCCTGTTTAATTTTCCCCATTAGCTGGGGCAAAGCTACCTCACCTCGTCACCTGAATTGTCGGTACCACATGTCGCCCACTGCAGACGGCGCGCAGTGATTGTCGCATGTCAGGCTGTGTTTGGGACGGACTTCCCTCTTGAAGCTGCTCGTATCGGTCATACTGACTGGTGAGAAAGGGACAAGGCCACACGAAAAAAATGTTTCACAGCCATTTGCGGAACCATCAGACCAAACCCGAGCGTGCGCATGGAGGTACCCAAGAGGGCACATATTTCTTTGCCAGGCAAAAACCTGGCGTTTCACGGCTTCTCCGTCATCGGCAAAGCATCTACGACGCAGCCCATGAACTGCGCACCTGCCCCACTGGACGAGCATCGGCTAGCAGGGCAGACCGCCAACGCCACCGTCCCAGGTCAGCCTCGCCCGTCCCGTCCAGCCCGGGGCGAAGAGCTGCGTCGGCGGCTGCCAGCTGTGCCTCTCGCGACGCCCGGGCTCCGTGCAGGGCCCAGCTGCGGCGTGCACGGCGCACAGGTGACACGCGGCCGGCGGGGGGAGGGGAGGGGGCAAAAACGGGCGGTCGCTGCCGGCCGTCACGGCGCCGGCCGGCTGCCGACACCGGAGACCTGCCGGGGGCCGCTCTGCCCGGCCGCTCGGCCGGACGGAGCGGCCCCCGGCAGGGCAGAGCGCGCCGCTGGCCGCGCAGGTTTTGCCCATCTAGCGGAGCCATTCATTCAGCGGCCCGGCCGATGGTCTAAAGGCTGTTAGCGGGGCTAAGCCCCTTCCGGTGAGGGGTGAGCCCATCAGGCTTTGACAGTTCATTTTCGGCCGGCGTGACTCGGTAAATGAAAGAGGGAAGCGCGGAGTGGGCAGACGACGCAGGTTTTGAAAAGGTAACAACAGTGACTCTGCTGCGATGGTGCAAGTTACTACGTTCAAAATGTACAAACAAAAAGCCATGACAAAGCGCTCAGGGAACGCGTCAAAACGAGTACGTTCCATTTTCAGCGCGCTTGCGTTTGAAAAGGACAATTCACGACCCTCGGAATTATTTTCAGGGCATGTACGCCACGTATAAAGTACGTTCAGCAAACCTTCAGCACACAGCACGTCGTCTGATCACCCTACGTACCCTCTTTCCACCCTGTGCATAATTTATCTCCGCCGTCCCCGACAGGTTCAAACGATCTCTAACCCCCCTGAAGAACGTCTGCCCTCCCCCAAAGACGCACCGACACCGAGACGCGTCCCCCGGGAGTGTCAGCTGGCGGCACCGCTGACCTGCACACAGCACGAGCGCGGCCCACGCCTGACCAGCCGGCCGGCACACTACTACCGGGCCGACGGCCGACCGGCCGCGCCGCCCGGCTGCTGCGCCGCCAGCGCCCCTGGCGGCCAGGTGGCCAAACACGGCGGCGGCGGCAGGCGCCGACCGAGCGGCCGGAGGGCGCGGGGCAGCGACCGGCCGCGAGTCGGCCGCCGTCACTGCCCGCCAGGATTCATCCCAGCGGCCGCCGCCACCGCTGCGTGACCGTGCCGCTCGTCGAGAGCGGCCGTCCTGGGAACGGCGGCGTATTGTGCGCCGCGGCGGGACGCAGCGCCGGCAGCCAGCGCGTCCCACTGGGACGCCGCCGGATCCCGGCAGCTTCCGGGTGGGTGCTCGCCGCTTGCCGCAAGGGGCCCGTCTCTGGGTCTCTGAGGATCTACGGAGAATCGGCCTCCACGGCTGCGTGGGACGACGAGCAAGATGAAGTGGTCTGATGGCTCAATCCCAGCCAAAAGTGGGCGTTGCGACCAGTTTCAACGGCGCGACGTTTCGTGCGCGGCCAATACACCACGGATGACGGATGAAGCGTTTTTGTCAAACCATCGGCCAAGGGAGGCAGGCAGTTCGGTAGGCTTCAGCCCAATTTAGTTTTTAAAGCACCGGACAATATAATTTTCTTCAATGCAGTACATAAGTATGTCTGGTTGGTCGATAACAAAATGCTGTTTTGCGCGATGCGATGTCAAAAACTTCAGTGGAACCCCTGAAATACGGCACAAAAACATTCCGCAGCTGCGGCATATTCGCACCACGCCGTCACAGAGCCTCGCACGTGACGTATCACTGGGTCACTGGTGGCGACAGCTGTTCGACGGGCTTTCCACGGAACATCAAGGTTCCAGGAGCGGGTCTAACGGTACCAAAATCCGCGCCCGTCCACGCTGTGATCGATCGTTAGCGGCGTTGTTCAGGATTACCGCTGAGACGATTTCGACTCCCTTCACTGCAGAGGCAGACTCCGACGGACAGGCAGCTGTCAAAAAGCCCCTGTGTCGCGTCAACCGATGACGTGAGCAGACGACGTCAATTTTGTACCAGGAGAGCGCCTGGCACGCTTGCGGTTCACTTCGTGCTTTCAGGCTCCGAATGGTTCGCATTCCTCTTGATTCTTTAGAATTCCTTACGAAAAACAGCCTTTCAGTCATCCGATGGCAGACTAAATTAATGGTAATCCGTACAGCTCGGTCAGACGCTCTACGCCACGGCCTGGCAGGCTGACTTGGGCCGGCTCTAGAGCTCGGTGTTTGGCACTCAGTTCGGCTGACAGCTGGCCAACGGAGGATCATGCCGAGCACCACTCGGCCGTGTCGCGGGCATGTCACTTTTAACTTGTCCAATACGGAGGGGTGCAATCCCTTCTGTTTTTCGAAGGTTGCCCTGCTGCCACTGTTCTAATCATTCCGAGGCTTTGTACAGCTAAGTATGAGATCTTTTCACGAGATCTCTAAACATGCGAGGTCAACATCTTCATGGGTCACAAGGCGATGACTTTTTATTCGAGGGCATGTCATGGAAAATATTGATACGGTTACGGCCCATCACAGTACAGCCAATTGGTTGGTTGGTTATTGGGGTTAAAGGGCGCACCGACTTCAAGGTCATTCGGCGCCCACGGCAATGATTTAAGCAGTAATTATTCCTCGATCTTATGTATGGACGTCAACCATGGTGTCGGTAGATTTGGGTCCTCACTTGCGTGGAGGTCATCTCAGATCAGCGTCGTGAATTACAGTCACTTATCTTTTATAGTCTCGTCCTGACCTCAGAGGGGTCTTGGCGCAACAGAAAGCGCCGATTTACATGGCAACAGCAGCAGCATCCTCATTTATCGTCAGAAGTCATTCTGGTCTCTCCAGAACCGCCATACAGATTACGTCCACAGGTAATACACAGACATAATCTACCTGAAGGTTGCCTGTGAGGTCACTACCATCAGACTGAAGAGTCAAACTGGCAATCATCGTGTAGCCAAAAGACCAAAGTACACGCTGGTTCTTGTTTCATCCCAACGTCAGATTCAGAAATGGCTGAGGGGTCGTACCGAATGCACCTTGTAGATATTGTCGAATGTGGGCATATCGGCGGGGGTTAACTTCCGGCGCAAAACCCGTCGGCGACTAGGAACTACGCAAGATCGAAAGTGGGGTTCGGTGTATTGTATACTCCATACAGCTCCGGAAACCGAGACGAGCTAAGAGATACAGATAAAAACCAAACGACGTTTCCAAACCCGCTGAGCATGGCTGGAGATCTCCGGAAATTAATGGGTGGGTGGTGGGGGGGGGGGGTCACATAGGATTTCAAACCGTTTCTCTCCAGTCACTGTCTTAGGCCTAATGTTAAAAACCCTAAATATTGGGGGCCCTGACTCACCATACCCGGGATCGCCAGTCATAGGATTTCAAACCGTTTCTCTCCAGTCACTGTCTTAGGCCTAATGTTAAAAACCCTAAATATTGGGGCCCTGACCCACCACACCCCGGGATCGCCAGTCATGCCATCGGGTCCACCAGATCTCTATCTTGGGGGATGACTGAGAACTCTTGAACGTGGCATGTGCCTGGCCTCATATTTCCAAGTTAATTAACCCAGCACAGGAGAAAATGTTCAGCAGAGTATGACCAGTCATACCTTCATTCCCAACTAACTGACATATTCTACAGCTGAGAAGGCAGCGTTCCCGTTGGATGAGCATATCAGGATTCTTGGAAAAAATCGGAGAGCCTTGAAGACTAAGGCATATCTGGAAACGCTTTCTACCCATGACCGCTTTGAACGGTGCGTTAACGGCTAATCTGAAAGCGGTACATTAAGTTTAGACACGTCTCACTTTCGAAATCGATTCAAAGCAAAGCTACAAAAAAGTAATAAAAGAAATGCACCGTGTACAAGAACATTTCATACCCTCCCGTACCAGTAGCAGCTCGCCACTAGAGGGAAATGAGGCAGTGTCTCACCGATATGTGTGTATAACAACGTTCATAAAACTGAACGTATGATTAAACGGAAAATGTGTTCATTTTGTTCCTGCATTCATCAGCATAGCAGGGAACATACCCGCAAAGACGCCCCATGCTGCGCTGTACAACCCGCTGCTCGCAGCAGCATGCGGCGCGAGGCCGTAGAGGCAGCCAGCTCACCCGCCCCAGCCAACGCTAGAATCCAACGCAACACAGTGTCCTTGGTGAGTGTCCACGAAACTGCACGTCGGCCGCCGCCAACGCACCTGACAGAGCCCCTGTGGCAAGACGTAGAAACTACCTCTGGCCGCCGTCACGGCCCACCGTCGGGTTCACCGACGAAGGATGCCCGACTGCACGAGCTGACATCAGTGGCGGAGTAAGAAATATTTTTGCAGGATGACTATTGATTAAAATATGTCAACATTTCGTATTAGTTTAAAATCCTAGATGTATGTTTCGGAACCGTGGGCAAATGATTCAACAATGACTGTTTTCCCTTGGGGCGTAACTGTCTATGGCGTTGGTATAAAGCTTTCCACATGAAAGAAAACCATAGACATGAAATTCCACACCAATGTCCTGACTTGTTCATGTGTTTCTTCCTTTATACAGTAAAATGCAGTAACAACGTTATCACTGTCACATTTTAGGGTTAAATGAATTTAGTTTTTACGTACCAAAATTTGTGCCAATTCTTTACCTACGGTATGCCCCCAGCAGTGACGATCATTTATCCTCCCTCGAAACGGGAGAGAATTTTCCGCCTGGGGCCCTGGACACGAGCGTTCTGTCGCTGGAATTCGTCGTGGCGGGGGTGGGTGTGGTGCAGTCTCTTTGCGGATAGACGAAACACCGAAAGCCATGCGTTATGAGATATTTCGTTTCTTTTATATACGCCGATCTGATGAGGGTCGGATATCGTTTACGGTTCAACAGAGAACGTATGCAGGACAAACAGCCGTACATGAGGAAGTCTGGTGCTAGGACTGAGCTGTGCCTCAGAGATTTGAGGAGCCACAAGTCTCCACTGTTCCGTTCCGTTTTGTTGTCCTGCACGTTCGGGACTGCTCACAGGCGAAGCGTAGCGCATCTAGACGACTTTATGCTTATTGCTTCGCTCGCTAGATGGCAGGGTACGTCCGTGGTTTCCTTCACGTTCCCACGATGCGTACCCACTCCAAAACGCTCGGGCTGCCGAGATCCAGGAAAGGGATCGGCTCTCTTTCAAAAAAAAAAAAAAACGTGAGCTGGCGGTGCTGCATGATAAACATAAGCTTATTTCACTGACCCGGCACCGCCCGAGGGGTTGTCAAAAACGGCATCGCCTCGGTTTTTTGTAATTAACTTCCGAGCCGTCAGAGCCCAGCCCAGCCAAATTCTCAGCGCCCGTCAACAAATCGATTTTACATATTTTGACATCCAAACCATTCCATGCTGGGTCAGGTCATGGAGGTAGGACGCCATAAGTGAACCCCTGCATGCATGTTTTCGCCTCTTCGGGCTGTGACGCGAATATGTTTCGTTCTTTGATAATATTCTCGAACAGAATGTGTAGATTATTTGGCTTTACGTAGGGCATGGTCTCCAAGTGGACATACAATCGTGTCACATCAGCACTAGAGATCATGCTAGGTCACATGCATGATGACAATTAGATATGATTTGCACTGAGCGATAGAAGTGGTTGCCGCTGATCTCCCCCAATGTTCCGGCCAGAAAGCAAATTTACATGCGTCTCTTAGCAAGGTTCACCAAACGCAACGTCATGTCATGTCAGGTCACGTCATAGGTAGATATCAACACGAAATGAAATGCAGCCCTGCCTGTGGAAGATCGTTCAGTAAACCCATTCATGGTTCGCCCAAATGATCTTGCTCAGATCATCCCAGATCAGACACACAGCCAAGGGGGGGGGGGCATGGGGGCCATGGCCCTCCACCCCTGTGAGCTAAGTGGTCTCCACTAGACATTTAGAGATTTCGCAGGAATACGGAATAATAGTCACATACATGCTACAATGGCCAGCATTATATGTTTTCCTGTGTATTGTATATGAGGTTAATTGCATAAAATTGTTGCTTCTTTGTACAAATGTTGTCATATGCTTGTGGCATACGACACCATTTGGCATGTGGCCCCCCAAAGAAAATCCTGGCTATGTGCCTGTCCCAGACAGGTTCGCGTTATTTTAGCATCCTGAAATCCCGACACCCTTCTGCTGTCAGAACCGCTTGCTCAGTGCTCTGGCGACCGTCGTCTCTGTACCCACCACACACATCGCCGAGCGCGACTGGCCGACGCCGCCACGATCTGTAATACGACCTGGCGTGATTCGCATGTCTCGTCGGCTACAGTTCGAAGTAGGTAATACGACAATGATCGTCAGAAGACTTCACTTCAGTCCTTTCTGTGACGCGGATAAAAGCGGCTGCGAGTAATTATCGATCTTTGACAGGTAAAGTAAAACCAATATTTTACCCTGACCTTGCCTGACCTTGACCCGATATTGTTCACATTAGAACACGTTTCTGATGCAGAGGGTCGTGACAGTTCGTTCGATACCCAGTTGAAGGCCTTAGAATCATTATTACCAATGATATAATGTACAAACCGGCGTCAGTTTTTTCGACGCCCTGTTAAACGTTTTACATGACCTGTGACGTATCAGTCATGTGGCCAGGGCTAGCGTAATAATTTTTGAATCGCAAGACTCAAGGCTATCGACTGGTGGTGGACTGGTTTAGATTTGACGGTTAGATCCTGAACAGGGGTGCCTTTTTGAGCACCCCAGGCCCTCGCAGGAACGAAGACAAGCCAGGCGGTGCCAGGTCAATGAGTCTAGAGGCTCATGATAAAACCAAACAATACGTATTGTCTTTTGCATCCCTCTTTCCAGGCCTAAAGGTAAGACTCATTGACCACTGATGCGTATTCAGAAGACTCTACAATGCTTCAAAAACTGCGACGCATCGTAGAGACACGACATGAGACGTTAAAATATTCTGCAGATATTTCTATCCAATGACCGAACCCAACCATTTGTCTCGAAACGAGAAAAGCACGTAGAGGCGAAAAGACAGTATCGCGAAAAGTGGAAAGAAATATGACTAACATAAGCAGCCATACGTCTATGCTTAATTCTAAGACCGTGAATGGAAACGCAAAAGCGGGAACATCCGATGTGATTCACGTGTTTCAAGAACTATTTTTTTGATAAACGTTTCTTTTTTTAATGAACCTTTCAACGATGTCCATTTTCCTTCAGTAATTCGAGTTTGGTCCATATACAACAGGATTGAAATTTCAATTTTTCAACGGCGTCATGGTTCAGCACCCAGCTTTTTTCGAAAACATCGTTATCTGCATGTACATACGTGACGGCTACTGGTAATGTATGACAACGTCTTACCTTACTGTAAGGGTGACGATTCAAAACACACGACACAGTACACAGAGCTGATTTTAGCCACAACGCTCTCAGAATACCACAAATCGCGGACGCAGAAGGGCACAAAAGAACTGTGCCACAGACTACCACACACAGTCATCTGGCTGGAGACCCAAACATTTCCACGGCAATTCGTCATCACATGAATTGGGCGAGGGGTGGAAAATCTAGCGTGAAATAGGCTACGCGGGAGACAAAGTATTGGTGATTGCGCAGGACCACTGCGGTGGCCGAAGTAATTGCAATATCGAAGGCATGCTGGACGTTACGACCCCATCTGTCGACGACTGACTGGCTGAATGCGGCCGACAGGACAGCGGCCGAACCGCTGAACTTCTCTTTCGGATGGCACCTGATTACGCATGCGGTGATTCCCAGACGCTCTATCGAACAATTCCCAACACATTAACTCCATTCCGTGGTGGGGGAGGGCAGATTCTGCCCCCCCTGGTTTTCCGATCGCCAATCCCGAGTTTTCGGGAACTGCTTCGCGAAACGTGGCGACTTTTCCCAAATATGTTTTGACGTGTTGTGACGAATCCAGAATACGATTTTGCGAGGCATGTTTCGGGAATATTGCGCTTTCCGGAGATCGCGCACTTCGACGCGGTCATGTGCTGTTGTGATGTTCTTTATGATGTCATGGACAATTCAAATGATCGAAATATTAATAACGTGCACTTTGAAGTATTTTAAAGAAAAATGCTGGTTAGTGACGGATCCAGGGGCATGTAAAAGAGTGTTTGTATTTTCTTATTCCTAAGAATTTACTCTCTCATAGTATGAATAAAACAGAGGCAATGTGTAAAATAGGCATTTTTATCCCAATTTACGCACATAACTGGCCTATATATCGACAGGGGCCTCTTAAGACATTAGTTTTCGGGTGCATGTTTCGTCCAATAACATGTTCAGTGGGCCTAACAGACATCTGGATCTGTGTGACAGGTTTTGTTAGCTCCACATACACTAAGATCAAATGCCATATATTTCAGCGAAAGCAAAAATCAGAGGCAGATCCATGGTAATGCAAAACGGTGTCTTATTTCTTATTCCTCCTGAGAAATTATGACTCGATTTACGGAATAAAACAGCCATCGCCATGTAGTCATTGACCCCTATTTTCTGTTACCTGGATCCGCCTATGACCATTTGTCATACGTATATACTATGGCATATGACATATATGGGAACGCTTTCCGAACACAGATAAGCTTGCCAGAATCGAAGTATGTCGTAGAATGAGCCAACATTTTCCAAAAACGTGCACTCCCTTTTCTGTGCTCCGGATAGGGTTATGAATTTTGAAAATTGACGTCTTCCTGACATATGTGGTTGACCTACCAAAGATCGGTAGAATGACGGGAAGAAGAACAAAATCTGTCATCAAATGTGTTCAAAAACCTCGTGTAAGCAAACCCCTGTTTATACCTTTAATGTCAACATCTCTTTTTGATAGATGTTATCTCGCTACCTGCTATCGAACGCTGTTTTCCGCTAGGAAACCGAGCTAAATGTTTTCGTGACCGCGGAGGCAGGTTCTACCCCCTCCCCCCAGCGCGGAATTGTACATAACGGGCAGGAGCACGGAATAGAATTAAGAGCAATGAACTGAACGCTACTACCAAGTAGACGGCGCACGAAGACAACTTTTCACACAAGCCTTCAAGTCTGTGCAATGCTCACAAACCAAAAATGTGAGTGGGTCACAGAGCACAGATGGGCGCAAGGCAACACTTTTTGGATCATATGCACAAACTCCCCCCAAAATTATACCACTACGCGCACCGCATGTCTGACACTATGAGCGCACTTGGTGTGAAAGAACACGCTCTGCCACCGTCCTGTGCTCCTTCAAGAAGGCCGGGACCCCGCAACAGGCGATTTTTTCCTATGAACTTAATTCCAGTGGTTGTTGGGTGTTGCTGGGGATCCCCAGTGCTAAGCACAGCTTGCTGCACAGACTCCGACCCCTGCACCCGATCGAGCAACGCCAGGTAACGGCTGACTTTTTGGCGAAAGGTTAACGAGCCGCTAATGGTGCGACACGACCGTGTGGCATTCAGCTTGGCCGTGAGTTCCCAATTGCTAGCTGACACGCGGACCAAATATCCAGCTCCAGTCCGACTCGAAACCGTCTTGCCAGGACTCGGAGACCAGCGCTCTACCAACTGACCTACCGACCACGGTGACATTTAAAAAGTTCTTTGGATCGACTTTGATCTTTCCATAATCATGAAGCTGTCACGCCATTCGCCATTCGTGACGTCACCGCCAACGGAGCTGGGAACCCCGTGACACACCAGCGTTCGATCCACCGTTCCGCCTCCAGCTGACACGGAGACCCATCTGTTTAAAGCTGGCGCGGCACAGGCCAGGCGACAGAACGCCCGCGACCAAACACTGTCACCGGCTGTTCGCGGGGTCTCCGGCCGTTTTTAAACAGCGCCACGGCTCGGCGAACGTCCGTCGACACGAACAAGCCGCGGAGCAGCCAGCAGGCTTTCAGCTCGGCGTGTCACACCCGGTACGTGGTCAGTATCGGAATGCCGTTTGGTTATTGGCCGAATGTCGCCATATATGGCGAAAGGACAGACAGCATCTGCCGTCTTTCGATTCAAACCGTTCTTCGTGGCCTCCGTGCCCGTGCAGCTGCCACGGCACACACCCGACCTCGTTTCACGGACCCCTGGCGGCCACATGAGGGCTCCGAACTGCTCCCCCGAGGACCAGGCCTGCGTCCAGCACGCCGCACCGATGTAACTTGCATCTGGCTCGAACGACTAATGCACATGTATGAGGCAACGGGTGGCGCCCGCAGCGCTGGCTCGCGGTCCGCCTCGCGGTCCGAGCTCCGACTGAGTCTGTGGGTACGTCACGGTCTCTCTGTGGCGCCGTCTCCGAGAGACGCGTGACCGGCCGGGGAACTCGGCCCGTACTCTCCGGCACCGGATCGCGCTCGTCTCGTCAACACGGGACACGTGCGACCGATCTGAGTAAAACGGCAGCTTTAGATAACCCGCAGACCTGAAATGGACCCGCCTGCTAATACCTCAACACACACAGCCAACGCGTCTCGAAATCACAGACACTCGAAACATGCCCACCGTCTTCCGAGACACAGAAAGCAACGCACTCGTTCCTAGCGGCATCGGACCCTCGCAACACAGCCATCTCCCAACACTCGAAGACTGAAGAAGACTGATAACGCGAAATCCGCCCACCTCGGGAGCACGCGATACAACACGACCGTCTCCTAAAACTCGACGACGCGAGGACCGCCCACGTAGGGCATACGACCCACAACACGACGCACACGCGCTGATGAAGTGAGTGCGGCGAAATGGAAAGTGGGCGAGAGGGGCGGCCTTCGATTGGCAGCGGGCGCCCCGCAGAGCGCGCCTGGCCGCCCGAGAGCGCCATTAGCTGGGCAGTTTTCGGCCGGCCGACGGCGGCCATCGGTCAGCCGAGAGAGAGAGGGAGAGGCCGCCGACAGGGGCGGACCGCGCGCCGTCTGAGTCGGGCCCAGACACGCCGACCGCGGAGACCAGATGGTCCGGAGGGGCCGCTTACACTGGCCGCGGTACCGACCAGCGGCGGACTGTTACACGGTCAGACGCTTATCTCTCCCCGTGTCCAGCGCTGGTCCGGACAGATGGGACTCAGACGCGGGAGGATGTCGGCAGATGGACAATAAGATGATCAGCCGCCGTTGCGGCCATTAGTCTCGTGTTATTCTTTGAGACGCCATTGAAGGTACATGATGCGCTGGCGGGACGGAACACAGCGTGCTAGACGGTCATCAACGCTGTTCATACAATGACGGGCAACAGGGAAAATCCACGCAAACTGGTTTCACCATGGTGTTCCGCGTACACATACGTCATGGAGTTCACTACCGGGAAAGGCTAGTTCCCTCTACTAACAGAGCGGGTCTAGACTAAGAATTTATGTCTCTGAGCACAGTGCCTAAAACCACCAACAGAACAGAAACCTGTGGCCCTGCAGGAGCCTCCAATGCAGAGCATGGGGATGCATGCTTTGCATGGCCCTGTTCGCTGATTTTTGAAATGGACTAGGCGAGTTCGCGAAACGTAAGGTCTGCCCATGTCAGATGTCAGATAAACATTTGGTACCCAAGGAATCTGTATGATGTTTACTTTCTGTACGCTTTTGTATTCTGATATTATTAGATATGTCTAGTATTATATTCCGGTCTATATATTATATCTAGTCTTATATTCTGTATGCTCCTTGATGATTCATGCGCACACGCATTCGTTGCGTTTGCGGTAAAATACAAGGTTCACATCAGTATTGCTGATTCCGCGCAGTTTTGGTATCCATAATTTGGCGGAAATGATTATGAAGTGATGAAAACAGACACCATTCTTGCATATTAATTCCTCCCCTCCTGTTACGATTCCCTGAGTATCACTCGCAGACACTAGCAGATCAAGGGAGCATTGGGGCCATGACCCCCTTTGGTTGGCAAATGGGAACTAACATGTCGCTTGGTCCCCTTATCGGACCAGTGTATTGTTCTGGAAATACAAAAAAATACATGGCAAGTTTCGAAAACAGCAAAGCATTATACACAGATCTACATTTGCCCCTCACCCTTTGCACGTGGTCTGGATCTGTCCTTGCTCACAGACCACAACTTCAGCTCAAAGAACCATTCTTTACAAAGCATGCCTTTGCTTGGGGATAATGTGAACGTGCCAGACAAAATGATGTGAAGGATTTCAAAAACTCAATGGCCAAGGCCAACAAAAAAGCAGATAAAACAAACTGCCTTATCACCAGCATTCAAAGACGGATCCGCCTGTGATGACGTATCTGATATCCTCGTCAAAAATGCTTGACGATAGGGTCTCGGCCTCGAGCCATTATTTCGTATGAATTACAAACGCACCTCGCCCAAAGGCTGACTGACGTGCGTCAGGTCACCGGAGATGGTTATCTACAAGGGCGCATGGTTTACCTGTGACGCCATCCCACGGCGCGGCTCTCCTCCAAACGATGGTGCGGCCGCACCGGATCCGTTTCCATAGCAACGCCGCCACCATCACCACCACCACGGGCACCACCAGCATCGTCCAATCGTCCTGGATCACACGCGTCCAGCACACATGGCCGCGGGCACTGCACAGGTCAGCACCGCCACCGCCGAACTGGCAAACTTCCGCTGAGGCGTTCTTCACCAGGACTCGATCAGAGCGCTGACGTTCAGGTTTCACAGACCGCCGGGACGACCGTCGCTACGACGGAACCCACAACCCTCCACAACTGCAGAAAGCCGCAGTGGCACGTCGGCGTGCTGCGCCCGGCCTGGACCTTCACTCTCGACTGCGCACCGGAGCCTCCGCAGCACGTCCAAGCTGCACAGCATCCGGCCGCAGCTGGCGCTGACGACTGCGACCTGCAGCGCGGCACGGGCCGCCCGCCGAACCCGTCCGATTGCCGCCACCTGCCGAAACCGCTTCTTCCGGTGGCGCCGAGCCGGCTTTCACGTCCGGCGCCGGGGCGCAGAGCGGCGCACCGTCGACGGCAGCGGGCCCGCGCCGCAGCCGTCCGCCACCTGAGCCCTCCGAGCCGAGCACGCGCCGCCGTCGCCACTACCGCCTCCGCAGCGGCGGCCGCCGCCGGGCGCGTCCCTCGGCACGCAGCCGCGCGTCCGCCGCTGACGCGCCACCTTCTCCGAACAGGTCACCGTAAAAGGCGCGGCCTATCCATCCGCGATCGGGGACCGGCGGCGACTGCGGCGTCGGAGCGGGCGACCGCCCTCCGCCCGAGTCGCGCGCGCGAGGGGCCCACACGCCCGCCACAGGCCCCGCCCGGCCCCGTCCGGGCCCACGCGGTCCGCCGACGCCGGGCCCGCGGCCCGACACGCGGGGAGCGGTCCCGGGTTCACACCTACACCGGCGCACGGCTGACAGCCGCTGGTAATCCCCGCCCACGGCACATCCGACCGCACCGCTGTGACGTCACTGATTTATGCCGCTTACGGAATCGGCACACCTCTAGTCAGACTACAAGAATTCGCCCGCGGAGGTTTTCACAGCTTTGGTGGAATTCGCGTAAATGACTGTCTCACTAATGGGATTTCACATTGTGAAGGTTGTATTCACGCGTTTCCTTTCGTAGGGCACCCTCCAGGAGGCAGACCGCCGACGAGAATGCGTCGCCTGAGTGGGCGAATATGCCAACATGCCTCCTCTGCCTCCGAGGTACGCCGTCGTAAATCGACAAACGTGCATCAATTATGCCGGGAAGTGATTAAATCCCACGCCTGTTTTGACATATCTCTGACACGACTTTAATCAGGTAATAAAGGAAAGTGACTGAGAGGCGGCCTTTTCCGGCCCGCCTCTTTCCCTCTCTCTCCCTCTCTCCCCTTCTCTCTCTTTCTCTCTCTCGATGAAACGACCGAAATATATGTACACGAAGCGCAAGCAACTAGACTTGCACCTCACATGACGAGCAGCCGCGCTCTTTGCCAGGCCGTGATAGGCCGCTACGTTGCCTTTCGGCTGCGGGATGAGGCAACTGATGAGCTGGAGCGAAAGGGGCAGCGGTGGAGGGGAGTCCGGAATGACGCCATCTCAACACGTGGGCAGCGCATGACGACCCACCGGGGGTCCCCGGAGCCGGCTGGTCGTGGTCTATGCCGGCCAACCGTGACACTTTAAATTGCAGATGCGCCGGGCAGAATTGCGCTGAGAGCTGCAGATGGGGCCAGCACAGCCGACCAGGTTGGAGAAGACATCCTGAGAGCGGGGCATGAATCGCACTCAGCTGCCGCGCACGGCCTCGTCAAAGCGCACAATGGCAAGTGCGCACGTCTGCATGAATGTAACCGACGCAAACTGTTTCACGGCCGGATACTATTCAAACGTAAAGCTCACGGAGGCGTAGTAGCCAAAACCTGCATATCGTCACAAGGGCCAGGCGCACACGATGCACATTCACGCATTCGTGCACGCTCACACCGAACAAATGCGCGCATGTATACGCCACGTACACAGCGGCTAGTGGATGACGCACAGAGCCAGCCCGAGCGGTCGTCCAGCTCCTCAGTCGTGCCCACGCCTGGCGATGTTTGCCCTGCGCCGCGGAACCAAACACCAGCTCAATGGCGCGCCGAATTTGTAAACGCCAACGCCGCCCGCGCCGGCGTCTTTTTTGTCGCGCCCAGGTCCTCAAACGTTTGTCCGCCAGACAAACAGGAGAAACGGATCCTGGCTTAGCCCGGGACTCCGCCGCCGGCGCCCCAGGGCAAGAGAAGGCGAGGAGAGACCGGAGAATCTCCGGAACAAAATCGGGCAGGTTTCGGAGGGCAGGACGCCCGCCGTTCGGCCCTGGTTATCGCCCCGAGATCGAGTCGGCGCGGTCGGGACGCGAGGAGGAGAAAGCCGCGTCACGAATCGCCCGAGCGGCGATCGACGGCCGCTGCCGAGCGGAGGCGCCGAGCACGGCCGGAGCTGACGTCACGTCACGGCCCGACCGACGGCGGACCTCGGGTCGGCGCGTCACGGCCGCAGAACACCGCGTAACGGGCGGCATCGGGTTACACCGTTAGCATATGTCCTGACATGTTTTTGTTATTGCCGAATCCCAAATAAAGGCAATGATCCGTCGCCTGTTCTCAAACACGGGTCTCAAGCCAAAACTCACGAAACATGTTCATTCCGTTGCTTTGATTTCATATGTGCAACGTACTGCCTTGCGCTGCTGGCATTGGAGAACGAGTCCAGCGAAGCGGAGTGCCGCGGCAGACGTCGCCTGCAGCCAATCCAGCCAACACTAGACCAGACAGAGCGACCGCGTCAAACAGTGCAGCATACGCGTCTTCATCACAGCAGCCCCTGGTCACAGCACTCGCTGACCGCCCCACTAAGTGACGACCGTTCGGACAGAATATTCCACGGCCGTGGCAGCGTGCCTCGTACCCGGGGCCAGGCACGCTGTCCGGCTGCTGAGCCATGCCCCGACCGGCTCCAAACCGTCACTCGGCATCAATTACCAAATCAAACCCAGCGCCACGCGCTGTGCCGGCCAGCTGGGCGGCCGCTGCCCACCCCTCCCCCCGAGGGCGAGGGGATGACGGCCCGGCGCCTGCCGATGCACATGGGCACAGCCAGACGCAAACACGGCGGGCAGGCGAGTGTTAGCGCGGCCTGGAGACGACGCCGGTCGGCCGGGGGCTGACGAGAGAGAGAGACGGCCGGCGCCTGAGGCGGCCCAACGAGCGGCGTCTGTCTGCCGTTAAGTACCTCCAGCCGGCACACTGGTGGAATGATGTCTGCCGTCGGCGGAAGGCTATGCATTGAGGCGCGCAACGCTAGCACGACGGGGAACGTCGCCACTTTCAGGACAAACCAGATGTGGGGGCGTGCGGAAAAAGGCGAGACAGAACCCAACGACCGATCTGGAGGTTTGACCAGCGACCTCGCTGACCTTGGAAGCTGCCCAGCACCAGGTTGGCCGGCAGAACACCGCGGATCGTCCCGGCCACCGAGACCAATTTCCACGGCAGCCACCTAGCGGGTGACATTGTAATCAGACACAGCTTCCGCGCGCTGCCGACAGGTGGCCGCCGGACGGACGCTCATCATATGCGGAGCCAGCCCCGCCGGCCGGCGGGACGGCGCATTAACATTCGGCGCACACCCACCGCACGGTCGCACGCCGGGTAACAATATCAACGACGGCCGTCTGACGGCCAGCCCGCCAGCTCCGTTGTAAAACCGCTCGTCGCCGCATAATTGGCTTGCGGTGGCGGCCGTGTTTCACGAGACGTCGGTCCGGCTGACAGGACAGACAGCGATGCCTCAGGTTCCCCAGAAGCCATGCAGGGGTTCTGTAAACACGCGGCGCTGCACGTCTTCACCCGCGGGGGAGGGGAGGTGCAGCGAACACCTGTTGCACACCGTCACGTGCCGGGACAGACCGGCCGCCGTCCTTGCGCTCTGCAGACCGTCGTCCGGCGCAAGGCTGAGGCCGGCACGGCACGGCCGGCGGTCCCCGGCGCCGCGCGCACCTGGATCGCACACTGCGTGCCTAATGAGCGGAACCGACCGAAACACAGCTGGCAACGCAGCGCCGCGGCCAACTGCGCCGAGTCACGGCGTCTAATGTGTCGATTTACCGCGACACACACGCCTCGGCGATCGCCGGCGGCCGCCGACTGCACCGCCCGCCGCGGCGCTGCTCGCCGTCCCAGTCCGCCCGGCTCGCCCCGTCTCCAGCCGCCGCACCGCTCCGTCTTCAGGCCACCACTTTCGCCGTTCGCCGCTGGCGCTGCGTGCGATACCGCGCCGCAGCGCGTGCTGGCGCCGTTCATGGTTCCGTGCTCGGGCTCACCGCCTCAGCGGCGACATTACCGCGGCAGCCGATAGCCATCAACAGCAGCAAGCCGGAACGTCCGGCTCCGTACTCACCGCTTCAGCAGGGGGGGGGGGGTCGGCCCCCGGCCGGACACTCACCTGAAACACAGAGCGAGCTTTTAAAACCACGGCCCCGCCGGCGGCGGCGCTGCGAGCGTTTCGCTTCCGCACACGCCAGCCCAGGGCGCCATTTAACGGGTACCGTATCCGGACTGCGGGCACGAAGCGAAACAGGCTTTCTCGCTTCTAGTCCCGAACAGGCCGTTCACCAGCGCCACGAATGATGCAAGGCCGCGCATGGCAGTTTCGCTCTCGGTAGGGTCGCAGACAGCCAGCCGCTCTGAAGTGGTCAGGGCTTGTCTGTGAACCGCAAATACACCCGAAGGACCGGCACGGTGATGCGCGTGACTGGCATGGTTGGCCAGAAATGCCGACCTCAAGCCAGCCTTGTCTTGCATACCGCATCGGTGTATGCCTTTATATAGAGCGGGACGCGCTCTATCGGCAAGCATGCCCGTCGCGCCGGCGTGCTGTATGAATAGCAGGCCGGGAAACTACTGTCGAGTTATGCGGCACGCCAAAAAAGTGGTCGCCTGATAACAGAGAGAGAGGTCCGGGAAACGCATCTGGTCTGTGCGTGAGACCCTCTTGGAACATCTCCACCTCATGTTCTACCAGCATTCTGAAGTGGCTGTGTTCTACTGCCGTACGTGAAGGCATGTCACACGCAAACAATATTTTAATGAAATGAGAAATGGACGCCTCAGACTTCATAGTCCTGACAAACACCCTTGGAAAAATGCACCAAAAATTACAACAGCGAAAGCATCAGTTTAAAAGAACGCATAGTCGACTATGAAATAATGTAATTCTGACAGCACTGTCGGCTTACGAAACTGCAGATCCAGATAGTGTTGCCCTCCAAGTATCCAGTGGCGTGACCCAGCTCGGGCCTAGGTCACTGGTGTGGAACGTGTGCCGGCAAGGGGGGAAGGCGCTGGCTACTTTCCGAGCCATTTCTTTCCATGCAACGCCATAGGGTTAATGTTAAATTTCGCCAGTTAGGTGGGAGGCACGGTGCCCCGCACACCTCCCGTTTCGCCGCCTATGCCCAGGGTTGTCCCCGGGGGCAAGTCCGCAGGCAGAGCTGCCATGGCCTGGATCTCCCAGCCTCCCTGCCCCTGCGTCGTCGGCCCCGGTGGAGTGGATTATGGCTGTCGCCGCCGGCGCCGGCCTGAGGGACGGCGTCCTGGCGCCGCGACAGACTGTCAGCTCCGCGACCACGCGCCGGGCGAGACGAGGGCTGGCCACACAGGCAGAGACGCGGGAAAAAGGGGAAAGAAACAAAGAGGCATGTGTTCGATACCCTACGGAAAAGTTGAATGTTGCTGCTGATATCCAGGTTAGCTCCCGTGCGTGTTAGTCACGTGATATGCCACCACTCCCACATGCAATTACGTGATGCGAATTGTAATTACGTAGTCGGCCATGGAAGAGATAATGAACAGGTTATCCCGCACGTCTGGGTTTACAATGGGACGGGTATCTTTTTTGTGGATATCCCCGATCCATGGACTGCATAACGAGCGGCGCGCGGCGGAGCTCCTCAGAGACCGTCGGAGATTTTCGGAACCAACAGGCCGTGAGTCACCACGCTACATGGCGTCGCCGTCTCTGTGAAATGAGCCACTCATCACCGGGCAATGGCCTGCATGCAGACACCAGGCGTCACGAAAAATAAACAGCCGCCCCACGTCTGTTTAAACCGTTCCTTCTGGAGAGCCCGGAAGAGCCGAGACCGAGGTCCCTGAGGCGTATCCGACCCTGCGGCATATCCCGAGCGTGGCCAGTCTGCCGTCCCGGGCGGAGGCGCCGGACGGGCCCGGCAGCCCATCGGGAGCGGCCGCCGCCCCGGCCCGGCCCGGCCCGGCCTCGGACGCGTCACCCCAGCAGATGGTCCGTCTGCGCCCATCTGGCGCCGCGCCGCGCCACTCCACGTCACCGGCGCGCCGCGCCCGCCGCCCGGTGACGCTCGACCGCGGCCGGAGCAGCTCGAGCGTGTCGCGACGATTGTGCGATTCGCCGCGTCGGCCGGTGAACCGCGCCGTCCGGATGACGACAGCGGAACCTGTCATACGGCTGGATCTGCTCAAGACAACAGACCAGCGGAAATCAGCCCCGTGCGGTAGGAGAATATGTGCCTGTACATTCGCGCAGGAATGGGCAGAGGGGTGCGGTGTTCGCAGTTATCTCCTGAAGGAACAAGGCCGGGCATTCAATGTACAGCATGACCGTTGACTTCACGTAGGATGGTTAGTTAGGGCTGCTACGTGTCGCATGTTTAGATACTTCCATTGGGTGAACTGGAAAAAAAACGTAACGAATACGACAGTGTCTGCGCAGAGCACATACCAGTCAGTCACGTGGAGAATCAATTTACCTCGCAATATCAATCAACGCGCACAGCGGTTTTCCAAAAGCCAATTCATGCGGCGAGAGCCGTTCTCCGGTGGGGCACTGCGGCGCCAGCGTCCAGCCGGGGCGTACAATTACCCGACCGTTTCCCGCCGGCACTGGGTTAACCGCAGAAAGAGCCAAAACAAATGAGGCGAGAATGTAGCGCGACCATTACCGGTCGTCAGTGGACCATAAAACCGATCCACGCCGCGCCGAGAGCGGAGGCTGAGAACACATGACCCCTTGCCGGCACCGTGCCGCGGCCGGCGGTGACTGCTTTTTCCGCGCGCCGAGCGGCGGCAAAAAGCGCCGCGGCGGCGGCCGACGGCGCACGGGAGACGACGCTGCGCTACGGCGGCCGCAGCGTCCAGGCCGGCTAACGACGGCCCAGGAATGCCAAACGGGCGGCGCGGTCCGACAGGCAATCTTCGGCCACCGGCGCGGCCGTCAGCGCCCGGCCGGCACCGGGCGAGCCAGATGACCGCAGAGCAGGGGCGGACCGCACGGCAGCAGGGGCCGGCCGCACCGTAACAGGGGTCGGCCGAGCCGGGACAGGGACCGGCCGGACCGTGACAGGGGCCGGCCGGACCGTAACAGGGGCCGGCCGGACCGTGTCAGAGGGCCGGCCGCGTCGCGGACGGCGAGCCGCCGTGGTTCTCGGGCGGGACGGGCCTGCCGTCCGGTGTCGGGAAGTAAGCTGTTCGGAACGCCTGACCGCTTCCGTCCCGACCGGACCGGGAGATGGGGTCGTTTTCTCAGCGCGTTCGCCAACGCCTGGGAGGTAACGGCTGGACGCCAGCGGGACAGACACGGAGCCGCGACCATCTCTCCTCCGGTCCGCCGCATCAGCACCGTGCTTCCCCTGGCCTGAACGCCTGCCCGAGGAGCCTCCAACTCCCCTAACTGCAGGCCGGAGAGCTTCCACCTCCTCTGACCGGGACCCTGACCAGGGAGCTTCCACGTCCCACCCTGGCCGGGACCCTGACCGCAAACCCTCCACCTCCCCTGGCTGCCGGCTGGGGAGCTACCAAGTCCCCCTGTCGGGACTGAGACCGTGCAGCGACGCATCCGGCCCAGAACACCGGAAGCGGTGAAAGACCACGTGAACAAACTCGCTGTGTCTCGAGGCTTTCATCTGTGTTTACCCTCGCAGCAGGCCGCCCGGCCACACCTGGGCGGCGTCACGAACCGCGCCGAGTGCGAGCGCAACCGTGCCGGGCCAATGGGTGTCGGGGCGGGGAGCGTGGGATGTAACGGTGAAACGAAGGGCAGGTTGCGAGATCGGGTGAGCGACGGGCACCTTCACCGGTTCCTGAAGCTGATTTGGCCAATAGCAATGACGGGTTCTTTTCAACATCTGGGATGACCAGGCCCAGCTTTTATCACAACGGTTCATTTCACAAATGGCTTTTGTGCAGACATCCGCAACAAATGCGCGCTGCAGTGCCTGACAAAAGCTATCCGAACATCTGGACAGCCAACGTGAACTTATCTCCGAAGGGCTGGAAGTAACCGCCGTCCGAAAATGGTGACGGTCGCCTTCTCAAGTGTCAACACCTCGCATATTTTTGCCGGTAGCAGTGTGGCTGCGGTAATCCACTCCGAGACGGGGTGTCAACTTACCCGACCGCCAGTTTTTGCCGGTCGGCCGCGCTGGAAAACATGGCCTGCTGGTCCCGCGGCCGCTGAGGCATTACCGCGGATCCCTGACCGTCGGTAACAGCTTTCTCCAGGCGTCCGGCGGCGGTCACAAAACAGCGGGCCCTGGACAGAACGACGAGCCGCAGACATGGTCTCGCTCGGCGGCACGCGGCGTGAAACTTCCGACTGACGGAAACGTGCGGAGAGTCGGCCGATAGCATCGGCTCGGCGGCGCCGCCGAAAGTGGGCCCAATCCAGCCGAGACAGTGCGCTCGGCTCGTCCGAACAATGCGCTCCGCCCCTGTCGAGTGGCGGCCGAAAAAAGGCGGCCTTTAAGCGGCGCCCGCCCGGAGGCCGGCGGCTCCCGGCAGGCGGCACCGGTATGCGATGATAGCGCCCCGGTACGGCCGGGCACGTCGGCCGGGCGCGCCCGCCGCCGTACCAGCGCCGCGGCCGGGCGGCGCCAGGCCGGCACATCTGACAAATGCGCCGCTCCGGCCGGCCGCCGCCGTCTGCGAGCGGCCGAGTTCAGAGGGCTCTCTGCCGGAGCAGATGGCGCGCCCGGGAAAACGAGGAGGATCGGCCGAGACGGAGCGATAAACGGCCGCAGGTACGCAGGTGACGCCTGCCGGCGTCTTCCAATTATCGGACTATCCGGCGCCACGGCAGGAAACGCGGCCGCCCGGAGGCCGCGCAGCCCAAACGAGGCTGGCCTCTGGGGCGGCGAAAAACATCGGCCGGAAATAAAGCCCAACACCTGACGCCACGGCCCACCGACGTCTGCGTGCAGCGAAAAAAAAACGTATTGCATTTCTCAAACGCGAGAACAATGGTCCTTTTAGTAGCCATGAAGCGACGCTGGACATTGTCGGACCTGAGTACTACGCAGAAACGCTTCGACACACCACGCAAGAGCCACTGTAACGCATGTCCTGCAAGCCTCCAGCTCCTCCGAAACGCGATCCTGAGCCTTCGTAAGGACAAGCCAACTCAGGAGTAGACAGCGCCGTCCAGCATGTCCAGTACGGTCAGACGGAGACCTGCAGGCTTCGTCATTGGTCGACCAACGCAAAGCTGCAGCTCGCACCGACAAAAACTTGTTTTTCCGCATTCTAATTCGAAGAAAGATGAGGTTATTATTATGTGCTAACGTGCGCTGCTTGAGGAATGCCAGCCTCAGCAACACCGGCCTACACGGACGGTCCGTGGCCCGAGACGCTGAAGGAGAGAGGCGCAAAAAGGGAGCCGACTCAAGTATGACCGCAATCAGCCCCTCTGCAATATTTCATTGTGGTGACGCTTTCGGAACGCTCAAAAGGGGGCAAAAAAGGCTGGCGTGCTTTGACTTATTGCAGAGGATATCGCGGCCCTGTGATCCCACTGTATTGCATTGTGTGGTATATATTTCGTCGTATTTCTCCACCACAGCAATTTGGCAACGTGTTCCCCGGCATCACAGACTCTCCCGGATAGCTTACCGGGTCATGCTAGAACTAAACATAACATATGCAATAAGCTACAAATACATATCACTGAACTCAATGATACGTTTAAAAGTGCTGTAGGTATTGTGTGTGCTTGACTAACTTAAAATTTTTTGTCTATAAGACGCTTAGGATCATAGCCATTTTGTTGATGTGAACCATCCACGGACGGAAATATACACATACGAACATACATACATACTCGAACATGACGAAATAAGGCCAAAACCATTTAGCCCAAATAGTGGCGTGTGCTGTCGTTATTACCGTGGACCTAAAAAATTAATATTGTCCTCCTGCCGACAACCAAAAGAAGAAGAGCCTCATGACTTTTTGAGAGATGGGAATTGCTGCAGCGCAACTGGTAGCCAGCACGCAACAGCCTACGTGCCTGGTATGTGCACGTCACGTGGGGCGCCTCGTACACGTGACCACCTCCGGTCGCAGGGTGCGCGTGAGAAGCGCCTCCGGGCACACGTGCACACGCAGACATTTTTCGGCACCGCGAATGCCCGTGAGGGCCAACCCGGCGGACAGCAGGGTAGGCGCACATTCCGAGCAAATCGCTCTCAGCCAACGGTACCGGGTGGGGAGCGACGACATCAGTGACTTCGACAGCCATGCTGATGAGCGCCTGCTGGTTCTGCGCTCTAATCCAGAGACTGGTTCAACGCAAGAAAATGATGGATTCCTGTAAATTACAGGAATAAAGAACACATGAAAATACCTGCCTCGGCAAAAATACTTCGCAAGTGCAAATAATATGAAACTTCGGGTTGCGTTTTTTCGGACTGTCCGATGTCCATGCTATACTTAGCTACTGTAAGTACCAAATCCCTGTTCTCGACAGTCCTGGCCACCTCCCGAACTTTCCCGGTAAAGTTATCATTGGGAAATAACATCCTGAACTTTCCCGATAAAGCCAGCATTGGGAAACAACGCATCAGATGGCGTGGTTTCGTAACGTCGCATGCATGTACAACACTCATGACGCATTGTAGCCTACCGCATCAGTAGTCACAGTGGAATCGCTGAATTCTGTGGCATCCTTGCTCCCAGTATGAGAAACGCACGTGGCAAAGTGGGTATATTTAAGGACAGCCATGCGCCCGAGGCGTGAAACCACGGCACAACCCTCATCACGACGACCTGTCATTACCGCACATTATCCACGGTTCAGAGCAGGGGTACGTGCGAGGCCGCACCACGAACCAAGCAGCCAAGACGGACGGCTGCCTGCTGGCCCCGGAAACGGCGGCGCGCTTCAAACAGCCGGCGGAGACGGCCGCGGACGCAGGCCGTCCGACCCGTCACGCACCGCGCAGACGGCCCGTCACTGGCGCCGGCCCGCGAGACGGCAGCCGCCGCCGGGCCGGGCCGTGGCCGGCCCGCCGCCTACCTTGATCGTCGAGCGACTCGAGGACGAGCAGGATGTCCGGCCAGCGCTCCATGCCGCCGTTCGTCCACATCCGGACCGCTCACACCGCCGCCTCCGGAGCCGGCCGCCGACCGGCCGCCGTCACGCGTCACACCGCCGCGTCTCGCCGGGTCACGCCGGGCCGCGCTCTCGCTCCCGCGCGCGAGTCACCGCGAGCGACGCAGCGGACGCCGCAGCGGCGCCGCCGTCTCGGCCGTCGTCGCCGCCGGGCCCGCACGAAAGCGACGCGGTCGCGCGCGAAGGGCGCCCGGAGCAGCCGTGAATGTATGTCAGCGCTGGCCGAGTGCGTAACGCATACAGAGGCACGTCTTGTTTGCGGAACCGCCAGCGGTGAAAGGCGGCTGCGGCCGGCCCCTCCGCGCCCTGGACAAACGACGCACACACTGAGACGGTGTCGGCCCGTGCAGGCCACTGCGTGCCGCGCTGAAGCCGGTTCAAGCCACTAATCGGATCATCATGCTCGAGCCGCCAGTGGCTTTGGCAGCGTTGTTTCCGAGCTCGGCTCCCGCGCCACCACTTTTGGCTGGGCTACTACGCGGCATTTGAAGCCGGAAAGCGCTGATTTTCATTTATCATAACGAGGAGTTAATTACTCTGTTGTTTATAGCATCGCGACAGTGGGTTTCTTGGAAGTACGAGTAACAACCCAACACAACTGCATCAAATAACTGCTCAGCACCATTGTTTTCATGAAATGAAGTAATGACGCCATGAAGACTTAATTACGCAAAGCCAGTACTGCTCTAAGTCCATGTTGCTTTGCCAAAATACATAGGACAAAATCAAACGCAGCGCTCGCGAATGAACGTCCTAAGAACAGCTGACTCACAAAACTCATTTAATCGCGCTGACACGTCATTCCGACCATTGACCACACGGCACGGTGCAATGTCGAGACAGAAAGCAAATTAACGGCCCAAGAGCTCGTTGGTGTTAAAGCTTTACATTGGGGGCTTATCGTATTTCCCACACACCCAAAAGCAGCCATATGGAACATGAAGCATTTTGGAAAAATCTAACAACCATTAAAATAACTCGAGGTCTGATCTATATGAGGAACACTGATGGATATTTGATGGACAATGGCGCTGTCCGAACTTTTTTACCGAAGCTTCAATTCTTATGCTTTATAGATCTTCTGCTTTGAAGCCGTCTTAAAGGCCACCCTAAATCCGACGGCAGATGGTCCATAAATCAGCAGCCTACAGCTGGTGTCCGGCCGCCGTGCTGGCTGTATCAGACCGACCGGGTCCACCCACCACGGCTCCATCTCGCCCGAGACAGGCAACGGCTCCGACCGACAGCCCCCACTGCTCGCAGGAAATCCGCCATTAGTCAGCCAGCTGTCCGGCCATTCTGTCCGAGACGGTCACACCCCCGATTCCAGCGAATCGCCGCCGAACTCAATCCCCGACCGATAACAGCGCGACGCGCGTCATTAGTTATATGTGTATGAATAATTTATTAGCGTTCGTTTCGAAACGGATGGCAACCTTCCCACAGGCGGCAGCGAACAGTGAGACAGCACGCGGCTCCGAGTGACGTGAGACTGACCCCTCGTGACAACCCGCCGTAAACATAAAAAACAGGTGCCGAGACTACAGAGTGCAATACTGTTTCCCCTTTCCGAAGCTTTTGGGGGTGAAAATTATTTTCACTTTTCCTTGAGACAGACATATCAGATATTACCAGAAAGCGAATTCAAAAGGCCACCTGCAGCGTCCCCGGCGTGTGGAATCGCAGTAAAATGGCATCTATTGCGCCGGGTGCGAACTGCGAACCACCTGTCGGTTCAGGGGCAACAAGGGGCGCTAGGGGTCGCCGTAGGTCGCCAGGGGTCGCCGGGGGTCGCAAGCCGCGGCGCCAGCTGGGAACCTGTGGCGTCATGGTGTCACGAAGGGCTTCACGCTCGTGCCGCCTCAGACCAAGGTTGTCGATAACAGCCGAACACCGCTACCACGCGCCCGGAGCCGCAGACCTCGCCTCGGCCGACCATTCCCGTTACTCAACGGTGGGTTAACAGCTCAACGAAATTAAATGGATCTTCCAAAATTACGGGCCTTTTTGCGAGGTCAGCACTTAAAACGGAGTCATGCAGCACCTTTGCTGTGGCAGGGTTGCTATTTTTTAGGCTAAAAGATGTCCAAAAAAAACGGCCATATAGGCTGCTACGTGTTATCCTAAGCTTGCAAAGGAAGAGAGTCGTCTGATACATCTAGAGCAGGAACGTTATAAGTGAGCAATGCCATGACTTCGTTCCCGTTTCGAAACTAAGCGGAAACCGTTTGAAGACAAGGAAATATTCCGAATTTACATACCCGCCATACAGGTCAGCGACGAGTCAAAACAAGACTCCGGGCGGTAATGCCACATTCACCGAATTTCGTAACTTGGCATTTTTAGACTTAGTATAAGCATATCGAATGAGATCTATGCTCTTCGAAGTAAACACCCTTTATGCATTTGGCGTCTACTCTTATCTTTGTTAGGATCCTAGCTTACCTAAAATTCAGCAAGCATATATATATATATATATATATATATATATATATATATATATATATATATTCGATATCAACACAATAGCTGGGATGTCAGACCAATGCTACCCTTCGACAGCCTTTCCCATTTCAGCGATCTCCGATCTCGCTTTGCTTTCCCCAGGCGATACCCTAATCTCAAATTCAAAGCTGCCCCATTACCATGAGTCAAATATTCAGCGAGCGCCAGTTAACCCGCCATTCTCGTGGTGCCACATATCCCCGAGTTCTGACACCTCTGAAGCTCTCTATGACGGAGGAGGGGGCAGGTGACCGGCACAGATGACCCACGGCCGGAGCGTGACCGGGTCAGCCCGAGCAGGTGGTCGGTCCGACCGCCGCCACCCCTGCCCGCTAATGTGCGACTCGCTGCATACGCTAACTGAAAGCGATAGTGTATCGGCGCCCGGCGAGCGAGCGCGCGCCAGCCGCCGCCGCCGCCGCCGTCCGCTCGACCGTCATGGCGCGCGTGCGGCGGCCGCGGCCGGCCGGCCGGCCGTCACGACGTGCCAGCGGCCGTTACGCAACGGTGGGAGACGTGACGGCGCCCGGCGCGGCGCCTGGGAGCGGCCGGAGCGGGTCACATCCGGCCGGCAGCGGGCCCGGCCTGCCCGGCCCAGGCTGGCGTCCACTCCGCAGGCGGAGGTGGAAAACACCGCAGATGGGCTGGGCATGTTACGGACAGACCGCCGCCCACAGAGCCCCCTCCTGCCGCCCGCCCCCCCCCCCCCCCCCCGTTCCTGATGACGGCGCGCTGAAAGCGAGTGCGGCAGGTGAAATTTAACAGCTGGTTCATTTCTGCCCCGTGGCGGCAGGTTAAAGGTACTCGGCCTACACGGAAATCGACGCAGGTAAGGGGAGTGATCAAGGGCGTGCGCGGCTTTGAACAGTTTACACTCAAACAAAGATCACATGAGCACCGCCAGACGGCAAACAGGTGGCTCCCTCTGATAGTGAGCCAGCGATACAGCACTGGAAGTTAGCCCCGAACGAGGCCGATAACAGCCAGTTGCCTGACTAAAGTCTGAAGACAAGTCGTCATCGTTCCAAGTCAGGCCGTGTATGGAACCATGGGCCCCAAGACCCCGTGCCGTTTTCTATCACGCAGTATCCATGCCAACATATAATTTACACGCAATAAACGGATCGATTTCAAAGGCTCTGACTACCTTAACCGAGGCTCTTTGAAAGGGAAGTTCAAGGACTGTGGCTCAGTTTCAACTACAGGCGATGAATGTTGATTAGCTGCAGCAGTCGAGTCGTTCTCTGCTTCCATTACCGAGAGTCTACGGTACGCCATGTCTGCCGCAGTCAGGCCAGCCCGACTGAACGGAGCAGATTCTCACCGGAGACGGTAGCTATGGAACTCAGATACACTGACAGCGGCAGAACAGCGCTCAGTAACGTGTGCTTACTGAAGCTGCGAAGTTAATGACTGCTGTTTCATTCCCCACCAAACCGAGTATTTCTAAAAGCCATTGGCTTCGGAGGACCTCCGTGTCTCCGCCAGGAGCGGCGGATTCCGGGCGGGGGACGGGAGGGGGCAGGGTGTGCAGTTGCACACCCTGTCAAAAAGCGAAACCACTTTTTTGTACGCCCTGTTCTGGCCGGAGCTTGGAACACATGTTTTCGGCCCTACTGCGTTCCCAGCCCGCAGGTACACCGATGCCAAATTTTTCAACAGAAGCGTGCGCCTTTTTTTAGAAGGAAAAATGGCAGCAAACTGGCATCTCATGTACTGCGCTCAAAACGCGCAACACTCACATGTGAGATCTTCCGCAAAACAGTCGTGCTGTAAAGCTAGCGGTGGGGTCTATAAGCGGTGACATCACAATGGCATGACTTTTTTATATGAACGTACAATTTGAGCTGACGTTTTTTTTCAGTGTGGCCGTACCCTGTACGGTTATATTAAAAGTCTCTGCAGTCAATCTATCCGCCGCACTGAACGACTTGCCGAAATCCTCGCGCACAGGTATCTGCCACTGTCAAAGTTAGCATCCCGCTGAATTTCACCGCAGGCGTTTCGCCGCCTGGCCCCCTCCCACGGTGACCCGCACTCTCATACGGAGCTATCCGCTTCTGCTTTATCAGTTGATCCTTTGTGAATCTGGCTGATGTTTTTTGTTTTTTTGCACTTTTAATATTTGATTTTCAAATACGAAATTTCGAAAAAGTCGTGAATTTTGCACATCCACTCGAAATCAGGCACGTAACCAGGATTTTCCTCGAGGGGGAACAAATGTGAAATTTCGTCGTATGCCACTGGCAAATGACGAAATTTATGGGAAGAAGCAGCAGCTGGATGAAATTTTCCTCATTGTTTTTGCCACTTATATATGACCACTGTTCCGTATTTCTGCAAAATCTCTACATATCTAGCATACACCGCTTGGCTCGGGGGGGGCAAGACCCCCATGCCCCCCTCCTTGGCTAAGTCTCTGCTCGAAACTGGGATCTGTCGCCCTTGGTTTCCGCAATTAGTACATTAAGTAAACTGATCAAAATTAAACTTGTTATGGGCAGCCAATACGACGGTGAGACCGACGCAAACGTTCAACAGGCATTGTTAAAATCCGCGACCTTTGTCATCGCTAACTATGCGTAGTGAAGATATCTGAGATGTGGGAATCAAACGTGGTTAGGGTTTCAGACCGGTGGCAACGAATGGGACTGTCTTGTTACATTAAACTCCACAGCATCTAACTCGGGCTGTCACAAGTCTGGGAAGTCTTAAAAAACTGTCGATCAGAATCTAGTTTCAAAAGCAGCAGTTTGGCTTCCACGCGAACGAACCGGCTTCAGGCACGGACACCGACACCGTCTGCTCGACTCCTACACACCCTCCCGGACACGCACCACTAGCACGGTGACCTCCGCACCTCCGGATCGACGCTGGAACTCTCTCCGCCGCCGTCCACTCCGAGGACTGTTCCACTCCCACGCCCGAACGGTGACCTCGGGTCAGGTCAGATCCGCACTGAGTCGGCGCCGCGCCGGCGTCTGACGCGCTGGCGGTAGTCGGTACTGCACGCTCGACCGGTGACCTCACGTCGGGTCGGGTCCGCACTGATGGTGCTGCCGCCGCGGCGTCCGAGACGCTGGCGGTGGCCGGTGCCGCACGCTCGGCCGCCCAGCCTACACTGGCCGCCGCCGCCGAGCGCGCCGACACGGCCCGGTCGCCGCCGGCGGCCGCACGCAGCGGCGCAGCGCCGGCCGGCCGGACCAGCCGTGCGGGGCTGCGCTGTACGGCGGCGAAATCGGCGACAACGACGCCAGTTTAACAGCGCGGTGTAACAGAGGAGCAGCGTAGACCCGCTGTAAGCGAGAGCCCTGAGATGAGTGCGACGGGGCCGTGTTACACGACGACTTCAAAGAAACACGATGGTGTTGCGTTAACGACGAACGAGGGATTCGACGATGCCGCGGTACACGAGAAGCATCAAGAGCGATGCAAAGCATGACCCATATGACCCAGCACAAATTCTCCCTCCTCTCCGGACTTCCTCCCAGCAGTGCCGGCGTCCGCTCGCCGTCCAGCCGTGCCGGCCTGACGGCACGCCAGCGGCGGGACGTAGTCGCCGGGGCGTAGTCCGGCGGGACGTGGTCGGCCTCACGAACGTGACGCTCCGGGGGCGAGCTGTCGTCACGTCACATCGTGGCACCAGCGGCCGCAACAACAGCGGGCGGCCGGGGCGGAGCCGGCAGGCGGAGGTACGTCGTGTGACGGTGGGATCCGCGCGGATCACCTCGTCGGGGAGACGTGGAAGTCCCCGGCGACGACGTCAAAGTTGCCGCGGACATACTCGAAATGCGTCAAATTCAGCGCAGGCACAAGCTGCGTTCTCAGTCACGATTTCTGAGGGATACGTGCATCGAAATTTCAAAGCCATCAGGATGACGATTGGAAAAATAAAATCACGTTTGGTCCATTTGAGGAATTTGGCATTTTCAACAAATTCTGGACGACCCCAGTCGCAGTGCGCCATACGCAGACATTCGAATTCCACTGCTGAAGGGATCTGGTATGGCCCGTCGGAGGGATTCGGTATGACATCAGCTGGAGAACACTCAACAAATGTTTGTTCTGTTCTTGGAACCTTCGATAACTGTTAGCGCTCGTCCTGCATCAGACGCCAGGCGGGCTGAATCTGATGGCCGCCGGCTGCCTGAGGCTCGCCGGGCCACAGAGCCGACAGACACCAGCGCCGGGCCAAACCAAACCGTCCGTGCCGACACCAGCGCAGGCCGTGCGTCACACGATTGGCACCGGGGCGGCGGCGGCGGCGGCGCGCACCCCTTTTAGCCCGGCTCTGGGCGCTGCCGAGCTCGGGCCGAGGCCGGCGGCAGCTCGTCTCCGCGCGGCCCGATCACGGCCGACACAGACATGTCCAGCGCTGGCCGATACATCGGCAGCGGGGCACTGACTGGGGGAAAGGTCTCAGGCTGACGAGGCGAGTGAAGCTGATGATTACCGGTCGATGAGAGACTGCGGTTTGAGGCAGCTCTAAGCCTCCTGAGAAATCTTCACGAGACGCCCAGGGCCAGCCGGCCCCGGTTTCGGGCTCTACGTGTAGTAAGCCCGGTACACGCCGGGAGCGCGCAAGCACGGCTCGTTGAGCAATCACATCCCTGGGCCATTGTCACATTCGCGCTTTCACGTGTCGTGCAATGTCAGAACAACGCAAATCTGCCGGCAGGTTCCGACCACAGCAGCTTGCAAGATCTACGTTGTCGGCAAAGATCGTCCCTACTCGATCTTATCTCTCTTACGGTTATCTCTCTCTCACATCTTCGCGGCCCCCATGCAATCATCGCCTGGAGCAACACAAGCCAGCACACGGAACAGCACCTCAGCAGCCGTCACGCGGTCGGGGGAGAGACACGCACTACACCTCTGCAGCGTCTCATGGGCCGACGCAAGGCCGACGCCACTTGGCCCAGTTCCCCGGCACCGGGCGGAGAATCCTGAGGCGCACTCGACACCAGCTCGTCCTGACCACGTGCTGCGCCAACAGGCCAGCCCAAAACGCCTCCCTCGCGCTCACGCACGGACGGAGAGCGGCCCTTCTCGACCTTCCCGTCAGCTGCCAGTGGCCTCCCGTCAGCTGCCAGTACAACGGCGATGTTTTCGCCTCCGCGTGCGGCCGCCGCCGCGGCGTAAGCCTCCTGGGAACCTGCACACGACGTGCCCGAGACCGCAGTGGTGACAACACCGACAGAACCGGCGGCGGCGGCGGCCGGCGCGTCGGGCGGCGCTGCGCCTCCGCAGCCGGCCGGCCAGCCAGGCCCGACCACGCTCCCCTGACCCGGTTACGTGACGACGCCCGGGGCGCCGCGTTCCTGCTCGGCCGGCCCGGTCGGACGACACTCGAAAGGTCGCAGGACAGCGCGCCGCCGCCGGCCGCCGGCGCTGCCGTCACCGCCTTCATAAGTGGGCCCATTCCAGCCCCCGCCCAGACCGCACACGGCCGATAGAATCTAAGTCATGCTCTGTGCGCCGCCGAGCGGTTCCGCCGCCGGCCGGGCAGGGGGGGGGGCTGCACAGCACTGTGGCGCCTCCCGCCAAGGTCAGGCACGTTCGACTGCGGCCGACGGGACGCCTGACAAATGAAACACACGGCGCCGACGCGGCACGCACGCCATCGCTCATCATTCGTCCGCCGGTCGTCCTAAATCGCGTCAAGTGGGCCCAAGCAGACCCCTAGCGCCGCGCGCAAATGGCATTTAATGGCCGACATGCATCACTGGACCCGGTTAGGGCCGTGTTCGTGTCGCGTGGTTTGCAAACACTGCCGCCATTCCCATACGAATTAGACGGCGCCCCTTCCCTGGGGCCGACGCTGTCAAAAGCTTCAGCTTTTTCCGGCTCCGGCCGAGAGCAAAAACTAACCGATCGTTAACTCGGCTTTTTAAAGACATCAACGGCGCGGCAAAAAGGGGGAATTCAATTGCACTAAGTGTTCCGATCTGTCATCGCGGGCTTTCAGAACGCTCGTCTGACATGCGACGAATCAGGTCGGCGAGGAGCCCAGGTCGGCGCCGGAGCACCGCTGCGCCGAATTAACCAACACGCCTTGCGAGGTCGGCTGCATTCAGGTCAACACGCTCACTTCGATCCACCTCCGAGAAAGGGTCAGGCTGGGTCGCATGAGGCCGCGGCAGCCTCTGCCACAATGCTCCGAGAGACAAACAGCTTAATGGGACATACGAAGTGCTCCGATGCCAGGTCAGGCCGCAGGGTTCCTGCCAGGTGTCGCCGAGCCGCCGAGAAGGGGCAAGGAAAATGGTCGGGCCCAGTATTAGTCTGATTCGGTCAAGGTCACGCGGCCGGGCGAGATCAAAGAACCGCACTCCGTCAAAGTCAAGAGTGATCACCTCGAGCCAGCAGAGGTCAGACCAAGCACATCGCGCAGGGAGCGCTCGGAGCGTCCGCTCCCGGGCCAGGTCAACGGCTTTGGCCTCGGGCCGCCGCCGGCGCCGCCCGGGGCGTCAGAGGTCCCGTGTCCGGCGAGAGTGAGAGTGGAGCAGGGCGGCCGGCGGGCGGTCTAGTTCCGAGCCGGCGTTAGAAAGTGGCGATGAGCGGCGGCCGGCCGGCCGGCTGGGTGCCGCTGTGACCCTGCCGGTACGCGTCTGAGCCCGCTGAAGCGCCAGACGGTCAGAGCCCTGCCGCTGCCGCCGCCGCCGCCGCCCTCTCCTTCAACTGGCGGCGGCTGAGACAGGGGTGGGGCGGCACCTGTCCTCAGCTGGCGGCGGCTGAGACAGGGACAGGGCGGCACCTGTCCTCAGCTGGCGGCGGCTGAGACAGTGGTGGGGAAGCCCTGCCCACAGTTGGCGGCTCGTCTCCCCAGACGCAGGTCCCCGTAGTTCCCCGCAGGAGCAGGGGAAGTGGGCACCGTCCGGCACCCACGGCACGGGACGACTGGGCCGGAACAGAAGATCGACCCGACCGTGCGCTGCGGTCACAGGCAGTCCGGCAATGTGCGGGACGTGCCCTTCTACGCCTGTCAGCGGCACGCAGCGTCCTCAGTTGACCCTAGTGAAAATAACCGGACTGTTTTGAGTGCGGCAAAAGCGTCCTCCCATATTTCTCGGCAGGTTATTACGTGGTTCCGTTCAAAACAAACACTGGATGCCAAATGACGCAGTGAAATATTGGTAACGCCAAGAAAAACGGGCTGGTCGAGCCAAATTTCCTTCCCGTCAATATCACTGATCTTGGTGATTTTTTATGGCCATGGCCAAGCCATGAGATCCTGCTACTGAAATACTCGAGACAAGAACAGGCCCCTGACGCTCAAATCCAGTGGGGAATGTTCCATGTGAAACCGTCTCCTCAACGGCTGAAGCCTTTTCTATGGGTACGACTGATTTATTGTACATTAATCAGGATGACTACTAAAGATAAACATGAAAAAGGAGGAAGCCAAATCAAGTTGTTAAGTAATCAGGGAAAATTTCACAGGTGGAATGTGACATCTATTGAGATGAGATCTGATAGACTGGACGTCATGACAAGTTGCCTTATATGCATTTAGGACCGCTTTGATCCTTTCAAATACAACAGTTTATGACAAAGGTATAACATACCAACACAATCTGGCATAAGAAATAAGTAGTGATCAAGAAAACAGCATAAAAATTGATCCCCTAAGTACATTTCACGTGATTTGTCAGGATTTGTGAATGATGCTGCGAAGTATCATTTATGTGAACGGGACGTAACTGGCTGATTCACGCATTGTCGAAACAAGTAGGTACTCTTAAATTTGACGTCAACGTTTCGATTATTCCTTATATTACATGAGCAGTCTTTCTGAAATTGCGTGGCAGTAGAAGATAGAAGATTACAGATACAGACTAAGAAGAAGTTCTGTTCAAAAGACGAACGCATTCGGTCAGCGAACTGACTTGCACACCTTTGTCCCACGCCACGGGCCACCTAGTGGGCATAACGGCAACTGCAAAACTCTAAAAACTGCCAATAGATGGCAGTGCTCACGGTCAGGGGCAACCGGGGCATCAACGGCAAACTTCAGCCCTCACTGCACAGAGTTTGTGCTAACCGAAGACCGCTTTTTATGAGTTGTAATACAGTATCTTATCACACTGAGCAAAAAATTTCGTGACTTCCCGTTTGACGCCCGCAAAACATGGTAGTCAGCCACTTCGCTCTCTACCATTTTCACAAACCAATTATCAACCAGAAAAAAACAAACAAACAGAGAGAAACAAAAGACTTTAAAAACGGCATCGAAACTTAATAGGTCCATGACTGGCGTCTGGGCTTTGGGTAAGGCGTTCTATATATATTTATATACATATACATGTATATATATAACCAGCGCCAGTGTCTGCAGATCCGACCAGCGACCGTCTGCATGCTTGCTGTTTATACATTAGAAATCTGCCGTACACACAAACGCAGTCCGAACGCCGTCGACCAAGAACTTCATCCAGATTCCACACGAGGGAGTCCCGATGGCCTCAGAACCAACACAAGAGGTCGAAGATAGACGGACTTACCTTTGGTAGCACTTTTGCTTTGTACTTTATTTTGAGATCGTCCACTTGTGGGTGTTCTCGTAGGTGCTTTTGTCGTTTTCGTGGCTGAAAAAATAGTCCCACGTCAACGATGTTTGTATTCAAGGTTATCGGCAACTCACGCATGACGACCTTTACGAGACAGGAAGTAAGTACGGAAAACATTCTCCCGAAAGAATAGTAAAAGTTATCGTCAAAAGAATTCTGGTCCGCCCATCAACAACGGTTCGCATTTTAACAAACAACAAAATGGGCGGACATGAGGTGCAGGAGTCTGCCCAGGGTCCCGCGCACGCAAGTCCGCCAAGTCCAGTCAGCGAATTCCGTACCTGATATTTATACATATCAGTGTCGTTTTACAGGGCTTTCCAAATATTGCGATAGGTTCCTGAACAACATAATACCAGACTGGCATTCCAAAGTCCAGAAGAGGGCACAGTATTTGGACCGAGGTTCTAGTGCCGGTTGTTGAAATACAAAAACGTCCTGTGAAGGGGTGGCTTTCGATGATGTACTGCCGTATGTTCAGGCACCATGACAGCGAATTTCCGAGCCCAAACAGATCTGATGACAGGCGTTCCCGTTCGTCCTATCTGAGACAAATCGACGACCTCAAACTGCTCCGAGCTCGCGAACGACGCCACGAAGCCCAAACACTGAAATAATTGACAAGCTCCGCTTATCGTCACACTGGAAGGTGCGCTACACATCAGGAGTAACATTTTGACTGCCCTTCGTACCGTGCCTATAGGGGCCCAGCTCAGGGGCACGAGGTACAATACATTTCCAGTAAAAAAAGAAAACAAAATACCAGCGACAGCTGAACATTGGAAGACAAAATTCTAAAGTAAAATATTCTATGCTCGCTCCACGATGCAAAATTATCATCTACATGCAGAAGAGACAAATAAAGGTTCTGTGGTTAGGTTTATCCAGCCTGCTCTCATATGTCGATTCGATTTGAAAAACCTACTAATTTGTTTCCGCGACCCTAAAAACTGCAGCAACAATTACCGTAGCGTTCGGTAGCCCTGGACAAGCCAAAACTAGACGCTCTCACCCTGGGTGTGGTTACTGGCAATGTTGGTCTTGTTGGACAACACGGCCGGGTGGCGTCGCGGGGGCGCCTCCAGCGCCGCCCTGGCGGCCGCAGCCGGTACTGGCTTCGAGACTGCGGCCGACTGCTTGCCGCCGCTACACGCCGTAGTGGGGCCGGAGCCTGGCCGCCAGGGGGAGCCGGTTAGCGGTCACGTGACGTCACCGGGTGAAACAGCACTCCCCTGCCGGGACATACTGTATGCCTGCCCACGGTACGAGTACCCAACAAACAGCACGAATATCCAACAACTTCCTCGCCTTCGCCACCTCATTTACTGCTGCTTAAAAGGAATGAGAACTAATGCCTGATACGTTGCCCGCTGCAAATGAAAAGCCTTGAAAGGGCAGGGATACGATGTCGGTCGTTGCAAACAATCTCTCCCATCTGTGCCGGATTGGACGACAAATCGAGCCCTCATTCCGCCACATTAGCCGGGATGACGTGATCGGCGCAGCCTCGGGGACCACCCTGAAGGACGTGCGATGCCGCCGTCACCCCCGACAATGCCGTTAATCCGACCAGAGCCGCTAGCCGTTCCGAAACGGCCAAAAAGAATGCGGATCCGCACAGCCGCATCGCCTAACATTTCAGGCATCAATGACTCTGTGGCGAGTCCGGGCGCCAAAAACTCACTCGCGCCTTTACAGGGGACCTCCAGCGCTCACGTTTCCGAAAGCGGCAAACCAGTTAATCAGGCCCCGGAGCCCGAGTCGCGCCTTCAGCCGGCCAGCTCTGGGTCAGCGGTTCCCAGGGCCGGCACGGCCGCGCAGGGCCGCCGTTTTTGCTCGTCCGCCGTTTCCCCGCGCGCGAGAAAGCTGGCCGCAGCGGCGTCGGCGGCCGGCTGGTCCGTGCGCCCGGCTCGGCCGGCTGTTTCCGGCCTGCCGCCAGCCGTCACACCCCCCGTGACTGGGGCCGATTTTAATTGTCACGCGCCGCCGGAGCGGGCCGGGCGGCCGCTCCCACGGCGAACGCGCGGAGCGTGTCGGTTACGGCCGTGCTGACCGCGTTTCTGCTCTTACAGGCTGGTGAACTCAGCAGCAGTGGTGCGAGAGGAATATGGGGCATCGTTCTGCGAACCCTGACTCCAGTCAGGACAGGCTGACCATGTGTTCTTAATCATCTCGAATCAACAACATTGTCCGGAACCCCGAATGTAAGCCGCCTTGCCGGTTAATTACCACAGATGCCCCCACGACAGGGATAATCACGTATCCCGAGTCACGAGAGCGGACACTGAACACACGGAAAATCACGTGCAATCAATACCCCAACGCACGGGCTCACGGCGACCCAGATGCCCGACAACAAAGCTCAGTCAACACGAAAGTCATGCGCCGGCTGGCAGCGTTATCAGGCGGCGCGTCATTCGGCGGGCCCACTCAGTGCGGAAGCGTGCGCCGCTGTCACACGGCCGCGTGCAGCTGGCCGGGGTCGGCGGTCCGGGTCACACCGTACCTGGGGCCAGGCGCAGCGCCGGGATGTAGGTGCGGGCGGCGGCTGAAAGCGGCAACAGCGGGCGTCACAGGCGGCGGACACGACACGGGGGCGTGCTGGGCAGGCGGCACGTTCAGGCACGGCCGCCGCGGCGGACACGGCGGACTAACAGACAACCAGGCGACGAGACCCAGCGGGGGGCGGCATTCCATCGGGAGATGCTCTCTAAATCTGGCTCCGAAGAGTCCGATGGAAAATCGCCAGTTATCCGATGCCGTAATCATGCATGCATTTTAAATACTGCCGGTCGCAGGGAGCTGCATATTTCTGCGTAACCCTCCCTCCCTAAAGAAAAATACTCAAAGGCAAAAACAGGCGGAAATGAAAACATATCCCGATCATCTGAGAACCCAGACAACCCAGTTCAGCCTCTGATCCAGCAATCTGCCACTAGCTAGCATGCTGCGGACCGGTGTGACTCTGCCGCCAGTCGTCCGGCGCACTCACCGGCCTTCTCTGTGCCTGGCGGCCCGGGCAGAGGCCAGCTCGATCAGTTCCAGGTTAGAAAACGGCGTGCGCGCAATAACCCTCGGCTCGGATTCAGAGACCAGTTTCACGCTCGGATGCGGGGATCCGTGACAATTCAGGCCGGGGAAAGGCAAAGTTCACGCTTGGGCAGGGCCAGAACGGACCAGCGCACCGACCCTTATTGGCACCGGAACGGACCCGTGCACCGGCCCTTATTCCCACCCACACTTAACAGCAGTGAGCGTGCGTTCGTTTCTGAATGACACAGTACAGAAGCTGCTAGTCGAGCTCTTTGACCTCTACGTCGTCGCATGGCGTCAGTGAACCTGAGTTTGCTTAGAAGTCTTCATATTGTCCCTTTGTTTAGTTAAGCCTGAAGGTTGCATGAGCATTGGTCTGAGTTCTTTGGCCGAGTTTGAGAACACTTGGATAGGTGTGTGCTATTGTGTTGTGTTTGAGGGTGTTCGCGCTTGTGCCAGTTATCCGTCTGCGTCACGTCAAGTGCAGGGCATCAACTGGGCGAAGTGGTTTCTTCTGCTGACCGCAATTCTTGGGATGGTGCCAAGGACGCGCGCCCACTGTGCGCACACACCAGCTGTGTTTCGGCTAAACATGTCAGGCGAATCAGCATTGATAGGACGTGACACGAAGCCAGGGCTGACCGGTGCATGTCAACATCCCATCAGATACCACGTTAATGTCTATCGTCCTACATGAGAGAACATGACAGCCTAAGGGTACCATCGAATCCCTTTTCTCGATTCCCAAAAAGCGACTCTTCCACGGACCCTATATTCTGCTTTACGACATTCCACTAAAAAACGATTTACCATTCGCGGAACACCAGCTAGCAGGCTCGCAAAGTTTCTGCACCGCAAGAACGGAACGCTCAGCAGTACCGCGGACAAGAGACAGACAGACAGACGAGAGACGCACGAGAGGCGGACAGACTCACCGGGCGACGGAATGGAGCCGGCGCGCGTCTTGGCCGCCTGCTTGGACGAGCCGCGCGAGTTCATGGAGCCGCGCGAGCCGTGCGACCTGGCCGAGCCCGACGACGCCGAGCTGACGCCGCTAAACGCCGGCGACACGGACCGGGAGCCGGCCGGACGCAGGCCTGCCGACGGCCGCCCACAGTCACGCCCGAACGTCACGGACACACGCCGTCACAGGCTGCCCCCACAGGCACCCGCAGCCGCTCCCGCAGGTGCCCGCAGCCAGAAGCTGCCGCCGCAGTCAGAAGCTGCTCCCACAGGTGTTCACAGTCAGAAGCTGTTGCCAACAGTCAGAAGCTGCTCCCACAGGCGTTCAGTCAGAAGCCGCGTCCCTAGGCACGCTGGGTTCCACAACAGACACTGTTACAGTACACACATTGAGCACCGCTAGGGCCGCACACTGGCCACTGTTCAGGGCCACATGGACGATGTTCGGGGCTGCACTAGACGATGCTCAGGACCACACTGCAGCACCAGCCTTGCCGCTACAGCACCAGCCCTGCCAGCGCGGACCGCGGCGAGCCGCCCGCACAGCCGGGCGCCCCACGCCTCACCACACGCACAAACACTGCGGCCGGCCGGGCCGCAGCGGTGAACGTGACCTGGCGGTGGTGGTGGCCCGGCCGCGCCGCCCAAGGCCTCTGCAATGACGGCGGCGGCGGCGGCGGGTCGACCCGTCCGCTCTCGTTCTCACATCCGCCGGCGGCGGCGGCGCACAGGCCGCGGCCGCGCGCGCAGCGCCAGTGAAATGGAAAGCCAGCCGCCGACCGATGACGCCGCGCGCGCGCGATGGCGTCTATATGTCTGTGTGTGGTGTTGGGGTGCGCGTCTCCAGGCGGCTGTGGCCGCCGACGAGGCCGGGCGGGCCGGCGGCGGCGGGTCGATAGATGGGCCGAGCGGGCCTACGATCGACAACATGACCTACAACCGACACCGTAGCCGACGACTGGCGCAGTGACCCGTGGTCAGCAGAGGCTGACGTATTCCCGTGGCCGATGATCGAGGCGGTAGCCTGTGGTAAACAATGAGTGACAGTCGGACCGTGGTCAACGATAACACAGACAGCGACCGACCATCGACCACAGTGACCTACCGCGGGGGTCCCTGACCGAAGACGATGGTAACTGATGCATGGAATAAACACCAATGGCCTATATTCTCGGTTGCAGTTTGCATATTTCGTTGACCGGCAATGACTTCCCAATGAGCAGTCCACGTAAATGACCTTCGACAAATCTATATGAGGGTCGGGGCTGAGCTTTCCGCAACAGCAAGGTCAGAAACTGGACGTCGCTGCGACGGGTTCCATAACGATTTCCCGAAATGATTTTTCCGGGCTACCGACCAACATCCATCGAAGAAAAATGTGGTAACGTGGCGATTTCTTTGTTTTTATCGTTCAAAGGGAATGTCTCGATTCCGTAGCGGAATTTCGGATCTGGAACAGTGGGCCTTGAACTAAGGACCATTCACGCTCCGAAATACACTGCGAATATCTCGCGAAACACGCGGGAGCCGATCCAATTCAAAGGGAACATTTCGTGCTGCTCCACACCACAAGAACGCCCGCGTGGGACGTCGTCGACCATGCTCGTGTGCCAGGCCCCAAATTGATTATCGAAATCCGCTGAGCTCAATGAATACGCCGGCGTCAGTTAATTTACATGAGCCTCGCCGTCTCATAACCGGGATTCCTAGCGGGCGGGCATCGACTGAGCGCCCGGTCGCCGTTCGTGGCAGCCATCTGTCGCGCCGCTGCCGCTCGCCTACAGCTGAGCCCGCTGCCGGTAGCGGGCCGGTGTCGGGCCCAACGTGCGCCCGCTTCCTCACTCATGGTTATTCAGTTGGCGCCCCGGGACCCGGCTCACCAGCTGCACGGAGCCGGGCCGTCCCCGTGCCGGGCACGCGCCTGCCCTCTGGGACGGCCGACAGCGCATCACACTGTTGGAGCTCTTCAACAATGTCGCGAAACCCGTGAACGTCGCAAGCACCCCGCAGCCGAAGAGGATCGGAACGACAACGACTGCGTCTGCAGGGACGTGAGAAAATCCAGATTAAGAGTGTGTGTGTGTGTGTGTGTGTGTGTGGACGGGGGGGGGCAAGACGTCTTTTCCACATAAGGCTAATGTTAAATTTCCCAACAAGCAGGGAGAAGGCATGGCCCCCTGGCCGCTCCTGTACCTATACCCCTGGCCGCGTAGAGTAATGATAAAAGTTTCAGGTCATCAAAAGAAAACCTCTGACGTGGACAGGTATCGCCGAGGATTATCGTTTCGGGAGAGGAAAGAGTGCGAGAGATGTGCCACGTTTGTCCACGCCATTGTTGGAGTCGAGATGCCTCACACCCCTACAACGACAAAGAATATGAATGGCATTCGAAGGTTCACCGAGGCGGTCAAAACGGTGAAGCTGAACTCTTCAATAAGCAAACCGTCCACCTTCAGAAGTTTTCATCGGGGAAACAACATCAAGGGCAAACCGCATGAGCAAACCCTTGATGATTCTGAACATGCTCAAGATGAACATGCTCTGAACACCCCACGCATTCAGCACGAAGAATGCATGAAATACAGACACCTATGCATTCGCGATAGCCAAGTGCGGAGTCTGCGTACGTCCTGTTCCCGCCATTCCAAAAGCAGACTCAAGAAAAGGGAGAAAAACGCCTGGAAGTCGTGTGTTCAAGTGGGGAGCGTCCATAGTCGCACTCTAAATCAACAGTCGCCTGCATACACAAAACAAACCCCAGGTGTCGCGCACGCGGCCAAGTTCCCCGAACTGATTGCGCAATGCCCGGCAGGGCCAGCGTGCCGCCACTGACCGCGAATTACAGATCGATCGGGCCGACGCTGTCCCGACAGCCAGCGCGGCGGTCACCTGCCGCGGCGGCGGCGTCACAGCGCCGCCGGCGGCACCGCCGTGCACCCGGCACTCACTGAATCGATACGCCGACCGCTGCACTGGCCCCGCCGGCGGCCGAGACGCCAGGGCACGGCGGCAGACAAACACGGACGGCAGCTTGGACGTCGAGCGGCAGGCAGGACGGCGGCCCGGCCGCCGCGGCCGACCCGGCCGGCCGCGGCGGCCGGCGGGCTCCATTAGAAAGTGGTCGGTCGCAGTCGGCTGCACGGCCGCCAGTTCGGGCCGATCCCCGCCGACACCGGTGCGTGCCAGGTGGCGACCGTCGCTACGCAGCGGGCTGCCCGGAGCGGAGCCAAGGGCTGTCGGGTGCTTTCAAGGGCTGCCGCGGGATGCCGAAGCCAACGGCGTGCTCCCGAACAGTGCGTCAGGAGCGGTACGGACACTTGACGAGTATCAATCGCACCTCTAACTTTACTGCGTCAAAAATGGCGCGGTCTCGCGTTGTGCGTCACTCACCAACGGCAGCAGTCTGTCCACTCGTCACGCTGGCCCCGAGCACCAGTCTGTGCACCAATCACAGCGTGACAATCGCCGGCGACACTGCCGCTGCCGGCCCGGCGCGGTCGTCTGCGCGGTCCGCGCCGCCGGCGCCAGGGCGCCCGAACGTCGGCAGCGACGGCAGCGACGATGGACGGGCCGCCGTCCGGGTCGTGCAGGCACCAGGCGCCTCCCCGACGGCGCGCCGAGGCGGCAGCAGGCCAGCCGACGGCCGACCGACGCTAAAGGTCACCAGCGCGACCCCCGGCTGTTTCTCAGCCGGCCGCGGCGGGGGGGGGGGCGGGGGACAGGGAGGGGCAGAGACGCGACTCGGAACTGACGGGGCATTCCACCACAGCTCGACCGGAACATAACACCCTCATGTATCAAATTTTGGTATACTCTACCGCACGGTTATCAGGTGCTCATTTCATTCATTTCACTTCTGGGCCGCTCATTTCATTTCACTTCTGCTCATTTCAGTCTTCATCCATTTTCGGGATTTATATCTCGGCACGACTTGCGGTTTTTTGACATATAGCCCCTGCACTTTTCAAAGTTGGTGACGTAGGGGTATTTTATCGGCCTGTATGTTTTATAACACAGTACGAATATAGAAATGTTATACATCACTGAAAAGGCCATGATTTAAAGATTAAGATACATCTGTTTTTCATCTAAAAAATATGGCATGACCCCGTGACCTTAAGGCACGAGACCTGTATTGACCTGATCGGAGTGAAATTTTTGATTGTTTTGATGTCATAACAAACGTTCATACTTTGTCTTTGAACTGCGAAGGCATAAAATTTTGGACCGTCCATATATATACATACATGCATACATAAATATATATAAACAAATATATATATATATATATATATATATATATATATATATATATATATATATATATATATATATCTGTGTGTGTGTGTGTGTGTGTATGTATGTATATTGCTTATTTCACGTCAGTGAGAAAAACCGTGGTTCCCCGCAGAAGGCTCGGCTTTGGCGCAGGAAGACAGTATGTATGTAAGCGGACTTCTTTTGATAACGAAATGACTTATAATACTTGGTGATTATTTGTGAAGGTCATGCAATGTTGAGGTTGGCAAATCATCATTTCAAATATATTTTTTACATGTGCATCCACTCATCGTTAACTTACTTCGTGGAGACAAAGATGGTCCTTTAGGAGACACGTACTGTGGATTACAAACGTTTCATGAGTGTGAAGGCAGGTCGATGGCACCATGATTCGATGCTTGGCCAGAAATAAATAACTAATGATAAAGTCGGGTCAGCGACGTAGCCAGGGGGAGGGGCAGGCAGCCATGCCCCCTGAGCCAAGCGGTCCTCACTAGATATATGGCGCTTTTGCACGAATACGGAATAGTGACCAGACGTATGCTGCAAAAGCAAACATTAGATGTTTTCCTGTGAGTTAAATATGAGGTAAGTCACATAAAATTGCTTTTTCCCCAATATTTCGTCACATGCCAATGGTATACGACAAAATTTGACATTTGCCCCCCCCCCCGGGGAAATCCTGGCTACGTGCCTGGGTCGGGTACTAGTATATACGAACATTACATAGACCGGAGTGGTCGCCCATGAACAACAAGTATAAAACGTTCTTCTTATCCGTTCTCCACATTTCTTACAGGCAAGGACCAGCAGTGAAGGTGCACGACCACAAGGTACACCATCACACACAAAATGATTGGGTGTCTTGGAGTCGAAGATGTGACCCTATCGGTCATGCTGTTTGTGACAGTAAACGTGAGGAATGCTATGCTCTTTGTGACAGTGAACGTGAGGAATGCATGACGCATAAGTGATAACTGTACCCCGAGGAAGAGCGTTTTTTTTTGTTTTTACAAATTATTTGGGACGGTGACGCTGATGGTGATTTCCATGTCCGGCATAAACAAAAGGAGAGTACCGATCGGTGTAACTTGGTGGACGTGATTGAGCCGTGACCAGACTTTCCGTCGAACGTTAGTGAACCCGTCCAAGTACCATTTCGTGTCACGTCATCACGGTCGCAGGTCCCGTAATCTGAAGAACTATGTGCCCACTGAGAAGGCTTTGGTCAGGCGTGTGGCCAGGATTTTCTTCAGGGGGTGGGGGGAAATGTCAAATTTTGCCGTGTCACTGGCACAAGACAAAATTTATAGGAAAAAGCAACAATTTTATGTCATTAACCTCATATCTAACGCAGAGGAAAAGCATACAATGCTTGCTTTTCAGCGTGCGTATATATATATATATATATATATATATATATATATATATATATATATATATATATATATATGGTCACTATTACATATTGCCGCAAAATCGCAAAGTATCTAGCATAGACCGATTGGCTAAGGGCGGCACGGCCCATATGCCCCCCCCCCCTGTCTACGTGCATCCGCTTTGGTTGTGGCGATTTCTCGGAAAATTATACTTTTATCATACAGGACGAGGTCCAGAGCTGTCTCTGGGATGCAGACCAGTGCACTATTCATCCTTTTGTGAGGCATTGGTCCCACGAAGTTGAGAACTACCACCAGAGCTCCTGCTGTATCTCTCAACAAAGCATGCAGCTGGCCCAATTAATGCATTCTTCACACAGTTCGTTCCGCAAATGAAGCCACAGATTCCAGGGGGTTCAGGACTTTCACAGATGGGTGTGCAGCCCAGTATAGGAAGAGATACAATGTTGTCAACATTCGCCACCACGAATTTGACTCTGGTATTCCGTGCGAGTGGCACGTGTTTGGTACCGCCCATGTAAAGAACGCGTGTGAGGGATATAAGGGACAGTAAAAAGGGTCGCGGCGAAAGAAAGTCTGTCTCGAGCCCATATCGACCACATAACTTCAGCCCAAACCACCTCTGGCCCTTTCCAAGAAGCTCGAGTCATCGATTCGACTCCTGTTTATCAGCAAAGCCGAGCTAGATGTAGCAGCTATCGATTCCTGTTCACCAGCAAAGCCGAAACAGATGCAGCAGCTAGACGTTTCCAGGAGCGCTTTGCCAAAGCGGCGACCGTCAGGGGCACTCAGGGTCCGCACATGTTTGGACCTGTAAGCTGTGAATGTCGCTGAACTGTCTGTAGGAGCAGGCCGCACTGTCGTGGTAAACAAGCTATAAATATGTTTTTACGGCTGCCATTGTTGCTTTGTCTTCGGCTGAGGACGTGTTTACTTCTCATTTAGTGCCTCGAACTGTCTGTACTAGCGTTTTGCTACTGTTCTGCGCATGCTTTGATATGACAGTGTTCAGTGCGTGATGATCCATCCAATGTATCAATGTGCAGTGCATCAGATCAGTGTGACACTTCTGTTTGCTTTGGTTATTCAGTAGATGCATGGGCAGGAATGTGAGCAGTAGTGGGATGGGGGGGGGGGATATTCTGCAGGTACCATCTACATTAAAAATGCACCCAGGCACATCACATGCCCATACGCACAAAAAAAGGAAGTTCCTGATGTGTATAAGAACACCACCGGCAACTAAAACGGGCAGGTCTCCTGTCATCACCTCTATGATTCTAGAGCCATAAAATACAAACAAAACGTTTAAGGTATTGCCACTTTGTAGGAGCAACAATTTCTGTCGCCGTTTATTTTACGTCTAACCGCAATCGGCGTGATACCAAACAGAAAAAGGGCTGTCCCCTCCCCCTGCAACCACTGATGTGCCATAGAGGACCGCTCAGGTCTCTTCGGAGTTAGTTTTACCGAAGCAGAGGAAATGGCACACCCATATGCTTCGAGAGCTAGATACGGTCGTAGCAAGGGCATCCCGCCACAGATCGACCACCAAAATGCGGAGAAATGCTTCATGTTCCAAATTTCAATATAATTTCTTCTGTAGGGTTACCTGCTGCTCTGAATTCATTTCGAAGATTCTTGTCTCGATCTGACGCATACGCTTTGAGATTCTGCCTCCACAATTTCATATATGACGGATGCACATATGCAAGTATAAAACATATTTAAAACGATAATTTATACATTCTAACAGTATTTTAAATCACTTTCTTACCAAAAGCAGTCCGCTTTGGTACTGCCTTCCTGCGGCAAAGCCGAGCCTCCTTCGGGGAGGCCTGGTTTAGCTCACTGACGTGATTTGAGAAAAATAAAAATATCCATAGGGGCCCAAAATTTTATACCTTCACAGTTCAAAGACAATGTATTAATGTTTCTTTAGACATAAAAAGTGAAAAAAATAAAAAAAAATCACTGCGATCAGATCAAGACAGGCCACGTGACTTAAGGTGACGAGGCCATAACATCGAGAAATTTTCGAAATCAGGAACCGAAATGTGTGTCGCAATGTTGGCAAATATATGTTGGCCACCGCAGGACGAAAAGGATTGGTGTCGTGGTTGGCTAACTGAGCCGGCCACAGCGCGTCAGCGATGGCCGGGACAGATACCAAACTGCTGCACTCCGATCAAACCGTACTACAAATCAATACGCCATCCAAGAAACTGATTCGAAACGACCTGACAGCAGAACACGACCCCTGCACGTGCGGCACGCACGCCTGATTCACGTCTGTCGAGGTTCTCAGCAGGGAGCTGCGGCCAGTCGTCGCCTGGTGCCGCCGACGGCAGCGCGACCGGCGGGGCGTCAGAGGCGCCGGTCACGTCGCTCGGACGGGGCCACGCGGCGACGGCCTGACCCACAACTGGCCGCGCCGACCGCCGCCGCCGCCGCCGCCGGCCTGGGAGAAATGCCCGCCGTTTTCCGGCGCTGTTCGGGCGGCCGTCATGGCCAGCGCGGCGCGCGCCGCACGCGGCCGCCTCTTTGTCGGCCCGTTTGTCGGACAGTGAGTGGATTCGTCAGCTGTTTCGAGTGTCAGGCGGGCCTCTCCGCTGAGATGTGTGGGAGAAGGCGACAGCTGGCCATTCTACCTCTCTCTACCGTTTTGTGTTCGGGGCATCTGGGCGAGCAGGGGATTATGATGACAAGTGACCTCTGCTCGGCGGCTAGAGGTGGAGGCATCTGCTGTCAGGTGGATGCTAAGGCCACCGTCAATCGGACGTCGCACGTGACCGAGACGACCCGTTCCGCACGTCTATGCCCACCCCGTGATGAAACCCCTCGCTGAAATGCGGTACACCTGACGTCACAAATAAACACCGTCAGCAGCCCACGATCGCTCATGACAACACCGCCTCTGACAACTAACCTGTCACTCAAACACACCGCCCGGCTGAGTTCCCACATTCCAACACAAAACACTGGGAGCTAAAGCGAGCTGGAGGGTCGCAGGACCTGGAGTTGACGCCACAATGGGACGACGACAGCACCCTGGCAGGAGGACGCCGACACCAAACGAGGCATGAGACGGTCCCAGCAGGCAACACCGTTCACGAGTCCCAGGAACCGGCAGAGACAGTCGGCCGGGCTGCACGGGTCCCCTGCCGTCTCCGCCACCGCCGGCCCGGCCACGTGCAGCGGGCACCGCGGCGGCGCCGAGACGGACTACTCACTCGTCCTGCTGCCCGTCAGCGTGTGCGTTGATCCCGTCCTCGAGTTGCGACCGCTGCAACACAAACGTCTCCGGTTACCCTGGAGCGACCGGGTCACGGGTCAGGCCGCAGGCGCCGGCGGCGTGCTGCCGGCCGTCGGCAGCGGCGGAGGCGACGGTCGCCGTTCCGCCGCCGGCCGATAATCGATGGCCGGTCCGGCCGAGGGCTGGAAAAACAGGTGCCGGCCGGGGAACAACGGCGGGCGGTTAGAGTTCACCGCCTGTGCACCCGGATAATTAGCGTGATGCATTGTGATGGAAAATTAAGGGTGGTGGCGTAACAAACCTCGTATGCTCAAATTAGTGCCGGTATCACGGCATTAGCCTGGTTTTGTGATGGGACGGCATATCACTGAAATCAACCTGGCGCAAGTTCGCTGTTGAAACTGTTAAACCGAAGTAATTTTTGATCCAGTGATGTTGAAAAGACGTCTTGAACCGTCCAGCTAAGCCAATGAGCTGAGAATGCAGGAGCAGCTAGCAGTGTCGTCGCAAAACCCCACACGATACAGTCCATAAAGACACTGGTAATGACGAAGGATAAAGCAAACAGCTTTAATTAAATCCGGGGAACAATTAACAACAAATTAGTCTACGTTACGACGGAGGTCAAGGCATACAAAGCCCAGGAGAAAACCAGACAACCGGGTCCTAACCCCGAGAAAGCTGGAGCGACGTTCAGACATCGGACAATCACGCTTTCGTCGTGTCTGTACTGCAGAGCTCGGCAGACCACACAGGGAGGGCCGAGAGGACCGTCAGGAACGGACCCCTGTGAGCCTGGGCAACGCCTCGGCCGGGCACAGCGTGCCTGAGATGCCGGGATGCCCGTGTGGTGCCGCGCAATGAAGACAGCACCACTCACAAAACAGCGGACCGGAACAGGGAGCCGGGAGCCTGGGGCCAAGACAGCCGGCAAACGGCATACATGAGACAGGAGACGCAAATCAGTGGCCTGAAACTGTGAAACACCAAATCGGAGACAGCACGCCACCAGGTGGGAGTCGGTAGCCGCATGCCAGCCATCTGACGACAAGAACGAAGTTCACACCACAGAGCGCGCGGGAAGCGCCGCAGCTAACGACGCCGAGATACCTGTGAACCCGCACGGTTCATCGTCCTGTCCTCGGCTCATTTAGCGGCGCGCTTAACAGCGACGGTCCCGCGGCCACCGCCGTCTCCGGCCCGAGACGATGATTGTTATCGTGGGACGGAGTGCCCCCGCCGCCGAACTCGCCGGACGCCAGCCTCACGACCGATTACCGCCAGAGATGCAACCATCCGAGCCGCGGTGGAATTCGCTCAATTAACATGCCTCTCATGGACCGCTCGTGGAGCGATCAGAGGACCATCCAGACGTGGCGATACCATCTGTGGTATGGACCCTGAACCGTGGACACGGGAAGAGCCGCGATGAAGATCGTGAAGGGAATCCGGCCACAAATGCAACCGAAAAAACAAAACTGTTTAATCTAATGCCGCCAGGACAAATGGCCTGAACACTGGCTGAAACCTCTGTAATTAACTAGAGCGAGACAAATTTCATCTCCACTCTGCGATAAATAAAACCGGCACGTGTTGCATCACGCGTTCGAGTTAAACGCTCAGTCAGGTACCAACCGACCCACTGAGGTCTTTGCCCGGCAACGTGACCCCCGTACGGCCGACAATGAGACGACCGCGTCCCGGGTATAAATTGTGCCACCGCGAGCGGCGGCGGCGCGGCCGGGCGCCACTAATGGCCGCAGGTGCGCCGCGTTCGTGGGCGGCGTCGTGCGCGCGGTGCGGTCCGGTTCTCACACTGGCCGGCCTATATCGGCCGCGTGTCCCCATACCGTGCGTCCAGCCAGCCACGACACGGCCGGACTGGTGCCGGTCAGTCCGACACACCGGCCACCGAGATACTGCACCGCACAACACCGGCCACCGAGATACTGCACCACACAACACCGGCCGCCGAGATACTGCACCACACAACACCGGCCGCCGAGATACTGCACCACACAACACCGGCCGCCGAGATACTGCACCACACAACACCGGTCACCGAGATACTGCACCACACAACACCGACCACCGAGGTACTGCACCACACAACACCGGCCACCGAGGTACTGCACCACACAACACCGGCCGCCGAGATACTGCACCACACAACACCGGCCGCCGAGATACTGCACCACACAACACCGGTCACCGAGATACTGCACCACACAACACCGACCACCGAGGTACTGCACCACACAACACCGGCCACCGAGATACTGCACCACACAACACCGGCCGCCGAGATACTGCACCACACAACACCGGCCGCCGAGATACTGCACCACACAACACCGGTCACCGAGATATTGCACCACACAGCATCGGGCACCGAGATACTGCACCACACAACACCGGCCGCCGAGATACTGCACCACACAACACCGGCCGCCGAGATACTGCACCACACAACACCGGCCACCGAGATACTGCACCACACAACACCGGCCACCGAGATACTGCACCACACAACACCGGCCGCCGAGATACTGCACCACACAACACCGGCCACCGAGATACTGCACCACACAACACCGGCCACCGAGATACTGCACCACACAACACCGGCCACTGAGATACTGCACCAAACAACACCGGCCACCGATACATTGCACCACACAACACCGGCCGCCGAGATACTGCACCGCAGAAAACCGGCCACCGAGATACTGCACCACACAACACCGGCCACCGAGATACTGCACCACACAACACCGGCCACTGAGATACTGCACCAAACAACACCGGCCACCGATACATTGCACCACACAACACCGGCCACCGAGATACTGCACCACACAACACCGGTCACTGAGGTACTGCACCACACAACACCGGCGCCTGAGATACTGCACCGCAGAACACCGGCCAATGAGTGTTGGGGCCGAAACAATTTTCACAGTTTTGGGCGAGGCCTCATAATCATCACCACCATCATCATCATCGGTGGCTTTATCTCATCACACGTGGTCAAATCACGAGTACATGATATATTTTATCACACTCCTCACACTGTAGCGCTGCTGTGGTTTCGAATAACCGCCTCATATTTAGTTCTTGCAACCTCTGAACAATTCTACTCGGCGCTAAAGCACCGATATACAAAAAAAACTAAAAAACCCACACCCCCAACTTAGTTTCAGTTTCAGACCAATCCCCAGCACAACACCAGTAACAGCGCCAATGCTGGAGAAGCCTTGGACGAAACCTAAACCAGTTTCAGCCTCAGCACCAGCCCCAACTCTTGCTCCAGCCCAAACATGAGCTCCAGGTCCAAAGCGTTAGGTCTATTCACAGCTGAGTAAAAGTCGCAGCAACAGCGGCAGCGCTACAACGAACACCAGCTCCAGCCCCAGCACCAGCCCCAACTCCAGCCCAGCTCCAACCCGGGACTGAAGTCGAGCCCGAACTCGAGCCCTAGCTCCAGCCCCAGCTCCAGCGCCAGCCCCAGCTGCAACCCCGGCACTGGCTTTAGCTCCAGTCCGAGCTCTAGCAGGTCCAGACCCGGCGCCAGCTTTAGCTCCAGTCCCAGCTCTCGGCGCAGCTCCAGACCCGGCCCCAGCCCGAGCCCGCGCCCTGGCGGCAGCTGCGGGGCGCGTGTCGACCGTCGGCAGCCGGTCTGCCGGCCGGCCGCCTGACAGTGCTGTGATTCACACGGCGGCGGTAAACACAGCGGGCCGGCGGCCTGACAGTGCTGTGATTCACACGGCGGCGGTAAACACAGCGGGCCGGCGGCCTGACAGTGCTGTGATTCACACGGCGGCGGTAAACACAGCGGGCCGGCGGCCTGACAGTGCTGTGATTCACACGGCGGCGGTAAACACAGCGGGCCGGCGGCCTGACAGTGCTGTGATTCACACGGCGGCGGTAAACACAGCGGGCCGGCGGCCTGACAGTGCTGTGATTCGCACGGCGGCGGTAAACACAGCGGGCCGGCCGCCTGACAGTGCTGTGATTCACACGGCGGCGGTAAACACAGCGGGCCGGCCGCCTGACAGTGCTGTGATTCACACGGCGGCGGTAAACACAGCGGGCCGGCCGCCTGACAGTGCTGTGATTCACACGGCGGCGGTAAACACAGCGGGCCGGCCGCCTGACAGTGCTGTGATTCACACGGCGGCGGTAAACACAGCGGGCCGGCCGCCTGACAGTGCTGTGATTCACACGGCGGCGGTAAACACAGCGGGCCGGCGGGCCGGCCCTGCGGCCCCAGCCCGGCCGGCTCGCACTCGGCGCAACGTCGCCAGCCGCCGCCCGTCGGCAGCACCGGCCCTGCCAGCCGAGGCTCAGCAGCCCGTCCCAACACAACAACACAACACAACACACGCCGGCCCTGCCAGCCGAGGCTCAGCAGCCCGCCCCAACACAACAACACAACACAACACACGCAGGCCCTGCCAGCCGAGGCTCAGCAGCCCGCCCCAACACAACAACACAACACAACACACGCAGGCCCTGCCAGTCGGGGCTCAGCAGCCCGTCCCAACACAACAACACAACACACGCAGGCCCTGCCAGCCGGGCTCCGCAACCCGCCCCAACACAACACAACACAACACAACACAACACAAAGTCGGCATTCTCTGTCACTCGGCCTCGTCCTGGCCGCGGTCTCCAATGCCAAAATAGTGCAAACACGCCGACAACAAACTTGGAAATGACTCTAAAATAAACGGACGGGACACGCACAAATAACGCCAAAAAATGTTTTCGATGTGAAGAAATAAAAAAGGACGAGCAATGTTTTGGGGAAAACGAGGGAAAATGGGTTGAAACTAATCCAAACAGCCGAGCCGTCCGGCTCTGAGCTCAGTGCACCCTGGGCTGGCGGCGCGCCGGTGTCCGGCTCACGTCAGGCATTCCCGGACGGCACCGGACCAGAACTGGACCACGGCCGGCCCGAACCACCAGCGGCGGCCACTGCCAGCCGGCACCGCACCGAAAACAAACTCCGATCACGCTGCATACGCCGCCGCCGCCGGCCGGCTCACTCCACACGCTGGCCGCTGTTGTTTTAGGCGAGCGGAAACATTCGAACGTGGACGCGGCGTTTTCGGCCCCGCGGCCGCCCGCAGAGCCGGTCGGCCGTCGGCGTCGACGCGGCAGCAGGAGGCCGCGGCGGGTCGGATGTAATTTCGGCCGCGCCGTCTGACCCGCGCTGACCCAAATCCGCAGCCCGGCATCACGGGCGGAGCGGCACGCTCGCGTGACGGCAGGCCGCGCAGTCAGTTCAGTTTCGCACTCCTGGCCCAGACGCAGTCAGCATGGCCGCGGACTGCGCACCGCCGGCTGGAGACCGGTCATTATGGAAGCTTCCGGTGTTCGTTAACCAAAGCCCCCCGGCGGAGCAACAAGTGCTAACAAGAGTTCGCCTCTGTCAGGACATCGCTCGAAATAACGACGGCGGCACGAAGGTTTGCGTTAGCTCATACCATGGTCACGCTACGTGCTTTTATACTTAAATTTTAATGGTTGAAACATGAACCGCATCAAATATTATTTAACTGATCCAGTGCCTTGGTTGCTGATCTAGATTAACGGCCATGGTGCAAGCATCAGCTGCAAAATTTCCCGACCTTTCCAATCACTGCACCCACTGTCCAAACCACAATGAAGTTCCCCTCGACACGCTTTGTTCCTGGACGGGGGCCTGTCCGGCCTGCTGCGTCGTGACCTGTCTCCCTCCAGCGTCCGCAGACCGGCAGACAGCCTGTCGGCCGGCGCCATCTTGTCTGCAGTCACGGTGGCCGGCCGGCCCCGGTCGTCGCTATTGATTACACCGTCACGGTGGATAGCAGCAGCTGTACGAGGTGTGACGCGGCCTCTCGCAACCGGCTCTAAGCGATACTAGCGACTCTGGCGGCGGCAGTCGCAGTCGCGCTGAGCAGCGGCGAATGCAGCTCATTGTGGCGGTCGGAGTACCAACGACGAGGCAATGAATGCCCAGTTTTGTGGAGCATGAGCGAGCTTGCGGCGAGTCGCAGGGAATAAGAGAAGAAACGAGATCCCTCTGGTCTGAAGGAAATGAAACTGTATTATAAGGAAGATGGGTGGGAAAAATCAACGGCAGTACAAAGGGCGCAGAGGGAAGGTTTGAAAGGTAGAAGGAAGAGAAAGTATTAGGATGGAGGAGAAAAGTAGAAAAGGAGCATACCTGAGCGATCCCGAAAAAGGAACGAGATATTTTAGAAAAGAAATCGAGCGGGCTATAAAACGTGTGAAAGACTAGAGAATTTTCCTGACGCCCCCTTGGTTCCATGATTGGTTCGACATCAAACAGTACACGGCAGTCATTTCAAACCATCAGCAGCAGGGGCGTTGATTTCTGTAAATGATTCAGGGGCCGAGCCAAGAGCCCCACAACCTAACCTCCCCCCAAACGCAGGTTTCTTAACGGATTTAGCCCACTATATTTTGACCGACGGAAATTTATAAGTTATTCTGCTACTATTTACCAACTGAAGAACTGCATATATCCCAATGTATATAGGTATAGGCATAAACAGAAGATATAAAGATAGATACATCACCTTATGCCTTATCCTATACATTATGCCCATCTATTATCTATTGCGGCCGTTCTTTTCGTTATTACTGCCCATTTCCCTCTAAAACTGGCAGAAAACATTTGGGGATCCCAACCAACAATGCAGGGCCCAAATCAACATTGGATGGGTCAAGGCCCTTTCAGAAGAATACAAATACAAAATGCCAAATACAAGTGCAAAACACAAATACCAAAAAACCCTGATCAGCAGTCCCTAGATACTCGATCAATGTCTAAGGAATAGTGCAGCAGATGAAAAGAGACTGATCGGAGCACTGTAACATGGGACTGAGTCCCGTGCTGCACAAACATCAAAATTGTCTGTCGATCGTAGCTGACAGGAAGGTCGCCTGGCCCAGCATTACACAGACAAAGGCCAACACCACGTAAACATCGAAATGAATTCTTGAGATAGCTTGTGAGTTTTTTCCAAAATGCCATCGGGAAGAGACGGAAGAAGAAAACATTCGGGATGAGTCGACACCGGCTGAAGATAAGCTGTTCCGTGCAGGCACGCAAACAACACAACCCTGCGTCCGCCATTCCTACCACTGTGCAAGCTGTCTCCTCCTTCATCCCGGCATTTCTTCCGGTTAGCTGCGTCCAACCTGCCCAGTAATCCGCTGTGGCCGCTGCCGGGTACCGCTACCTCGCGCAGGGCTGACAGGATCAGTTAACCGACGTCACGAGAGGTGCCAGCACAGAACGGCTGCCTCTTCAGCGCCGCGGCTGTGAGGGCTCCGCGCGGTAACACGGCACCCGGGCGTGGTAAACACTGGGCAGCTGCCGTCATCGTGCGCACGCCGCGGTCACGGGCCACGACCCCGCTGACCCCGCCGGCTCGCCGCGACCTTGTGCGGCCCGGCGCGCGCCGGCACGGAGGCCGCAGTAGCCCGCCTCGGTCGAGAGCGAAACTGCCGCGGCCGGGAGCGCAGGCAGGACGGCGGGGCGCTCCCGCCGTCCCGGCGAGGACCAGCGGCCGCTCTCGAGCGGCGGCCGAGCACGGAGCTCGGAGAGAAAACAGCGCCCCGAGACCGCCGGGCCGGCGATGAAAGTGCCGGGCGATCAGGTACAAACGGGCGCCGCCGTTGCGTCAGCGGGCGTTTAGCGCGATCAGCCGCCCCGGCCGTTACGATCTCCGGTGAACGGTGACCGACGGCGCGGCGCGGCCGCGGCGGGTCTGCGGTCCGAACGACGCCGAGCTCGACGGGAGCTCGCCACCCATGACCGGACAACGACAGAGCAGCAACCGTCTCCATGCGTCCCGAATAGCACCAGGGTTCGTAAGGATCACCGGTAACCGTGTAACCAAAGAACTACAGAGGTGATATTGCGCCCAGTCTTGCACTGCGCGCATTATCACATATCTGTGCCGGTTTCTGCAGGATCATCAGGCCCCACCTGATCTGGGTATAAGCGCTCGTCTGACCGTATACCGACTATCAATATCCGCCTGTGTCAACATCTTACGATGATCATTAAATCACCCCAGACGGGACCACCAAAAACACTGACCACACTATTACGCAACATCGAGCAGGGCCGGCTCGGAACTGACCTGACCAGACTCCGACGGGAGCCGTGCTGCGTCTCCTTGGCGGGCGTCACGCCCTCGTACAGCCGACTCTTGACCTCGCGGCGCGGCCGCGCCTTCTCCTCGCTCTTGTTCTGCTCGATGCGGCTCATGACCGCGTCCCAGCGGCCCTTGCGCGCGGCGCGCTGTGGCCGCCTCGTCTCGGCCGCCGGCGACGGCGCCTCCAGCAGCGAGCGCAGCTTGCTCTGCACGTTGCGGCGCGGCAGCGGGTGGTTCATCTTGATGGGGTCCTTCTTGGGCGGCGGCTCGCGCGGTCGCACCACGTGGCTGGGGATGGGGTCGCGGCGGCGCGCCGGGCCCGGTTCCGTCGACACCCCGCCGCCGTCCGCCGCGCCGGCCGCGCCGCTCGCCGACTCGAGCGGCGGCGGCTCGTGCTCGGCCTGAGTCTCCTTCACCGGAGACAGCATCGTCTCCTCGGTCTCCTCGATCACCTCGATCTGTCGGAGGGGCGCGCGGTCAGACGGGCCGGCACGAGCGGCGCCGCAGACGCCGGCCGCACGGCCACCGAGCGCGCCGCGTCCTGCGGCCGCTGCGTGAGAACCCAACGCGGCCCGAATCCGGACCGTGCCGCGCTCCGGTCCGCCGTTACCTTCCCGGTGTTTGTCTGCATCATTGTTCGTTTGTTCATTGTTCTCCCGGGGCTTTTACAGCCCGCGACTCCTTGTTATTGAGATTTGATTTTCGGCCGGCCCGGCGGTCGGACAATACGATAAAATTGACCTGTGTACATGTTCAGCGGCGCGCGGCGGCGGCGCACGCTCAGACTCGCAGGCGAACGGCTCACTTTCGTCGGAGACGACCAAATGTCTCCTCCTTAAAGCCAGGGAGCAGGAGCCCGCAAGATCCACGAACAGATGAATATCAAGGAATGGCTCCCTGTTTAATGACATTCCTGTTTGTTTTTGTTCAACGGCATTCCCTCCGTTTTTTTCTTGTTCGTCCTTTACAGTGTTTTTGAAAGAACTTAACGAAACTTGGCCATTTTTTGACCATTCGTTCTACCTATTATGCCAAATTCTCACAATTTATTTTGCTCCGGAGCGGAGCCAGACCACGTTTTTAGGACACAGAACTTTAAGCTTTAAATGGGTGCATAGGTAACTACTGCGCAAAAACATACAAAAATGACTGTTAACCTGAGGCCACTTTGCAAGGTGGGGTCAAATTCGAATTTTTTTGGAATTAATTTTTAATGAGAACCCCCGGAATATATGTAGCTTGTCGTAATGTTCTCCACCTGTGTTTTAAAATTCAGGTGCATTTCAGGACAGGTTGAGGAGATATGACGTAAAATGTAGGGTCGCGTATATCACGCGACCTAAAGTTTTAGAAATATGGACAACTCCGATGACTGGAAACGTTCCTCAACACTACCAAATATGCGTAAGGCCATTCCATGTGACTTTGGGGTGATGTGAGGTCACTTGAGGTAAAAAGTTATAAGATGACCTGATGAACATGCGACCTTGACAGATCCCCTTTTTCATGCCCCTGGCGCCGCCTGTGCCAACATGATACGAACAATGTAATATGATTTGCACTTTTGAAGTACAGAATTACTAGAAAAACTTAAAAATATCCTAATCTTTTTGTCGATTCATTCCTGCGATATTATCAATTTTCCAGTTCCAGTGAACAGCTACGAGTTCTCTCAAAGTTTTAAACGTAAGAGCCAAAGGGTAATTCCCATCGATTATCCCTCGATCTCGCTAATTGTGTTGAAACTGGTCAAGAAACGTCTTAGGTACGGAAAGTTAAAATACTCCCCTCTCTAGATGTTTTTGTCCATCTTCTTAAACCTTACGAGATTTTCAAAACTCTTGGTCATAAAAATTTAGACTACGTCATGACGAATAGATTGGCGTTTGTTGCAATCAAATATGGCGGGTAGTCCTCGAGATCTAGGGGGGAGGCCCCTATGCGAGAATGCGCACCAGTGTTATGGGTGCGGGAACAGGGGGTATACAACGAAACGCAGTCAGCAGTCACGTACTACCTGAGGCATTCATTCACCTACCCTGAACCAGAGCCATCAAACGTCCACGCCGGCGGGTCCGAACACCATTCACAAAACACCCCTTCCGTCGCCTCCGCCGCGCGAGTCACGAGCCTCGCCGGCCCGCCTCCGGGCGGCCGAGTGGCCCCCCTCCCCCCGGCGCCGACTCACGGGCTCGCGGTCGGGCTCGGCCGAGCGGCGCGACTCGGCGTCCGAGTAGACTCCGCTCGACTCCATGTCGTCGGTGAGTCGGTGTTCGGCCTCGCTCTCGGTGCCGGGGGCGCCCTCGCTGCAGAAGTCCGAGTCGGTGAGCACGTCGAGCCGCGGCGGCGGCCGCGCCGGGTCCTCGCTGGGCGTGCCTGCCGGCAACAGCGGGGCAGCGGGCGTCAGCTCGGGCCACCTGGTCCGCACTGGGTCAGGTCGGAACAGGTCACGCCGAGACAGACCACGGGGTTATGCTCCACTGCTAGGGTGTCTGAGGAACCCCCTGTGCGCGAAACAACTGTGTGGGTAAGATATGACAAGAAAGAACATAACCCGGCCCCAACTCTTCAGGGTGTTTGCCCCAAACAATGGAGGAACACGGTAACATCGATTACTGCCTGTTTCGAAACGTTTCTAGATCTGCACCTGTGTCGAACCAGATCCGATTAAACTGAAGTCGGGAAATATCATGACAGCTGCGCCGAAGCCGTTAACACCACGTCAAACCCGACTGAACGGCCCAGAATGGCGTCGAGCAGCCATGCCGTGGGCCAGACCCCTCGCGACTCCATGTTCCAATGTCGCCGGTCCCATCGCGGCAACCCCGCAGCGCGGTGAAACGTAGCGTCGTTCACCAGCCAAAGCCACCCGAGCCGTGCTTGTTGCCGTCCACGTCATCGTGGCGCCGAGGCACAGGCGAACACTGAACTGCGCCGCGGACGCGACTGACCGAACGGCGACACCGGTCAGACCGCCCAGACAGCAGCCGGCATTACGGAGCAGGCCATCGCCTCGGCCGGCGCCGCACCGAAACGGGCCGCGCTGCTGATGAACGTGGGCAGGCCCAACGACGACCACCCTGATGAAGTGCCATCACAGAGCGTCCTCACTCATCTAATGCAGGCAGTGACAGACGGCACACTGGCACAATCACGGAGGGGCTGCAAGGAGTTTGCTCCGGTGACCAGATTCATGAAGGCCTGGATTTCTGCCAAGGCCCTCCGGGCATCCCTGGGAAGACGCTCAGCAACAGTTTTAACAGCATAACAGCTCTTTGCTCCCGTATCTGTGAAAGAGTGTGATGAATCCCAGGGGCGCCGTTAAAAAAAAGCACTATAAAAGCGATCTTCGACAGCTGTCTGACGCCTTATCTCACGATACCAACAAAAGCGATCTATCCAATGGTATCCAATGGGCCTTCCCGCTGCCTCACATACAGTCCAAAGCAGCCCTAAGCGCCTAAGGCCCTTACGCATCAGAAGCAGACCACGCCCCGGCACGTCACAGTCCATCTCGGGAAATTCGGCCAGAACGTGTGACAGACGGTGCGGCAGAGCGCAGCTGACGCGACGGCAGACAGCGGCAGACTCTGCGCCAGATTCGGCCCGAGTCCGCAGCATCCGCCTGCTTGGGCCGGTACCGTCCGCGCGGAATCCGCGCCGGTGGGACCGCGCCCAGGCCGTCGTCACCGGCCGGGACACGTTCCCACCACCGGCAGCGGCGAGACGACCGCGTCCGACGGTGAGTCGGCGGCGGCGTGTCGCTGTGTGTTTCTCACCGACGGCACGTGTTGACTCGGTCTGAAGTCTGCGTCGGCCGCCGACCCACAAACGGTGTCGCGTGGCAGCGGCGGCCTCCGCTTGGATTCGACCGCCAAAAAACACAAACATCGCCGCTCGCAGGGCGCCGTTTTGCGCGAGGAGCCAGATTCCCAGCCTGCCTCCAGAAACGAGACACGTATTTCAGGCACGTCTGTAGAAGAAGCATCATTCGGGTCGAGTCCAGCAGGTGCTATCGTCTATGATAACGTGCAGATTTCTTTCGAAAGAGTTGCGAAAACTAGATCACCTTTTCCAAAATTGTGACTCTCCTTAATTTCATTCAGCCGTACCAGAGGCAAGGCGGTGGACGATTTCCCGAGGGTGTCTTTTCAGTCATGATGAAGCAATTCCGGTCGTACGGTTTCTGTTCTGCCGTTTAACAGTTTTGTTGAATGCGGAATGAGGAAATAACGAACTTGGTATAGGCATTAACTCAGCCCATCACAACCAAACACCTGTCTTTACAGTCTGCACACAAATTTTCAGTTGACGAAGTTCCACGCCTGTGTGACACAACATCCAAGCTGCCAGGAATCCGAGAAAATCAGCATTACTCGGACTACGTCAAACTCCGCAATGCTGTTCCTCGGCCTACCCAGCACGCTTAGCGCTGGGCCGCCGGTGCCGGTTCCGTTTGTCCCAGGGCTGTATCACCCCTCCGCTGGTCGATACCGCTCCCCACTACCGGAAACAAATTGGGTCAAACGGTGCCGGCGGCGCACTCGGGCCACCTGCGAACGCTCCCCCCCCCCAAGGTATTCTGCCATAGGCGGAATGGGGCATAAATGTTGTACGCCTACAGTACACTTTCCATATCCTGCATATTGTACAGCCGCGTGTCGACGACATGCATGCGATTTTCGCACTGCAGATCCCTCCGCAACCGCAGATGCCCACGAACTCTCGACGGGCATTTCGAGGAATTCTTTTCATGCGACATTAAATGTTACTTGGCTGTTAAGGTTCGCGTTAAGCATTTATCAAAAGCGGAGGAGTGATCCCGTGCCAACGTCTCCCGCTCCTACGCCTTTGGACCGCCCCCAGCACCTGGCTCTCCGGTGCGATACGCTCTCCCCAGACACGCCCTGAAAATGGTCTGTCAAATTTTCTCCGGGCAGCCAGCTGTGGTCGGCAGGTCCTGGCCGCCGCCTGGCTCGGTCGAAGCCCAGGGCGCCAATCGGCGCCGTTTGCGCGGGGCGCGGGCTCGCCTGGCAGCCGCCGCCGTTCCAGAGCCGCAGTCGAAGGCCGGGCCGCCGCAAATAGCGGCCGGTGGCCGCTGCTCCGGCCTCCTCCGTACCGCGGGCCGGCGGTCACGTCGTCCGGAGCCATGCGGTCTGACCGCGCTACTGAGCACTGCACCGCGGCGACGTCACCACGGAACGGCCCGGCGCGGCCCCCGTGCACCGCTGCCGACCTGCCGCTGATCGAATTCTGCCGGCCTCCGCCGTGCCCTGCAGCGAGGCGACCATCACGGAGGCGGTGTCCCCCCCCCCCCCCGCCCGCATTAGCGTGACGCCATGCGGGCCGGCCGGGTCGGCGGCCCAGCAGCGGACGGCGGCTCGGCTCTGTGTCATTTCAGCGGCCACGGGCCCGCGACAGGCGCGGCCTGCGGCCAATTACCGGCGCATCTGCCGCGCCACTACCGCCGCAGCACAATGACGCGGAATACGCCGAAACTAGCGGGACGGGGAAAAGATGGAATACCTGGTATTCTTTCCAGTCGCTCATGAATTCTGAAGAACACCGTTACGGATTAACTACATGAAATACTTTGTTGGCTATTTTAAAAATGAATTTAGAATGCTCCGTTTGCACGTCATCCTTTCAGAACGATGATGCAAACCGTTAGATTGCAAAACAAGGTCACCTAGAAACCAGTTTTGCATACCCGAGTTCACGTAATTAAGTTCTAAAGGTAGCCTCACATAAAAACATCGTTAGCGTGGTCAGCAGCAAGTCCTATCTTGAGTTGCTTCGGTACGCATCACTGTTACGACCGATATTAAACGAAAGTAATTAAAATGGTTCTAATAATACTCGAGAGCATAAAACCAAAAACAAAGGGCGGTAAAGACGCCTGCGTACACATCTGATACCTGTGTACCTGCAAGGCACAGTACACATAATATCTGATGACATATTTAGGAAATAAACAACACCGATCGTTAACGTCTACAGCCATTACAGACTGCACATAAAACTCACGGCCATGGTCAATCACGACGCCCTTAAATTGTGGTTACGTGACATAACCTCATAATTAATTGATAACTGTCGCGGGCTCTACAAACTGGGAATGCCAGCGCTCCTACAGTCGTGACCAGCAGCGTCAAAAGCGAGCCCTTCACACGGAGGGACGGTGCGAAACCCAATTACTCGCCGAGGGCACGTACACTGCAGCGCTGGGCCTAATCAGCCCATATGGCCAACGAGATCAGTCGGGTCGACCCCGGCTCGTGGACTGAATGGCGCGCGGCTCCGCGGCACGCTCTGCTGGCCTGACCGCGATCAGGCCCTCTCTGGCGCCGCCAGCCGCTGAGGTCGGCAGGACGCCGATCTTTCGCGGGGCGTGGCCCAGCCACTATTCCGGGCCGCGGCCCCCGTTTTTACGTCTCACTTCCCGGCCGATCTCTCATTAACCCGCGTGAAGCGCTCCGCTGCGCACCGCCACGCCCGCCCGACTGTCAGGCCATCGGCACATCTCCACGCGTCGCGGCCGACGCAGGTCCGCGCCGCTGACGACGACCACACTGCCGCCGAAGCACGTGCGTCGGATCGGCGCCGGACGGCGACTAATGCGCTGGGTTTAGCCGCCGCGGCTGCGGTGACAACCGCGGCAAGAACAGGGGCTCATTGTCAACGAATCGTCACGCGGTGACGTTCGCCGACAAAACACTCAAAGTGCGTCGGCAGCTACGCAACGTCATGAATCGTCTAACCTCAATCACTTCCGGTGTCTTCTACCGCGGAAACACCTCAGGTTCTGGCCAAATGTTGTCTTTCCGTGCCGAGCTCGACACCGGATAATTCAGAGTGCACCGAACAGCCTGACAAAGCCCCTCACGGGTCGACGAGCTGAAGCACAGAGCGCCGAGCTGCACGCGGACCCCAGCCATCACAGGCCTGCCCCTGTCGCCGTGTCGCCGGCGCCGGCGATCCACCACAGTCTGGGCGGGCCCGGCCTGACTGCGGACTGCTGCTCGGTGCCGAGTGGCGCTCTCGCACCACAGGCAGACCCATCACTCCGCGTCCATCGGCACGATCGGCGCCGGCCGCGGCCCGCCGCAGCGGCAACACCGGGACCGGTGGCGGCCGGCAGGCAGAGGCCCGATCAGGCGCCACTCGGTCCTGCGAATGTCAGCCGGTCCGTCCCAGTCCCCGCCCTGTCAGGCGGGGGCTGGGTTCAGCGAGTATCAAGAGGGGGTGGGTCCTCAAAGTATCAGGTGGGACTGTGGCTGGGACAAGTCACGGGGGTGATTTAACCTAGCATGCGTTTATTTGGTACTTATTTCAAATTCCCGTGTATATTCTGCATATATTTACGTATTTATTTGATATATATTTAAGGAGCTTAAGAACTTTACCGAAACCGGTACTATTCTAAATATCTTCCACGTTAAATTACGGGAATAATGCCATTTGTATTGTTCCAGTGACACGCAATATCAAGTGTTCTCCACGATTCCCGAAAATGACTCGGGGTTCAAAGGAATGCTTCAGCCAACGCTAATAGGTCCTATATTTAAAGTTCGAAACACGAGGGTCCGGACCCCAACCGGTCGGGAGCTGTGGGCATGACACGCAGCGCAGTGGTCCGGCTACGGACAAAGGCACATTTCACTCCGAACGCGAACAACAGCCTACATAAAGACAGTGCGCAATCTGTGAGATCACGACGTGCCGGGCATCAATCATCCCGACTACATATTCATTTCGCACTGTCTCTGGCAACCCCGCGGGTGCTCCAATCTCTCCATCTGCCCTTCTCTTCCCACGCATCACGCAGACGCACTGCAGGCGAGACGATGCATCGCCAACAGCTGTGGTTCGCGGACAACGCTGTTTTTTTCTCCCGCTTTTACCTGATTCGGTTATGTAAATAAAACGCAACAAAATCAAGGGACGGGCAGATTGTCGGCAAAAGGAATGAGGGTCCCTGTGTATCCGGGACTTCTAATTAGGTGGCAGCTCAGTGATTCTGAAATCACCCTAATACAACTTTGTTCAGCCTTCGCCCACATCTTCAGTAGGGAATAAATACCCTAATTCAGTGAACGCAAGTGACGAGCGTCGGAAATCTCTGCACCGCAGCATGCCAAAAAGCTGTTTGCTGTCGTTGTTTTCAGGCGTTTTTGTCTCCGGGAAGTGCTTGTTTTGAAGCGGGACGTCACGGGGAGGTGACAGGTCTGTTTTTGCCCATTTCGTCTCGAGAACCTATCAACCGGAATTCCACACTAAGCTCCGCTGAAGGCTCATCTCTCATTCGATTGCGAGGGTTGCCTCTCCGTTCCCGGGACACAATGCGCCGTCCGCTGACCTGCAGAGTTTTCTGAGCGAGCGGGATTCCACAACGGACGCTATCTGATACCGCGGCCGCAGAGCCAACCACAACAGCTTGATTCCATCCGACTGTTGGCACGTCGAGCAGGAAGCCCTGACCCGCGATCAGGACCGGCTGGTGTTCCAAACACAGGCCTGTTACCGCTACATCCCCGACGTTTACCAGGTAGTTCCACGGACCGCGCCATGTCAAGCTTGCAGCTCCTCTACACCTCAAAGTGTTTCGCTGCCCGCGCCCATGCCAAGCTAGTAGCGGCCGTCCTTACGGCATACACGGCATACGGCATACGGCATCCTTACCCACTGGTGGCAGTGACAAAGCACAGCAGGTATGCCCAGACAGTGCGCCGCTGGCGGTACCTGTGTCGAACTCGCTGTCGCCCTGGTAGCCGCCGTCGATGCTGGTCGTGGACGTCGCGCAGCTGGTGACCGGGTCGGGCCGGTGCACTTCCGGTTCGCTGAACACCACCGACTTCCGCTCCGGGCCGCAGGAGTCCTGCGGGCAGGCCGGCACTGCGTCAAACACCCGACGGCATCACCGACGGAGACCAGCCCGGAAGTGGAAAAAGTCCAAATAAACATAAGCATTCCAGTTTAAAAACCGACAAAGACGGCCTGTTCGATAGCTGCCGATGGGCTGACGATACCTAAATTAGATACGTGATGTAACGGCAGAGGACACAGCAGTGACAGGAGAGAGCTCGCTCTTCTATCAGCCATGTTTCTTTATCTCGTCGTTTTGGGATCACGGGGCCGCTCGTGCCGGACCGTGCGACGCGACCAGCGCCACGCCCCGGGCCCGTACCCACGCCGGTAATTAAAACGTGCGAGCGGGCGGCGTCTGGCGGCGCGTCGGTGGCCGGCGGCGCGCCGCCGGCGGCCCACTCCCGCTCTCCAAACATTTGGCCGGCGCGCCGCGTCCGCCGCCGCGCCGTGTTCGCCGCCGCGCTTCGGACGCCGACGACGGCGGCCGGCTCTGCGCCAGACAGCTCCGGACCGACCGGCGGTGACTGTGTAGGAACTGGCGACGGTCACGGCGGCGAGCGGCGCGCAGCGCGGCGGACCGAGCCCCGCCGGGGAGGCGGTCGGCCCTGTCGCGCTCGGCTGGCGCGGCGGGACGACGGGCGGCCAGTCAAAAGAGGCCGCAGTCCATCCGGCGCGGCCGACCAGCCGGCCCAACCCACCGACCATTGTGCTCCACAGTCGGCAGCGCGGACACGCAGCGGGCCCGTTTCGGGCGGCCCCATTTACCCAAACGCTTCGGTGGTCTTTCCGCATGGGTGCAGCGGCCGCCGGAGGTCGGAGACTGTTGCAGCCGCCGGCGGCGCCGCCTGGGAAATCGGCGCCCGACCGTCCGGCCGCGGGCGAACAAGGGCGGCGAGCGGGGACGAGTCGGCTCCGGTCTGAGCCGGTGTCGCAGGTCTCCAGGTGCGACAATAAAACTGCCTGCCTCCTAAAAAATTGGACGTGTCCAGCAGTACGCAGCGGGCGGCCCTCTGCATGTCAAGAACGTCTGCAGGTGCACCCTGCACGATAAGGGCCGCTTAAGGTATACATCGAGCACATTATTCCGATAACGGAATCGGAATCGTACTCCCCGAAATAGTATTACTTGACATCGGTCATACGTAACCTTGCCTCAAAGTTCTTGGACATCGTCATCATTTCGGGGCATGGTCTGCTTCCACCCTGTTCTAGGTCAACGGCCGGAGCTCACAATAAGTTCAAAACCGACACAAAGTGCAAAAACGATGCATAAGAAGTGATTCCAAGTTTCGTGCGACGCAGTTAACATCGTTTTCGAAAGCGTTTTACACGTCGTCGACCAGTGCACTATTCAAACATCCACAGCCGTTCCCACCGGCCTCCTGATATCTGAACAATGACAGACGGATCCAGCCCGGCCGCCCAGCGCCGGGTCCGTTCCTCGCCGCTCTCGTTTCGCGTCCGGCCCGTTAGCGGAGACAGCGGAACGGCGTCGCGTCTCCGGCGCCGTCCCACGCCGGGGCGGGCCGGAGAGAGCCGCGCGCCGACAAAGGATGTCCGGTCCCAGACGGTTCCCACCGCCGGCAGCGCCGCCGCTCCGCTCGCGGCCCCCGCTCCGGACAGCGGGACACGCCCGGGACAGCAGTGGCGGGACAGCGGGACACGCCCGGGACAGCAGCGGCGGGACAGCGGGACGCGCCCGGGACCCGGGGCTGACATCGTGCAGCAGCACGTGACAGTGGTACACCGAGACAGCTGACTATTGGGGAGAACGGAGGCGGACAGATGTGTCCGAGACGAGGGGAGATATTAGGCCCGGGATATTGAGACTGGCGAAAATGAAGGACAGGTTCCAGACAGCACAGCCGTTTATCGATGAACGATCAGGTCAAAGTCGAAGAGACGTGTCAGGGACACAGAATGGGATCTCGGAGCTGTGGGACATTCCCGAGTGGGATAGATTCCCCGTTACAGCGGTACGTACCTAGGACAGAGGAGCAAGACTGTAGCGATGTTCAGCCAAGGACTGCGGTATACTACCGGGACAGAGACATGCGCCAGGCCTTATCCTTCGTGTCCAACAGAGGGAATTCCTAGTCCCGTGGCCGGCGAGGCGGTCTGAGCGCAGCGAATTACGGTCGAGAATTGACCACTTACCAGGACCGAGAGTTCGGCGCTCGCAGTCACACTGGGACAGAGCAGGACAGCACACACCCTGCACACAGCCAGGCAGGCGACTGGTGTGCGAGGTCCGGAGCTCACACCGGCTATCGAGTGGAGAGATAAAATCAGATAGATGTCTACCCTGCTGACAATGCTATCTTCGGCACCACGAGTTCCGAGTGCACGCTTAATGTAAAGATACGAAAAACAGGTGTTCCAATATCCGAGATCCCCACAAGGGAGCAAACCAGATGCGCACATGGCCGCGAATTTTAGACTCTTCCTAGGAATACTTTAAACGCATGATTTTCCGTTCGAACGTTGCATGCTAGCCTTCATTCATTCCTAAATCCCAGAGTTACAGTTAATGGATGTAGGCGTATCGTGGAGGACGCGAATAAGCATTACCTTCCGGAAACCAATGATGGTAAGCAATGACACGTCAAGTCCAAAAGGAGAGTCATACCAAGGCCAAGAGATCACGCGCAAGACTCGAAGAGGAACGAAAAGGACCACGGGTCGAGTCAGTGACTATTCGACACCTGCCTGCACCTTCTTCACACACGTTTTACATAGCATTCCTCTACACCATGGACGTCGTCGAGCGCCGACCTCGACGTACTCCGACACGTGCGCATTCTCACCCCAAGACACAGCTGCTGCGCTCCACCGCATTGCGGGGTCAAAGGTGAGGCATTCGCGGAGTGATTGCGGTACGGTTAGCAGCCCGTTCCACGAAGAGGGCGACTCGACGACGAGCTACGCCCTTATCTGTATGTGCACAGCTGTTCCCCGCTACCCAAGATTCGTCGACGCCACTGAATTGTCTGACCAGACGGAGAGATCGCGAGCCCGCATCCGAGCCAGCTGGTCAGTCCGTTATCCAGCTGAAGTCAGATGACGGAGAGGCGGCTGCTCGTCGTGACCTCGGGCGCAGAGCCGCCCTTCCCCGAGAGAAAACAGCGGGGGACCGACAGTCCGACATAACTCATCCGATAATTTTGTAGTATGGCGTAAATTCCCGACACAAGATGGATTATGTGTGCCCAGGCACAGAGCGCATAACGAATGCAGGCCTGGCTTGACACGGGGGTTAAGTTCCCGGCAAAGCTGTCCGGCAGCTCGCTCGGATATGGCAGCGAATCAACCGCTGTGGCATGCTAGCCCCCGGGCCGGTGACCGACTTACAAACAAGACGCACCGACTCTGCAAACCAGCTGAACGCTCGGCAAACCAGCTGGACAGTTAGCCAGACGAGGGCGCCACAAACCGTCCAGGACGGTTCTGCCATCCAGAAACGCCGTCAGAGCAACGAAACAGCAGGCAGTCGTGACGCCGGCAGCAGAACTACGGATTCAGGACGCAGCAGACGGTCACTTTGACGCAGCCAAAGAACTAGAGTTATCGGACAAAAACGACGCCTTGAAACTTTTGGTCGGAGGCATTACAACATTCCAAGATAAAAATAATGCACCCAACAAAGCTGCAACAACAAGAGTAGCTGAGCAGAAGACACGACGAAAACACGTGGGACTGCTCTTTGTTCTAAGCCTACTCCGCGCGGGGATAATCTGCCGCATCCCCCCCCCACCGGCGCAGCCAAAGGGGGACCCGGGGGTGGGGCGGGCCCCGCCTCAGGCCCGCATTTTTTGGTGAAAACCATTGCATGTCGTCTTCCCAGTGGCGGTTTTTGAACGACTTCAGGTCACACTGAGCTCCGGCCCACCTTAAGCGCCCCTACCGTCTCCCTCAGGTTTTTCGGTCGTCGTTTCGAAACAGTTTGTAGTAACTCCTTGAAACTTCGTAAATTGTCCTAAAAAAGTTTTTGCGCACTGCATCATAACGTTGAGCAAACACCGTCGCTACGTGTGGCTCAGGTCTCAATTTTGGGAGGGACCTGGAGTGAAATTCGGTGACTTTCTGCCTGTGTTCTTTTCCACGTGATTATAGTCATTTTCTTTCGTGCAGAGGAATTAATAGTGGTTAAAGTGAAGGAATTATGCGTTCTAAGTGTGTGCCTGAACTGTTCGTATATAGAAAATTTTTGGCAGATGCTGTCCCAGGGCAGGAAAAAGAAGCTTACCAAACATTGTGGGAAAGTTTTATTGGCTTTTTGCGTTGTTGTATACGAGGTATGCGGAGATACCAATCAAAATATTTGTCCTAATTATTTACGTGTACACAACATCACCATACATTAGAAGCATACGCGAACCCAGGCACATCAAAAGGAGCTAACGGGCATTGGACCAGACCTGTGTCTACTTTAGCCTCTTGTAGGATCACTGACGACGTAGGAAAAGGGTATGAATGCATGAGGCGTGCAAGGACATTGTTTGTACATTGGTATGAATGCATGAGGCGTGCATTTGCATTGTTTGTACAAAGGTGTTTCCAGCTCACGGGGGCTCAATATCCATTAGTTCATAGGTCGCTGTGCAGCAGAACGTGTCGTCATGCATCAAATCTGTCACACCCAAAGCCTCCCTCTTTTGCCTCCCTGTCTCCAACTATGGGAATTGTTTCGATAAATGTGTACCGTCCTGGTGCTTAATTCATGCAGCATCTCTCTTGGTTCCGTTGTAGGGAATAAATACAGAAAACTTCGTCTCTGAAAAGCTGAGCAATCACCTCTTTTTGCACCACCTGCTGAATGTTCATACATCACCATGATGTGCACATCACTCAAAAACTGACGACTGTTTGACGGTAGTTGCGCGCAGAATGGGTCATAAACGCGACAGCAATAACCGTTCAACAATACCCCCTGAAATTTTTACTTTTTTTGGTCCCTGAGACCCCTAATGCCTTTTTAAAAATGTAGATTACATTACGTTGAATCGAATACCGTTTTTTTGTGTGCCAAAATCGGGCCAGTACTTCTCGGGACTTTAGTGAGGTGGGGGGGGGGGGGGCGAATCAGCCCTTTCCCTTGCACGTCCCGATACCTCAAGGAATCGCACACGGAAAAAAGTTAAGGCAGTCGTTTTCTACGGCAGTTAAAGCGTTTCCTTCTTATAGCTGTCCGCCGGCATCTTACGGGGCAGTACAAGGCAGAAGCGCTATGCTTTGCATTCTACGGCATGCACGACATTCCGTGGGTTTTTTCTTTTGTAAGACATCTCTTCGTATTTTTGTCAGCCAGTTGCAAAGCCGACACACCGATCGGACCGTTAACGTATAAACGATTGACACTGGATTGAAGGAACCGGCTCCCAAACGTGGTCCCGGCTAGTCTGGGTCAGGCACGTAGCCAGGATTGTCCTTGAGGGGGGGGGGCAACATGCCCATTTTTGTCATATGCCACTGGCATGCAACGAAATGTAAAGCCAAAACGGCAATTTTATGTAATTTACCTCATATATCACGCATAGAGGAATATACAATGCTTGTTTCTACAACATATCTATGAATACTATGCATTCGTGCGAAATCGCTACATATCTAATGAAAACCGCTTGGCTTGGGAGGTATGGCCTCAATACCCCCCCCCCCCCGGCTACGTCCCTGGTTTGGGTGCTGCAACAACCTGCTCTGCTCCCCAAATCCTTTCGCGCAGAGTTCGCACAAGCTGTATGATAAAAAAAAAACATGCACTGCGGCACCAAACCGTGCCTCTGCGGGCGTCCATTTTGCCGCGACAAGATACACAGCCGAGAGGAAACCGTTCCGGCTCCGGTCAGTGATTCACCGCAGGCGACTGGCATCAGGGCCATGAGTCACTCGGCGGCGCGGCCGAGACAGACGTGGCGCGCTGATGTCATGAAGCGCGGCAGGAGGAAGCCGAGGGCGTCGACGGATCACTGGCAAATGTCTCGGGGACGCAGGAAATGCTACGGGCCAGGAGCGGCAGGCTAGCTGCAGCGGAAACAGCACCGCACTGCCAATACAAACTGCACACTGCACATCCACAGCTTCCGACGCCATGGCGAGGACATCGTTGACAGTGCACTTCTCTCCCCTTCCAAGAGAAACCAAACGTCCACAAAATGCGTCCACACGTGATTGTTAATAGATGATAAGGCCTACAGCACGTACTAAAGAGTCAAGTTATGAACTGGCATCAGTAAATAATGCGTGCTACTCAGCCGTGGAATCTACCGTATTCACAATCCACAGCGCCGATATAATTATAACCATAACATAATAGCGTCGGAACTTCTGCAGAAATGGGGGGTGGTAAACGCGATTTTTACCTTATTTCTTGTCATGCACCGCAATAGGATTAATGTTAAATTAATGTTAATGTTATGTTGTTATATATAATGTTACATATATGTATATATCATGCTAATATATATATATAATGTTAATGTTATGTTAATGTTTATGCCCAAAGTCGGGGGAGCGCTGCCCCCTGTCCCCAGGCTCCTACGCCCCCGCCACGGCAAAACCAATGCCACGCCAGTCATGCGCAAAGCTGCCGAGGGCATCTATTGTAATGCAGTCGGCTAATGCGAATTTCTGGCGAAGTTACAGGCTTTGTGGGTAGCCCGCAAATCGGTTCCACTACGCTTGCGGCAACTCGTCCCACCGGGACATTTTTCACTAAGTGATCAATGTCGTCAAAAGCACGATGTATTTAGCGCCTGCCGATGTCGGTGGAGTTCAAAGAGATCATCTTTGATCTTTCCAATTTGTTCTGCGGCATTATCCGCTTTCCTTGTAACGACTTCGTCCTGCACAATGAGTGCACATCAGTTGCGGGGTCATCACGCCATTGCATTCCAGCGGTGACGGGCTAATGTGCGCCAACAGAACAGGCTTCGATAGCGGCGGCCCTAATGGCGACTTCCTCACGAGGCTGAGGCACTGGCGGGCGTCGGCCGACCGGCAGCCCATCAAATATGCGTTGCGGCTGAGGCTGAGTCACTCCAGACGGCGAGATGTAAAATAAATAGCCGCCAGCGTGTCCGGCGCAGGGCCGGCCGGCGCCGCTGGCTTTCCTCAGACACGTCACGGCAGGCCGCGGCGTGTCGTTAACCGGACGATCGTCGAGGACCGGGGCAAGATGAGCTGGGACAGCTCCAGCCGACGACAGCTGGAGGAAAGCAGCTCCAGCCGAGTTCAGCTGAGCGGGGACAGCTCTAACCTACGTCAGCTGAACTCAGGCAGGCACAGTCGACGTCAGCTGAGCCGCAGCAGTGACGGCCGACGTCAGTTGAGCTGGGACAGCTCCAGCCCACGTCAGCTGAACTAGGACAGCTCCAGCCCACGTCAGCTAAGCTAGAGCCGTTCCACTCGACGTCAGCTGAAGTCGCACATCTCCAGCAAATGGCAACTGACGCGGCGATATGAGCACCACCTCTCCCACGGTATTAGAACATGACCGAACAAAAAGAAACTGTAAGACAACCTTCTAGGCTCGCCTTTAACCCCATCTTCGCCGACGATCTTCCACGCGTGAATAATCCGTATTTGTTAATGAAGCGGTGTTTTTTTCGAGGCGCAATAATAAATTTGGCTGCTCGACATTATTGGAAATATGTTCCCAGATACAAACCGTATCGGAGGCCTCCTCCGCATGGGAAGCCACGAAAGGGTTACTTCCGGTCTTTCACCTCGTGTGCCGTGGTGCGCTTCAGGCTCGTTGACGAGCCATGTCAATGTAAGTGGCGCGTGCGAGCCATTTCCACTGTGAAGTCTTCCCAGAACAGGCCCTCGCAGTCACGCAGCACCGGTGAGGCCAGGTTCCCACCCGAGTCGTTGGGCATCCAGGTCGAATAGAAGGGAGAGAGAGAGCGAGAATAAGAGAACGGCAAGAGACAAAGAAGGAAAAGCGGAACTGAGGAAAAGGACGAGATGAATAAAATGATGGGAGCACGAAAAGAAAAGCGACAAGGAAAGAGAGCAAGGAGAATAGACAAGGAGAGGCTGGGGGTTGAAAATCTTAGAAAAACGTAGTGCAGGAAAACACGGAACAGAAAAGGACGACGAAGAGAACCCAGCTTTTGTGTGTGTTCAAAGATCCCGATATCAAGACCGTGGTCGCTCCCCGAACAGAATCTTTGCTACAGCTGACAACGATCTGCGGTTAGCAATGCGCCGGCTTAGCGTTGCGTCTCTGGATTGCCGTCATTGAGTGGAATGCCAATGTCAACCCAAATTGCGATCACGTGACAAAAACTGACCTTTTTCCGCTCCACAGCCGGCGACCCGGTGACCAGTGTCTTTTTGTCTCGCTGCTCTGGTGGTTTCCCGGGCTGCTGCGGCTCCTGCGGCTCCATTGTGGCCTTGGGCTCGAGCTCGGGCACCTCCTGCACCCCCTGTGGCCCCTGCGGCTCCAGTGTGGCCTTGGACTCGACCCCGGGCACCTCCTGCACCCCCTGCGGCCGCTGCACGTTCGACTGCTCCGCCGACTCCGGCGGCTCGCACACCTGCACCGGCAGCGGCACGTCCACCGCGTCGGCCGCGGTCGGAGGCGGAGCGCAGGCCGACTCTGTGACCTGGGCCGCCGCCGGGCGCACCAGCACCATGGCTTCCGCCTCGGGCGACGGCGGGTCGGCCAGCGCCTCGCCGGCGCCGCTCGACTCGTCCTTGAGCGTGACGTCGGACGACTCGCTCGACATGCTGCTGGTGACGTGCGCCGCGCCCGCCGTGACGTCGAACGTCTGGTCGGCCGACGGCGAGGGCGACGGCGGCTCACCGGGCGCAGCGTCTTCCGGCGGCGCCTGCGGCTCGGGCGCAGGGCCGGGCGACGCGGCCGCCTCAGGCTGCGGCGCCTCGTCTCGCTGCAGCACGAGCTCGGACGGCTCCGGCCGCGACGGCGCGGCGCGCGCCTGCCGCAACGTCGCGTCGGCGTCGAACTCGTCCTCCCAGTCGGGCTCTCGGTCGACGGAGACGGTGACGTTGAGCGCGGCGCCGTCGTCGGAGGTGAGCCGCACCAGGTGCGGCTCCTCGTCGGCCGACTGCTCGGCGTCCACGGTGAAGGTGCGGTTCAGGTCGGCCGGCGAGGTCGGCGCGCCGGCCGGGCTGGCCAGCAGGCCCAGCGACCGGCTGAAAGTCCTCAGAGCGCATCAGCAGGTGCGAGTCGTCGTCCATCTGGTCGGGCGTCAGGATGCCCAGCGAGAACTCGTCCAGCTCGATGTCCTGCAGCAGCTCGTCGTCGACGTTGTCCTCGATGCTGTCCGGGTCCCACCAGAGGTCGCCGGCCGGCGAGGCGGCCGCGGCGCCCGCGCACGCCGGCGTCGAGCTGGCCAGCGGCAGCTCCAGCTCCTCGGGCCGCCGCCGCCGGGGCGCTGGCGCCGGCTCGTCCGCCGGCCGGGGCAGCGCGGCCGGCTGGGGCGGCGGCGGCGGCCGCGCCGGCTCGTACAGGCTCACCATGTCGGGCGGGGCGAACAGGCCGTGGCCGCGCTGGCAGAAGAAGTAGCGGCGGCCGCCCACCGACCCGTCGTTCTTGCCGATGGGACGGGCCAGCTCGACGCCGGCCCACAGGCCCTCGGCGAACAGCGTGTGGCCGAGGAAGCGCAGCGTGCCCGGCTCGCCGTCCACCAGCACCGGGTCGCCGGGCCTGAGGGCCGGCGGCGGCGGCGTCCGCTCGGCGGCGGCGTCGCGGGCCGTGCTGGGCCGCGGCAGCCGCGTGGCCAGCCGCGGCAGGCCGGAGCCGGCCGGCCTCAGGCCGCGGACGGGGATCTGCCGGCGCACACGGACACGGTGTCAGACGCAGAGAGGGACGGCGCCAGGCGCCAGCAGACCCACTCACTCTCTTCACATGTCAGCGCACCGAACACAGGGCGGGCAAGGTAAATCACGTAATAAGCGAAACGGAGCGACAGCTCCCTCTCAGGAGCTTCGGGAAACGGCGGCTCCTATTAACACTGACACGTTTGAACGCTTTTGAAGGAGCTAACGTAATCGCATACGACAGAAACGAGAACGAACAAAAAAGCGAATTAAAACAAAGACGACTCGAAATTACCATGAAACCGATGCGGCCAGGGACCAAGTTCCTGAATGGAACTGACACTCGGATCTTTCGTTATTCATACCGCTTTTACCCATCGCTCATAAAGGTCATTCGTATCCCCATTCGTTATCCACATAGACTCTCTCATACGGTTTGTAATCGCTAAAAACTGAGCTGTCACAAGCGTCACGAAGTTCAAACAAACATAAATATTTGTGTCACGACACGAACTGATTCACAAAAGCTCCACGCTGTTTCCAGGAACGTCGTTGTATTATGCGCCCCAAACCATACTACACGCCTTTCTAGTGCGTAGTAGCAAACTAACGCGGAGTCATGCCTGCGGAACAGACATAACTTGTCGTGGCTGATTTGACGGTGAGATTACGTTACCTATTCGATCTTCAGCCGTCGCCCCGCCGATCGTCGACGAAACGTTAAAGGAATGCTCGACGGTCGGCACATGGCTCTGAGGGCCCCGGCCGGTGAAACGGCAGAGAGACGGGCGGAGGGTGGCATGGCCGGCCTTCCCGGCAGGCATTGTTCCCGGAGCCCGAGCCAGAGGTCCAACACGGCATCACGCCTGGCCAGAGGTCCAACACGGCATCACGCCTGGCCAGAGGTCCAACACGGCATCACGCCTGGCTGGCTGCCGCTCCGAAAACGGCCAGCCGGCAGCCGACCAGCGCTGGCTGGGCCGAACCGCGGGCGCTGACCGGCGCTGGCGGGCCCGAACTGCGGGCACCGGCCGGCGCTGGCGAGCACTGGCTGACGCTCGCGGCCACTAGCCGGCGCTGGCTGGGCCGAACCGCGGGCGCTGACCGGCGCTGGCGGGCACTGGCTGACGCTCGCGATCACTAGCCGGCGCTGGCGGGCACTAGCCGGAGCTAGCAGGCACTGGCTGACGATGACGGGCACTGGCCGGCGCTGGCGGGCATTAGCCGGAGCCAGCGGGCACTGGCTGACGCTGACGGGCACTGGCCGGCGCTGGCTGGGCCGAACTGCGGGCTCCGGCCGGCGTTGGCCGGACCAAACGCCCGGCGGCTGGTCGTCGCGGTCCGTTCTCTGTCCGACGCCGCACGGAGGGCGCTGCACCGGTCGAGACGCCTCGCTCGTGTTCAGGACCGGCAGGTGATAACCACGTCCTCTGGCCGTGGTGGAGACGGCGCCAGAGGACGCGCGTGTGGACGGCATTCCGTTCGCGGCATCCCACGTATCGCCGGCCAGATGCCCCTTTGTCGCGGCTCCCAGTGGCCGACTTTTCGGCACCCTTTTAGACTGTCTCAAACAAACATACGTGAAAATGAAACATGAGAGCACAAAGAGTCCTGCAGAATTACGTCACTCACGTCATCTGCCGGGAGTGTGTCGTTTCTGTGCCGCCGTGTGTGAGTTGTTCTTATTTTCCGTTCAGCGTCAACGACAATGCTAAAGCGGGGGCGGGAGCGGGAGGCCGCCACGGCAGCTAATCTGCTGATGACGTCAGCCGCGACAGACGGCAGTCAGCTGTTGCCGGTGTCAGCTGCCTATGCCCGGGAAAAATCGCCATCATGCAAGCTGCGGACTTTCACGCGAACTCTCTCTCACGGAAACTCGTTTCAAATGCGTTTCATATCGCAGCAGGAATATAAAACTGAGGATGCTACAGCCTTCTTGCGTCGTGAGTCGCATCACACAAGACAGAGTTTTTTTTTTTGCGTGAAAGAATCGATTTTTTCTTGCTTTTAATTTTCTGCTTTATTAACATTCGAGTGACAGAAGCTTCAACCTCGGGTAAATAACTAAAGACCGACTACTTCTGCACGAAGTTAAAACTAACTATGGATGACTCGCTACGTTACGTAGTACGTTATCCATGATCTTACCCTAAAATCAATATTCACGAATGTATACCCAGCTCTGCTCGAAACTATAAACGGGGCAGAATCCGCACCGCAAAAAAGCAGAAACGGACAAATAGAACATGCACTAGAACAGTTTTACGAAACGATTACGACAGCTAAACAACAGCCTGCGGCAGGTAGGCAGCACTAATGACAACGATTTCAGGAGCCGGCGGGCGGCTCGTCGCCATTATCCCTGCCGCCCCCGCCGGGGTCCGGTCCCCGGCCTGTCGCGCCGGCCGGGCGGCGCCGCTCCGCGTGACGGTCGGCAGGCCGGCTCAGGTACGGATGTCATTACCGCCCGACCGCGGTGACGCCGCCGAGATCGGCAAAAACGCCCTCAGAGCGGCGACGAACGCGTCCCGACCGAGCGCGCCGCCGGCGCCGGCCGCGGCCGCAGGTCCGGGGCCTTACGCCGGAGCCAGGCCGCGTGTGGTACAGACGCCGGCCGCGGATTACGCCAACATAATGCCAGGAAACACACGGCGACAAAAATAGCGCGCCCGTTCGACAGAGCGATCTGTCTTACGGCAGGCCGCGACAAACGAGCGCCTGCGAACAAGTCGGATATAACGAGGTGAGGCCAGGGCGGTTCCAGCTCCAGCGTGCGTTTTATTTGGTGGAGTGGCGAGGGCCATATCACCCAGTAGTCGCAGCATCCAAAAGCCCCAGTCATACACACACAATAAGGCGGAGTGGGTGATTTGAGTTACGTTACAGCGGTCGGAAAACCAGAAAAGTTTATGGGAACATTCAGCTTTAATGCGCCGGGTGACAGGGTATGCTGTCGCATGGATCTGAATATGATAAACCGCGTTTATGCTGAAACCCACATAACAGCATTTCTCCCACTTTTACGAGCATTTTCCATGGCTCACGCAACGATGAAATGGGAACAGACGAACACGCAAGGGAAATGCATGGCAAATCCCGTATCATAATTCCGCGACGTAACCCAAAATAATTCGGCAGCATTTGGATGCGTTTGCGCTATCACATCCCTATTTTCGAGCAAAAAACCCAAACAGCAATATCTTTCGGATTCCACGCAACCAAACCCCTTCTTATCAACGAAGAAAAACATCCAGCAATGCTTTCCGTCTCGTTAGGCTAAGCTCTCTTACCAAGAGTTTGCGGATTTTATAAATCACATTCAACCAGTCCACCTATGGTCATCGCACAGACCATACCTCTAACGCACACCTACATCAGGGTGATTCAACGGTGACGCTGGACGGAACGACGTTCCTCTAATAAAAAAACAAAAACATCAAACAGCAGCGAAACAAAACAAAATGAACACTAAACATCGCGAAACACTCGTTTTCAGTGGCTATAAACGGTTCCCAGTTTGTAAGCAATACTGATCTCATGGATCCGTTTGCAGCATTCGTTTTCAGTTAGCAGACCACCTCGGCGTAACCAGGCTGGTGGCGGTGTCGAAACAACATCGTTACTCCCAGGGGCTCAGTCAGGATCTTATTCACGGAGAGGGAACTCAGTGTGACCTGAAATCATACGAAAACCGCCTGCTCGGAAGACGATATCCAATGGTTTTCACAAAAAATGCGGACCAAGGAGGGTCGGCCGGCCCCCCCCCCCCCTCCTTGGCTGCGCCGCTGGTCACACCGCCTCACTCCGCCTTGTTCGCGGCGTACCGCGGCTTATCAACTGGTGCACCTGGTCCCGGGCACTGCAAGCGGCGCGCACAGCGATGCGGTTTGTGCGTGGCCTCGATAACTCGCGTCCCGTGCAACCGCGGCCCGGCCGAGCCGCGCGTCTGTGTGTCTGTCGGGTGTGTGTCGCGCGCGCGGAACGCGAGGCCAAGGCCGTTGCCGATCGCACCTTGTGCGCAGGCTCGGTTCTTGTGTTGCAGAGGGCGACGTATCTGCTTGAGCGTCGGCGCGCGAATTAGTGGAACGCAGCACAGACGGATGGCGTGGTTTTCGCCAAGTCCGAGGGCATTGTGCCAAGAAACAACGAAACGTCCTTGCGTGACTCAAGGCGCTGACAAACTGTATCAACTCCCACGCCATGTCCACAGCACTTTTTTAATCTAAATAAGGCTAGGCGATGGAGACTGATGGGCATTGGCACATGGCCTGAGCTGAAGGGATACATTGCAAATCTAGCCAATGAAAATATGGGTGAAAAATAGGGCTGTCGACAATGAACGAGTTCATTACAACAGGCAATGTGTCAGTGAACATTTTGTGTCACGCTTTACTCAGTTTCGGCGCTGAACGACCGAAAACTGGGGAGTTCGAGAAATCTCATCTGACCTGAAGCTGTGGAGAAGATATGTGCGCACGATGTAACGATGCGTGGGTAAGATATGTGTATATAAAGATACACATAAAGCATATGTAAGTACGCTCTGTGGCATGTGCCTGCTGTGGCGGCAGGCATGTCGATTTGTATTCTTTTGACAGGGTCCTGGCCCACCCAATGTTGATTTGGGTTCACCCACTGTTGGTCTGCCCACCCCCTCCCCCATATTTTCTGCCGTTTCTAAAGGAATTGCTCGTTTCTAAAGGGAAACGAGCAATAACAACGCAAAGAATGGCCGCAATAAATAAGAGATAGGCAGAATGTAAAGAATAACACGATGTATCTGCCTATCTTTCCATTTTCTGTCGATATATAAATATGTACATATATAACTGCATACATGGGGACAAATGCAATTTTTCACTGGAAAAAAAACAATAAAAAAAGCCTTATAAATTTTCGTTGGTCAAAATAAAGTGGGCTAAAACCGTTGAGAAACCCACATTTGGGGGAGGTTAGTTTGTCGAGCCCTCAGCTTCCCCCCCCCCCCAATCATCTCCAGAAATCGACATCCCTGCGAGGCGGTGACCATGGCTGAAGGATCGAATGTCTGTGACGTCGGCTGCCTTGCACAAAGGACGCCGCCGGATCCGGTCGATCCGGTGACGCCACAGCGCGCGGGCCGGTTTTGCGCGGGAACCTGCGCCGGCTGGCGGTGGCGCGCCCGGCTATCCGGAGCCGCCCCGGGGCAGCCGGCCGGCTGAAGGCTGTCTGGTCCGTCATGAAGCGTCCCCAGGCAGGGCGGCCGAGGCGGGAGCGTGCGGCCGGCCGGGTGAGGTGGGAACGTGAGCTGAACGGATGGTGATGCATTAGCAACCAACGACCGATGTCAGGACGCCATGGCGACGTCGTTGAACATGTTGATAAATGACCACGTAATTATAGATGATTTCGGCGGTTTCCGGCTGCCCGTAGCAATGCTTCCCAGCAAAGTCCCGTTATTTCTTATGCTTTACCAGAGAGGGATTCTCGCTTGTCTGTTTGAAGCAGATGTGGCTATCAGTTGGCAAATTCCCACGAATGATGAGAAAGTTTGTCGGAATTTCTTTAAGGTTAGGCAGCCTATGAAAGGACCGAGTCCTAACAGCTGCCGGCAGAAAGGCAGGTCGTCGAACTCCGCCAAGCTAACAATCGACCATGCAACACGGGACCGAAAGCGTCGTCCGGCCCGGTTCTACATTCCGAGCCAGGAATTCACAGCGGCCACGAGCTCGTAAACCCGACCGGATGTTCCTAGCCAGCCGTGAGCGACCTCAGGCGAAGCATGGCACACCCGGGGGCAAGGGCGCAGCCTGGATTTTCTTAAGGAGGGGGGGGGGCGGGGCTCAGTGTCACTAAAATCACACGAAAACCGCTTACTGGGAAGACGATGCGCAATGGTTTTTACAAAAAACGCGGGCCTAAGGGAGGCCCGGGCTCCCCCCCCCCCCCACTGGCTGCGCCTGTGCCCGGGGGCAAAACAGACCCAGAAGGAACCTGGGCGGGCAAAGAGGCGTACCAATCTCCAGCCACCCGCGAGCTCTCTTCACAGCCTCAGCCAGGCACGTAGCCACGTAGCCAGGACTTTCCGCGGGGGGGGGGGCAAATGTCAAATTTTGTCATATGCCACCGGTATTTTATGTAACTGGTCTCACTTTTAATACCCAGGAGGAGCATATAATGTTTGCTTTTGCATCATATATGTGATCACTATTCCGTATTCCTTCGAAACCGCTAAATACCTAGTGTAGACCGCTTGGTTCGGGGGAGGGGCATGGTCCCCATGGCCCCCTGGCTACATGCCTGGCTTCAGCTAGCGAAACCCAGCCGGACCTGAGAGTGACGTCGCAACCGAGGGCTGACGTCACCATGCGCGGTCCTGTTGCGATGACGTTATCAACGGGCATGACGTGGCACAATCATGCGGGTGACATCATGCGCTGTAGAACATAAACCGTGCGACTGAAGCCTCAAACGAACTGTGATTTATGGACTCATGGGAAACAGGAAACCAGCATACAGCAGAGTACGATAAACAATCGGCGGTAATTTCATCCGGTTTTCGGGGCATTAATCGGCAAATCTGACGTTGCCAGAGGCGGAGTTTGTGCGCCACTTGGACCAAACAACAAACAGCGGGGGCGTCACCAGGGAGGGGAAGCTGGGGCAACTGCCTTCTGGGTCGGAAAATTTAACATTTTCCTGATGGTGATGCATGGCAAGCAAGGAATCGGAAATGTCGTTTGCCACCGCTGTCCTGCATATGTGGCGAGGCTCCTGTCAACAAAGGGGACGATCTGTGTCTTCCACATTTTTAGATCCGTGAACCCACACCGCCACAGAAATCTTAAATCAGAAATGCTGTCTGTCAAAAGATAAATCATACACACACACACACACACATATATATATATATATATATATGTATATATATATATATATATATATATATATATATATATATATATATATATATATATATATATATATATATATATGTATATATATGTATATATATATATATATATATATATATATATATATATGATTTATATTCTGATGGGGTTATCTGACATAGCTATTTGATAAATGATAGCGAAAATGCAAAAAAATGTCCTCTGTTAAAATAAAGCGGGCTAAATCCGTTTGAGACAATCACATTTCGAGGAAGAATATGTTCTTGGGCCTACCTCCCCCACCCTTCAATCGTTTATACAAAACGACACCCCTGGTTCGCAGTGTCTCAGGGAAACCCAAACAGTACATCACAATGGCAGTACATCACTGGGAGTCATACGGTACCCACCCACATACACACATATCGCTACACAGACATATCCCGCTGCGACCGTTGGCCCCCGTGGCTCGGAGGGACCACTTCTGACGGCCAGGCTGCCTAGGGACTCTACCTCTGGCGTCCCCGAGCAGACTGTCGGACAACGGGACACACAGACCGTCCGGCGGCAGCAGCAGAGGTTCCGCGCGGACAGTGGACGGTCCGCGTGGGCAGCGGACGGTCCGGGCGGCGGCGGACGGTCCGCGCGGACAGTGAACGGTCCGCGTGGGCAGCGGACGGTCCGGGCGGCGGCGGACGGTCCGCGCGGACAGTGAACGGTCCGCGTGGGCAGCGGACGGTCCGGGCGGCGGCGGACGGTCCGCGCGGACAGTGAACGGTCCGCGTGGGCAGCGGACGGTCCGGGCGGCGGCGGACGGTCCGCGCGGACAGTGAACGGTCCGCGTGGGCAGCGGACGGTCCGCGCGGACGGTCCGGGCGGCGGCGGACGGTCCGCGCGGACGGTCCGGGCGGACGGTGGACCGCCCGCGCGGCGGAAGTGGAGCCGGCCGGACGCGCCAGCCGCGCTGCCTAATTGGACCCTAATGTGTGTGACACCAATCCGCGCCCGACCAACCCGCCACGCAATGGAATACGCACGGGCCAACGGCGTGCCGACGGGCCGACCGAGAGGACTGTATCGGCCAAATGACGTCATGAGGATGACGGCACGTGCAGGGCTGAGGACCACGGTAATCGCGAGAAGGAACCGCAGAAAGACGCCGAAATGGTGGCAGCTGGTGAGGTAGGCATCCAGCGTGGTAACCGCCGATGGTATTGCGACAAATGAAAGGCGTGGGCACTGAAGCTAGAACTGACAGTGATTAAATAACTGGCAACGATGACGAGCAGGTAACGGGATTCTCTGGTTGTATGTAATGAGGGGACAAGATGAACGTGTTATCGGTTCAAAGCACACGGTAGCTTCCTCTGCGATGGCTTAGGTTGTTCACATCTGACACCGCTGCTTGTCGGTCGACGAGGAGCAGTGCTTGCCCTCATCCCCTTACAACCAAATCCCATTCGTGCGACTTGTCAGCAGTCAGTAAAATACAGGGCAACATTTGGGATAAGGTGAACCACCATCAAACCGCACAAGAGCCCCGGCACTGTGACACGTTCCTAGTTAATTAACATTCGAGTGATAAGCAAACGAAACGAGACCAAACGAACCAAACGCGTTCAAACGAGACCGTCGACGCACAGGGTGCGGCAAAAACGCAACGCTCAGCAGAGCGTCTCGAGGCCTTCACGTGAATATTGCATTCCTCCGGCGCCGCCGGCGGCCGCCACGGCTTCCCGGAACGACTCACTGGCCATCGATCCGGCGAACCATCTCTGTCTGGCTGGTCACCGACAGGCCCATGACGGCGGTGGCCGGTTCACACCGTTCACAGACGGCCCAGTTCCGGCCGCGGTGCCGACTCCCTCCCTCTTTCCGCCGGCGTGAGAGCCTCGGCCCGACCGACCACCCTCTCTCGAAAACAAACCGGGCTTTGTTTTCCGCCTTCGTTATCGACGCGTCAGTCAGGTTTGATTATCAGCGTCGCAGTCTTGCCTCAAGGATGTATCGTGACACGTCAGTCAGTCCGTCAGTCAGACTGGCCAGTCAGTCGTCTGTGATCTCACCGCAGCGTTTCAGTGGCAGCGGAAGCGGGGGGGGGGGGCTGCGGGGAAAAGTGCCGCCTCCCCTTTCGCTGGCGAAATCTGACATGAACACCACGGTGTTGCATGGAAAGAAATGGTCCGAAAAGTAGCCGTTGTTCCCGCTGCCGGAACACGTTCCGTCGCTCCCGGCGTCTGGGCTCGCCCCACCACGCTCCGCCGTCCCGACGCCGTGGCCGTGTGATTGTCTCGGCCCGTCCAACTCCGAGGCTCGAACCCTCACAAAAACCGCCGGCCGGGCACCATTACCGCCGGACAGGGCGGCCCGCCGGACACGCGCCGCCGTGTAGGGTAATGCGGCCCGCCAACGAAAACGGCAGCGGCCGCCGCCACGCACCGCCTCGGGCGCCTCCAGCCAAGCAGAAATCCGGCCCGGCAGGGAGGATGTGGTGGTTTCTCCACTACCCTCGTGGTGGCAGTGGCCCCGGCCTACGCTGCCCTGACGAGGAAGCGCACGCCAGGAAACCGTCGTCGACGAGCGTGGTAATGATTTTCGGCGGATGAGCCGCGTGAAGCTGCCCATTCTCGCGGCGTTGCGGGAATGGGCAGGAGGGATCAAAGGCTGCCCCGGCAATGGCCACTGCGCTAGCCGACAGCAGCAATGCTCTTGCCAACAGAGGAGCATTGCCATTGCCAACTAACTGGGATAAATGTTACACCTTACCAAGAGCGAAGGCATGCAATAGGTACAAATATTCTGTCTCGCTAAGAGAGGCTACAATGGGGAACATTGTTTCAATTTTCGGTACACATAAATGCAAAGATTTTGCTGAAATGACTAATGCCAACAGGCATGCACGTCGCCAACATTTTCTTCAGGACGGGGGGGGGGGCAAATGTCAAATTTTGTCATATACCATTGGCATATGACGAAGTTTATAGGAAAAAGCAGAAATTTAACGTGACTGGTCTCATATTTAACCCACATGAAGACATATAATGTTTGTTTCTGCAACATATATATGGCCGCTATTCCGTATTCCTGCGAAATCGCTACATATCTAGTGTAGACCACCTGGTTCAGGGGGCCATGGCCCTCCATGCCCCCCCCCCCCTGGGCTACGTCCTTGCCAGTATACGACAAAAAATGTAATGTCTAACAGTAATTTCATTACCAAGCAAATTTTCCGCTCAATCATATTATTTGCAACGTATTCCAAACAAAGAAAAACTTGCGTTTTACCGAGGATCGTATCTTAACTAAAATGGGTCAGTGAACATAGCCGTAAACGTGTTAAAACCATAGAAAATGAATACGCTGTTTCGGCAAGATTCAACCCCTTATCGATTAAGAAGCATTTCTTAAGGAAAATGCGTCAGGTCCGTGGGTGCTTTTGATTTATTTCGCTCCAAAATCGCAATTCAGATTTAGTTGCCACCCACAGAACAGACTTATCAACGAGGCTTTAAATCAAATGATCTCATCGTCCGGCACGGATTTTCTAATTACCGGAGTGCTTATATCTGGACCCGCCAGCCATGACCTGTCCGGAACCCAAACGCTTAAATAATTCTTCATTCCATTTGGGATCAGTTGGGAGCAGTGTTTTCTTTTCATTTTATCTGCTATAGTCTGCAGATGACCTTTTTGTATCCGGCGACTTTATTCTGAAAAGATTTCAGAAAACTTAAATAAGCAAAAAAGGAAAAGGAAAAAAGAAAACCTATCAATTAATTTTTCAAAACACATTTTGATTTTCCCGCAAAGCGACCACCGAGTTGGAGGGAGAAAAGGCGATTCTTAAGAGTAAAACAACGAGACCTATTTCCTGTCAAAATTTCGTCTTTCACAGCACACAAAAAGAATGTAACCGCTGTGCGTTCTGCAAAACGCAGGCCACTTGGTCTTTAAACACGCCTTCCATTCCATTCTGGAGCCGGGAAATCCACTTAAACCCATACGAATTTAAGATGGAAAGACACGAATTGGTCTCGATTTTCTGGATGCATCAACGACGTGATCGCGGCGTGACAACAACAATGATGTGTCATCGATGTCGAACGAAATTCTATGTCGACGATGTATGAAGGTAAAATGCAGATGCTGAGTGCATCTGTATTGCGAATTTCTAAACATACCCTTACTTGTTCACCTGCACGCTTCGCGAGAGAAACAAGGGGCATGTACCGGACAATTTATCAAAGGATCGATAACGACCATAACTCACGTGATATGGTTAATCCACAGAACTGTATGCTCCAAACCAGCTGTGCATGCGCAGCCGCGTACCTCGTCCTGGGCCCGGCAAGCTGCAGAGTAACCGAACCCCAAAACAACGCCCTCCGAGACGAACGCCCAGGCAGGTCTCACAGCCACAACTCATGACCCAACCACCAGGGGCAAAATTATCCGCGCTACAGTCCGGCAGTTTCCGTTGTCTCACCTTCGACATGAGCGCAGACGGCGGCGCCTCGCGCGCACTCCGCAGGGCGCTGGTCGGCGCAGACCAGATCGGGTCGGGTCGGGTCACCACCTGCGGGCACAAGGCGGGTCAGTGGCGGCCGGCCGGCGAGCCGCCTCCGCTGTCGTCACGGCAGGGCGCCGGTTCTGCTGGCCGCCGGCCGCCGGACGCCGCCGGCTCCAATCAATACGGCGGCGCCGGCGGCGGCGGCCGACTCCGCGCACATGCGCCCTCGCCGGCCGCCGCCGCCGCCCCCGCCCCCGCCCCTGCCGGCCAACAGGGGTGGGGCCTTTTTGCTGAGGAAGCGCGCCAGGCGAGCGGTGACAGCGCAATAGGGAACGACGCGGTTTGGCGGAGTCGGGGATGAAGGCTTCGCATGCCAGTGGTCATGTGAGGACTCGATGTTGTTTGGGGCGTAAATGTACGGGGCAAGCCCCAAGCACGGATCACATACCGCGCTGGACATTTTTACGGTCTGTCATTGAACATTGTGCGTCGCACTACCGTAAATTCTTCGTGGTCTTTTGCATTTATAAACCATTGAAGGGAAAGCTCCATTATTTTATCATCCGCTACATCGTGGTCATTCCTGAGACACTCGTGGCTTGATCAAAGAGAACCTTCCTGGCTGCCGAAATTTCATTTTAGCATGCTCATTCAACATGGATATTACAGTTACACCTCAATTACACCAGTTTTGTTCAAGGAATGTACAATTAAGAACGCGAAGTCCACAATTGCGTTTGACGTCGCAATAGCGGAAGAGTAAAGTGCTTCTGGCTATGATAGTCAACCGTTACGGCTGTCAGCCTTGCCACCTCTCACTCGTGCTGTTGCGATGTATCCGGGATGCTTCACGTAGTTGGTGAACCTGAACTCTGACATGCTTCACGAAGCTGACGAACCTAACCCTGAACCCTGACTGGTTGGGGCAGATGGCGAACTTGAATCTTAAAATGCTGCAGCAGTGGCTTTTTATTTGTATTTTTTACTTTTAGGGGAGACGGATCTTCCAACGCCCAGCGAGTTGCAAAAGAACTGCGAGAGATAAAACACGAGTTATGTATTTGTCCCCATTTCTAGGCAATTTTATGGGAGAATTCAGTTGGAATGTCTGCTTTTTGGTCTCGATTAGTCTTGGTCTCTATGAACAGCACCTATGTTCACTCAAATTAAATGGCATATCGAAAACTCTGGCTTTGCTGAGACAGGAGCATATATTCACGTCTTCTCAATACAAAAGATTATTTTGAACGAAGAAATATTAATTTGTAGAGTACAGACGTGTTAGCTTTGTGCCATCATTAGCTATTTCACGATGAATGTCACGACTAAAATGACTATTGTATTTCTTCGAAAAACCAAAATGGAATGACTAACAGACCATGTTCCATTCTTCCAGTCCCAGACTAAAACAGCACTGGTTTGAACTATAGCTGAGGACTTGGATTCGCAGGATTCGAACAGATTCGAATCTTGCGAATCCTCGAATCCTGAAAACGAGGATTCGAGCCTTGAAAATCAGGATTCGAACTCTAAAACCAAAGTCAAAACCTGAAAGCTATCAGTTAAATATGTAAACAAATATGTTGAGATATGCTCTAGGCTTATATTTACTTCAAAGAAACTAAATGTAATACGTCTATCCCGCCGCTGCCTTGGAGTGGAGTCCTGCGTTGTATTACATTGTATTAGTCATTGCCGAACCTAACTGCTGTGGTTACTGGTTTTACTCTTCCACCACGTTTCCATTTTTTGACCGAGTTGGACAACGGGCAGGAGCGTTGAGAAAAGACAACCAGAAACCAATGGAATCGGTTTAAAAGCGAGACGAGGTTAACGACTGGCGCACAGCGCAGCCTTGTTTGGGCATCAAAATCCTGTTTTTCGGTATGCACGTATTTTGTGTGAATAGGGGTCGCACTGTCTTGAAGTGTTCGTTTAATACCCCGGCACCAACAAAATATGCTGACTGAGATAATATTCCAGATCAGGGTGATAACATCAAATCCTAATATAAAGTTTTGTCACAAGTTCTGTAGTTTTACTTTGAAACAGATCTTCGATCCCAATGGCGCGAAACGCGTGACTCCATTCTGAGGAACCCACCCACGACCGTGACGTTGGTATTGCATGGAATGCGGAGCCGGGCAAACTTATCGACATCTTAGTAATTTTCGCAAGTTCAGCGATGGGTTATCAGCATCGGGAGTATCCTGACTGGCAGATAGAAAGCCATACCCGATTACCTCAAAAGTTCAGGACTTCCGAAACAGCACACGCAAAAACATGGACCCACGCGACCAATGCGTTACATTTCCACCGGAACATCCTGATCATTGTGCCTGTCGTAACACATCACAGGTGCCTCGCGACAGCGACGCCGGCTGTCAAAATCGGCCTACTGCGACCAAATGTCAGACTGAACATTCATTTACCTGGCATTCATACGACGTTAAAAATGATCCTGTAAGCGAACCTTAACTGTTACGAGCACGTCTCGGAACCCTCGGTTGCCGCCAAAACACACGTACCTGCCTATCTGCTCTGCTCAGCACGCGACCGCATCACCAGAGCCGGCGCACGCCCGTCGGCCGCCGCGCGCCACTCTCCTCCACTCAGCGCCCCTGACTGGCGCGCGCCGCCGTCCGCGCCCGGCGCGACCGATCGCGGCGCGCCACCTGGCGGTGACAGTCAGCTGGCGACCGGGCCCCGGGCAGGTGCTGCAGCCGCCGGCGCCGGCCGGGGCCGGGGCAGCGTCGCCGTGTCCCGCCTGCCGGTGGTTGCGGGCGCTGCGGGCCGGCAGCTGCCGGGCGGGCAGCCAGCGCCAGGGCTTGGTGTGTGTGTTTGTCTTGACATGACCCGACCTGTCGCGGGAACACCTCCCCGAATGCCATCTGTGAATTACGGGTCAGCCTAATGTGATTAGTGGGCGCGAGGGCGTCCCTTCCCTCACAGTCAGAACGTCACGGACCGATTTACGGTACCACCGCTTCATGCCCTGTTCCGTTAACTCCCGCCTACAGACGCCGCACTTCACGGCTTGCCCTGAAGCACTCGAAGTCCTCGCCTGCGCATGGTACTGTCGCTGAGTCATATGGTCGCCGCAGACGGTGGCAAATCACCTCTGGTATGCCTCCGGATTAAACGCCGGTAAAAGTCGTGCCGCGCTCAGAAACGAAGATCAGTCACCTGGACCGACCATGTTAGACAATGGCAGCGTAACGGCCACAGAGGCGGTGGAAGATGTATAAAAGTGTATTGATGCAAAGCAAGGTCGAACGACGGAAAGCATGAACACTAAGCAAAATGGCCTACACAATTGCGTGGCCCCTCGCCATCGACGGGGCGCCAAATCAGCCGCCAGCTTGCAGTCTCTACCGAAGAAGGGCCATCCCGCACTACGCCGCAACTATGTACAAAACCAACTACTGTACACGGGAAACGAAGCAGGTACGGCACGGTACAGTCGATGTTAAAACGCCAAAAGGCAGTGGATTAGACGATTTGCACCAAGTCGACGATTGTCTACGGTTCTCAAGCGTTCTACAGCACCACGGCTCCACTGGGCGGGCCGGCCCGGCCCTGCGCCGCTCGGCGCCTGCCTCGGACACGGCGAGGCGCGGCCAGGCGGCGCCGCACATGGCACAGACACCGCGCTACACAGGCGCCGACCGGGCGTCCGGCCGCGGCGGGCGCGCCGCACCGGCCGGCCAGTCAGCCGGCTCCAGCGGCCGCGCCGCACGCCGGCCGCCGGTCGGCGCGGCAACGTCAAGCGCTAGCACTCCTCCGTCCGGGCCGCACGGCGCAGCGGCCGCGCGCCCGCCGGTGGCGCTATTATGCTATCCAGCTATGAAAGGCACAAAATACACAGACGGCGGCGCGATGAGAAGCGGTGATCGAGCGGCGCGCGTGACTGTCCCGACGGGCCGCCGGCGGCGTCCGGGCGCGGCGCCGGTGCTGCCACCTGTCGGCGGCCGGGTGAGATCGCAGTGCGAGAGGCGGCCGTCCGATCACGACACGCTCGAGATGGCGTTGTGCGGCGAGCCCATCTGGGTCAGCACCTTGTCCAGCCACTGGAGCGGTCCGTGCAGGTGGATCTCGATCCAGCAGGGCGTCGACGTCACATCCTGGCGGTGGTACTCGGCGCCCCAGCCTTTGACGAACGACATCCTGCAGGGACGGACGAAAACGTCTGACACTGGCGCCACCATTCAGACCATTTACAGAAACCCAACCTGGCCATCTACATAACGCAAGCCCAAAAATTATAACGACAAATCGCGATCTTCACTGGACTGGAAAACCTGAGGCCACACGACCATCGGCCCGACAACGACCAGCCTTTGACAGGCCTTGGTTCTCTTCACCATTGGTGTCAAGCATCCCCCTTCTTTCCCTCTGTCAGTCACTATCACAAAACGCAGCCTCTCACCTGATGGTGCACATCTTGGTGAGCTCGAAAACGGCCTCGTAGCCGTGGTTGACGCTCTGCGAGAGCAGCTGCGCGAACTCCTGGTTGTTGAAGATCTTGAGGCTGCAGCCGGCCGGGATCTTGCAGACGGTGGACGGGTGGAAGCCGTGGTGGTGGTTGCAGTTGCGGGACTGCACGAAGATGGCCGAGTCCGAGAGGCATTCGGCGTATACCTCACCTCCCACGTAATACAGGTGAACGCCTGCCAGTGTGTCGACAGCGAATCAGGCAGGAGCATAGGATCCATCAAGGCAGGTATTCCATTTGCCAAACATGTTTCAACACATGAGAAACAATCAAACTCGTTTCAATAAAATGGCGACAAGTCAGACAAGTGTTCAGGGTCACTAGAAGTAAACCGGCCAGTGGCTGATGGCTGATAACAACGCTGGTCAACGCCCGATTTATATTTCCAGTGTATTCTTTTCGGTGCGCTTAGAATGCCGAAAGGGTCAGGGCCTCAAACGACTCGCATGCCAGTGACATTGAAATCGTCTCATGACTCAATGAAGCTTCGAAATAGGGAGTGACAAATGCCGAAGAATCTTCTCCTAAGGGGAAAAGCGGCCATGGTCACGTTTGTCCCAACATCAGAAAAGCATATGAATAGCAACTTGGCAAACCTCACATTGATCCGGAGGGGGCTGCACTGAGTCACAAACGCGGCTCGAAACAGACTACACCACCAGCACCGACGAGCCGCACCAGAACATGATTTCAAACGCCAGAGTGCAGCCTGGAATATCCAAGAGAACAGCATCTAGCCAGCGCAATGTTTTCCCCAACCGACCTTTGCCGATGTGTTTGCGGGTGCTCTCGATGGTGGAGTTGCGGTTGACGTTGGAGAGCTGGCCCAGGCAGAAGCGGTCCGCCTTGTTGTTGGGGTCGGTGAAGCCGTCCACCACCACCGAGTGCACGGACGCGTGGAACACCTCTCCGACGCGGTTGTTCAGCTCGTAGTACGCGATGCTCGCCCAGCACTGCGGCTCCTACAGACACGACGCACACCGAGTGTCGACCCGCGGCCAGAGGCTGGCTCTGGGCGCCATGAACGGCGCACATCCACAATGGCTAGTTCAGGGGAGACAGTCACGTCGGATAAATGTTCAAGTGTTGGTAACGGACCACAGCGCTGAGTGCAGTTTTTCCCTGCGGTTTGACGACGCAGACCTTCACCACCACCGCTCGTTCCACATCGACCCCAACCCCGAGATTCTGGCTGGTTCCGCATGCGACCTCCGAAAGCATGCAGAATCGTCGAGATTTGAGAGTAACCAGTCACCAGCACCACGCCCATTATCCCGGAAGCCTAAAGCCGTCGTCTGTAAGCATCACCGTCCATGTGTCATCCATTATGGTCGACCATCACTAGAATGGCGTCGTTAAACAAAACGCAGACCTCCCTTCGTGAAACCAAACACATGACGTTACATATTCCACGCATGGAGTCTCGCCGATTTCTGCGGGTCACCATCCACTAACACAAAGTGCTCCGGACGCTTCCGAGGGTACACTTGTACCGCGTCCGGCACCAAGTGTACCCGAAGGTACAGTTGTACCGCGTCCGGCCAATCACGGCCGGTGGAGCTCCCCGTGCCGGGCGGCCGCACCTGGAATGTGATCGGCTGCACGTCGGTGGGCAGGAGGGTGCTCGAGCTGGTGTCCATGCGCGCGGTGCCGGCCTCGGCCGGCGCGTTCGGCTCGTCCTGCTGGCTGTAGGCCGGCGGCGGCGTGCCGGCCTGCAGGTTGAACGGCGACTGCGGGTCGGACGTCACCGACCCCGGCGAGCCCACAGATCTGGAAGCCAGAGCATATGAGCGGTCAGACACAGCACGCCAAGTAACGGGCCACTTCTGCAACCACTAGCACTGGGGTAAAAAATCGACTGTTTCAAATACGCTGCTCTGGATTTGGATATGCAATGTATCCAAACACGATGATCTGGATCAGCCCGGCATCAGACATGAACTAAAATGGTAGATATTTGTGAGAAACCTATCACACATATTTTCATCAGCTCTCGAGGGCAAACAGAGGCTAGTAAAGTTTCTTCCGGTACATTTGACGAAACTCGCAATGTAATACTCCGCATGTCATGCAACTTTTTCACCCTATTTTCGGTTCCCCGATGTCTTTTTTCCTGCGTGAAGCCAAACCGTTCGTCGCATCACGCTGGAATTTCGTTATTTTTCCAGCGTACTTCTTTACACATTACGTGAAAACCTGAACGCCGTTCAGGAACAGGAGGGGCGTTCCGCCACAAATGTACCAGTAAAATAAAAAAATTAATACCCTCATCTCTCAGATTTTGACGTAAGTGTGCCTATGTGGTTATTCCATACTCTGAATCGAACAATGCACTTTTCAGGCCGATTCAAGCAACGGTCAAAAAGTTCTGGCTTCGGACGTTTTAGAAGGATGCTGTATGACCGTTTGCTTAGCAGCTATAACAATATCATTTAAACAGCATAAAGCGATATGTCGTTGAACTCGCCATGGTCTACGGAATAAATTCCATTTTTCGGATTTTTTGTTTGGGAGAGGGGTTGACCTTGTCAGCAATGACCTTAGGTCACGTGACCTAAGCACGGCACGAACAGTACAAAAACCTTTTTTCTCTTGAAAATGAAGCCATGTCCTTTAACGCCATGTCGGCAAATTACGGAAGATGGTGCTTTTTTAGAAATCCGATTTTAGGGGTACGTTATTGGCTATTTTTGCTGCTCTACGGCTGGGGGTTTCGTGCTCCTCGCCAAACTCGGAAAGTATTCGGACGATTTTACGTAGTGGATATATTTTTACTTTAGTGGATATATTTCAACCAGGCAATTCCATACCAGTGCCATTTTCTGGCCTACGTGCGATCTGTATCGTCGCAGATCCCTTTGAACAGCAAAACTGACTGAGCTGTCGAGCTCCAGGTTCAGGCCATAATCAGGCGTTTTCAGCACCGCAAAACCAGCATTTAAGCACAAAGTGCTTTCATTATCATGCCATTACCAGCATGACTCCCCGTTTCCGAACGCCAAGTTAAGCCACACGCCGAACGCCGTTAACCCGCCGTTCATTGGAAGGGGCGTTTGAGACCCCTGGCGCATTTTTTAAGTATCACCCAAACGAATACACGCAGCGGCCTGGCGCTTGCAGTGCGTTTTCTTACATCAATTGCGCACATAATGACAAACATTTGGAAATAAGATCATCTTAGGTCTTGCCGTAATAGAGACATAAAGACGACCATGTTCCGTGATTCGACGTTCAGTTTTACTTCACCGCTGTCCGTACTTCTGCTTTTAATGTGGTTCGCATTGCAGCATCGGTCTCGGTCTACTTTTCAATATGATAAGGTGACTCTGGACAAAATAGTCATTTTTTCGTTTCTGACCCGACCCGTGACGTTATCAACGACCCAAAAATAAACAAATGCATATGCTGCAGGACCGCACGGTCCGGCGCTATCAGCTCGTGTTTGAATCAGCCGAATCGGGCCATTGGTCCTCGAGACAGACCGGGGATAAATGCCCCCCTATCGACACAATGCCGGGTTAACACAGGTGAACCTGTGCTGTGCGGCACGTGTTACCTCAAGGTTGGCTGCCAAGTACTGCGCAATATATGTACTTTGACACCATGTTGGTGGATGTTGATAACAGGCTTTTTACCGCGGCCCTGATGGAATGGAACATTTGAATTCATGCAATCGTTTATGTTTGAAGTAATCTGTTGTGTGACAGGTCACACATAGACCAGCCAACAGCTGGTGTGGAAATGCCTTGATCATATCTAATGATTTTTGTTTGAATCGGCGAAATCGGCCGGTAACTTTCCAAGCTAGGCAAAGAGCGCGAAACCTCCGCCCGTAAAAGGGCAAAAATAGTCATTAATGACATTTCCGAAAGTCAGATTTCTGAAAAAATAAACACCAACGCTCGCAATTTGCAAGCATCGCGTTGATGCACGTGACTTCATTATGAGCAGAAAAGAACGCTCGTATCTTTACGGCTCTCTGGTTACGGTAAGGTCCCATGACCTAGGGTCGTAGGTCACAAGGTCAAAAACAAAACAAAAAAAAATCAAATCAGAAACATGGAACTCATAGCCTGAATCACGGCGAATTCAACGATGTATAGTTTCACGCTATTTAAAAAAAATCCATCACTACTTACACGTCAACAAAAATACCCATGCAGCACGAACTCTCAAAAATACTCGAGGCTATTCTAGTTATCCTCGAGGCTATTCTCGAGGCTAGTTCTATTACCGTTGCTCGGATCGGCCAAAAAAGTGAAAAGCTCCAATCAGAACACGCGATAACACTAGTCACATTTACGTCAAACTCTGAGACACGAGGATGATACACCGGTTGATCTCTCATGGGATGCTCCAGGAGCGGCTTCAGGAGGCGTTTCCGGGAGGCCTATTGGGCCAATTTACGGCCGTTTCACATGCACGCTCGCTCGTTTAGGCATCGGTGCTGTAAGTAAACGTTAAGCAATACTACAATTTCAATGAATGACATCTATGATAACTTACGAATACCATAACTCCAATGGATGGCATTTATGATAGCTGACCATTCAACGCGTCTAAAAAATGTCTGAAGGCTTCAAAGGGCGGATGCAAGACACATCATATGAAGTATCCAACATTTATAAGTGGGTTATACGTGCTAAAAACAAGGTATGGCTCGATGAGTGAACGTTTCTACATGCCAAAGCACTGATAAAAAGTGCACATACCTTGTGGCGGGAACTGGACAACCCAGAGCGGAGCCCGGCTCATACATTTCGGGACGCTCAAACTCCACACCTTCCCATGACTTCATTGATTTCAACCCAAGGATCACGTTTATGGAAAATGAATATAAACCACGTACATGCATTCACAGAGGCAGACCAATAATATAAATAATAGCGTAGCAGTAACATCGCAAGAGCAGAAACAAGAAAATAAACACTGCGGTGTTGTTTCGCGGATACACTTTTGAGACTTAACCCTATTCCCCGCAGGGGGGGGCGGAATCCGCCCCCCCTCGGGTTTTTTTGCTTGCCAATTCCAGGCTTTTTGACGCAGCTTCACGAAACTTGGTGACTTTCCCTAGCTATTCTTTCCACGCGCTGTGACAAAATTTCACAATTTTACTTTGCTCAGGGGCGGAGCCAGGGAACGTTTTTGGGAGGCACCTCAGGCAATTTTTGGCCATGTTGAGGGTAAAAGGAAAATGTCTGCCAAAAACAGAGTTTTTAAGATAGAACTCAAAACTTTATATGGATGTATAGCTAAATAGTTGGGCAATGTGCACACAAAATTTTGTTTGTCTGAGGTCACTTTACAAGGTCAGGTCAAGGTCAAAAGTCAAAATTCGTTTTTTGCAATAATTTCGGCCCCGTTCCTTCAAATGCCACAACCCGGAATATATATGACGTAGAAAGGTGCCCTCTACTTGTGTACCAAGTTTCAGCTTGATATAAGGTCGGGTCACGGAGCTATGGCCTAAAATGTTAGTGCGCGTACCCTATATCGCAATAGCCATAAAATGAAATTTTTGGAATAGACTGAATTCAAGTGATTGAAAACGTTTACAGATAATATCAAACGCACACGACATCATTCCAGGTGACCCCAAGGTCACTGGAGGTCATTTAAGGTCAAACGTCACAAGTTGATCTGAAGAACGTGTGACCATGACAGTTCCCCCTTTTTCATGTCCCTGGCACCGCCTATGCTAACATTATACAAACATTGTAATGCGATTTTTACTTCTTTAACATAGCATGACTAGCAGAAGCCAAAAGTGTTTTTACCTTTTTTGTTCATTCTGTTGTTAGAAAATTAGTCCTCCTATTTTTGAAACCCTGTGAACGCCCATGAATTTTCTCAAAATTTCGGATTTGTGGACCCATGGTAAAAGCCCTATTCATAATCTCTCGATTCATGCCAGTTTCATTGAAATCGGTCGATAAACAACGGAGTTATAAGAAGTCCAAAAGTACCCCCCATTTTGACATTTTTGCCCCCCTGTATCCACAAATTTCAAAATTTTGAGAATTTCTTTTTATAAAAATGTAGTTCACGTCACGGCAAATCGATTGCCGTTTGTTGCGATGAAATCGGACGAGTAGTTCTCGAGATCTCAGGGGGGGGGGCCGAATCCGCCCCCCCTGCCGGGAATCGGCCATACCGTCTAGCCCTCCGGGAATAGGGTTAAGTTGTGATTACCCCTTATCCTGGTTTCCTACACCACTCACCGGTGTTTCGAAAAGGTAGCAACCATAGTCTCATGGCAATACATACATCCCAACTGGTCTAACCCGCCGGGCAAAACTGAGTAAAAAAAAAAAAAAAACTCAAGTCTGTAGATAACTGCCTGCGCATGTCTTGAAACTAAGGCATGAAAGTTGGTATCTGAGCTAAAATAAGAACATGGAGTGCCACACGTCAGTGGACGAAAATCGCCGTTTACCTTTTTGTTCTCAATGCGATAATGGCGTTTTTTTACATCACGAGCTTTCGTTTAAGCCGTGTTTCATCGACATCGGCCCGGTAGATAGGAAGCCATCCACCGAACCAAAACAGGGTTACGCGACATTTCCGAGTTTTAATCCGCGCAGTGGAAGGGGGTTTCGCACTAACGCGCACTGGAAGGAGGGGATCTAAAAGTGCCTCCCTCCGATCTCGGCAACGGAAAGACCTAGAGACAAGAAATTCCATGGACAGGATGGGGCTACAATCATTTACATTGTGTATAATTTTCATAACCCTAGGTCGTTATCTTCAAGGTCAAATGCGGTGGGAAAGGTCAACTTTGGACACTCTCGGCCCGTACAGGGCATTCCGTACAACTTTTCGAACGAAACGGAAAAGGGTGTAGTTAAAAAGTGGAATACGTTTTAACTTCCATTCATTTGGCGTCTTGACTAAGGATTTTGGATCGAGGTCATGCCAGGTTACTGACTTATGGCGTCATTTTTTTCATCTTCTGCAGATCAGATTTCGAACAACACGGGACATTTGAGAGCAAATGAGGGCGCAAGATGTATCTTTTGGCGTATTTTCGGTGAAGGTAGCCGATATGGGTACATTTGGTCACTTCCAGCGTTCATATTTATGTATGTATGTATATGTGTATATGTATATACATGCGAGTATCAATGTGTCAAACGTGTTTTAGTAGGGTCTTTGAATGCATATTTCATACAAATCGATATATTGCCAAGCAAATCTGGAACAGGTCACAAAAAATTTGCCCTTGATCTTTGATGACCTTGACCTGAAATGACTGGTATATATGTATGCGTATTCATGTGCGCACGTGTTTTTAATAGCGTCTTTGGATGTGTATTTCATACAAATCAGCATGTCGCAGAACAAATCTGGGCCAGGTCACAAAATATTTGACCTTGGCCTTTAATGACCTTGACCTTCACTGCCCTTGATATATGTATGCGTATCAGTGTGCGTAAACGTGTTTTTATTAGGGTCTTTGAATGCATATTTCACACAAACTGACATGTTGCAAAGCAAATCTGGGTCAGGTCAAAAGCTGTTTGACCTTGACCTTTGATGACTAGCCCTTATTGAACCTGGCTGTGTCTTGGTCTTGGTACATCCATCACTTATGCCCGAATGACATCGCCTGATTGTGTTCAAACGGTAGTCTTAAGCAGAACGCTAGTTCTTTAACAAAGCTTCCATTTGTTAGCGACAACCGTCGTTTTCGTCATGTTTGCCTGACTTCAAATGCTTGAAACTGCAAAAATTTCCGGCCCATTTCGGATTTTTCTGCGTCATTCGACCAGTTATTCCATTGTCATAAATGTCACAAAGTAGCAGCAACCAGCTCCGATCCGTCCTCAAGATATTCAAGAAAAATGGGGGGGGGGCACAAAAAGACCCCCTTTCCAGTGCGCGTGTTAAGCCGTAACGCCGGGCGGGCGCGGGCAGCCCGGTTGGAGTGGGCTGCGTGCTCACGTGATGGAGGAGAGCGGCGAAGGCGCGCCGTTGGGCGGCGAGCTCGGCTGGCTGAAGCCCTGGCCGCTGAAGCTGACGTTGTGCGGCATGATGGGCTCCGGCATCTGATGCGCCTGGAACTGCAGCATCGAGTGGCCGGGCGCGAACTCGCTGTGGCGCGGCACCAGCACGGGCGGCAGCACTGCGGCACGGGCGGCACCCTCTCAGCTCCGGGTCATCACGGTACGCGCACAGAGCAGGCGCACCACACGGGCACGGCCACCAGTTCCGCGGTTCACTGGCGGCCCCTATCACCTCCGAGTGAGCACAGTACACAGGCGGAGCAGGCACGACACGGCAGAAAACGGAGTGCGACCAAACGGAAGGACGCTTCCGGCGCTGCGAGCGGCAACAGTCGGCACATACTGGGCTCCCTGCCCCACACACACAGAGACAGATACAGCCAGGAAGCACGGGGTCACAGTCCCGTACGGTACGGCGTTCATCGGGTAACTGAGACAGGACCTCGCCTGAACAATACGACAGAAAGCCCGCAATGGCTGATCATGTAAACGAATACTGAAAAGGACGAATGCAGTGGCAAGTGCAACTTCCTGGGTGGGCCCACAACCGTTAAATTTTCACAGCCAAGAGGGAGGGTGCATGCTAGATTAGAGTGCATCGCACGCCAAACACGAAAGCCACACCGCTCACGCAACGACGGCATTGCGGGCCGGCACGACCGACGAAAAGGTGATCTGCAAAGTGGGCGCGGAATGAGCGGCCGCCTCCCACTCACAGGCCGGAAACTGCACGGCGGCCGACAAACACGCGAATCCATCACTCCGTCGCAAAAACAACCGTTCCGTCTGTCGCCGGTCGCAGATCTGAGGAAATGACGCGGGGAGACGGCGGTCTCCGGTGACCGGTGACCACCTACCGGGGCTCTCCACGCGTCGGTAGTGGTACGGGTTGATGCAGACGTCCTTCTGCTTGGCGTTGAACGGGTACGCGCAGTCCTCGACCGGCTTGAGCTCGTGGTGCGACTGCAGGTCGGGCCAGCGCCACACGCGGCAGTAGATCACGTGCGGCAGGCCCTTCCTGTGCGACACCTGGCCGGACATGACCAGCACGTCACGCCCCGCCGACACGGAGACAGTGTCCGCTGCAGCACGGGCCACGGACACGGCGGCACGGCAGTGCCCCACCCCGCCGTACAGACGACCCGTGCGCGGACAGGGATACGAAGCGAAGCGTCACTACGTTTCACTCTTCACCTAATAACCGACTAAATCAACGACTCGTGAGATTCAGGTGATACTCTGCCTCTACGCAATACGAAAATGAGCACAATACGCAAAATGAACAAAAGTTGGCGAAGCGCGCAAGAGGCAATCATGGTTTTCCAAGGGATGTAAACTTGTCACAAAGTATTAATGAAACATGGTTATGAGCACAAAGCTCTAATGAATAACAATGAAAAAAATGGCGAAAAATGGTGGTTGTCGCCCTTTTTCAGGACAAAAACGGTCTAGCCCTGTTCTGGTGGTAACACAGCCCTGCCACTCACCTGCAGACGGCCATCCAGACTGCGAGGAATGGTGACGCACTTGGTGCGCTGGCCCGGCGAGCTAAGCGCATTCTCCAGGTCCTCCAGTGCGCCCTTGGTCTTCTTCAGCTTCTTGACCAGCGCGTCCACGGCCTTCTCGGCCCATTTCTCCTCTTCGTCTCCCTGTTTCCAGCCCAGCAGTTTCTTCACTGCTGGGCTGGTGAACGTGAACAGGCTGTTCAGGCCTGACATCGCGCTTTCTGAAGGCTGCCCGCTCTGGAACGCAAGGACGTAATGCTGCCGCATGGCGTCGTGGATAAGGCACCGGACAACCGAGACCGGTGCCTGGCAGGCACTGGGTTCGAGTCCCAGAATGGGCACCTGCATTTGGCCAGAGACTGGAAAGGTCAGCTGGTCACGGGGCGGCTGTGTCACTGAGTTACGCGATACCATAAAACTCCTCCCGCGCCATCTAGTTCGGCGCCTGAGGCAAAATCGCTGTTCACAATGATGCTCGACTCGTGCCATTCACTTAGCACCGGTGCTGTTACTTGCTTTGCCAAGCTGGGTTTCTGTATCCTTGTATAACTGACACATTCGCAATGATACAGTCTGGCCCTTGGCTTGGATATCAACCTACTTGAGAGACGTCAAGAGCTCTACACTTTTACTACCGTGTTTCGCACGCATCCACCACTGTTCTGGAACGAAGACCGCATGCAGTTTCTCCTTCACTTTCTTCCGCAGCAATAATAAAATCAGATGTGAGGTCCGGCATTTTAAGTTCGCAACGTTCGCAGCGGCACTTCTGAGCTTTTTTTTACACAGCGTCGAACATGCAACGTTTTTTTTGCATGCAAAAAGTGATGTACAATTAACTGTTTATTTCTCTGCAACAATACCCATTTGGAGATGGTGTGGGTCCATCAGAATCCAGATCGCTTGAAAAATGAAAGGTGGACCATCCAGGGTTGGAGCCGCCAAATTCGTATGGTCTATTTTTTAAAAAGACTGTTTAAAAGCCTGTTTAAGAACACCAAGGACCAGACCAAAAGATGAAAGTACGATTTCCAACGGCACTGCAGCAAAACACGGCGATGTTCTGGACGGATAATGGGCCCAATGGCAGGCTACAAATCCGTGTGGTTTTAACTGCAAAATGTTGACTCATGTAATACCTCATAGGAATAGTCAATGGCGCAAAACAGAAACAGTGCAAAAAATTAGCACACTCAGCTTTCTGGCACTGCAGCACCCAAGCCATGGGTTGAGAGTATTCACAACCTCAAGAAATAATGGGTAGTACATAAAACTACACAGTGGGGCCCATTTCAGCTCACTGAAATTTTGGCATTGCCAGCATCAGTCTTAACATGTAGAAATGTCCAGCATGTGCAGCTTTCTAGTTGTTACTGCTTTGTTCAATGGGCTGAATCCTGCTTATTGCATAACAGACTACTTTTGTAAGACCCATGGCTTCAAAACTACTACATCACTGCATGATTATTCAGCATTTCTGTATGTCCAAACACAAAAGAAATGGGGAGAAAACAAAACATTTCAATGCCTATTCCATACCACCAGTAGGCAGTTAAGTCAGTGAAATTAATGCCTCCAAAATGCAACACAACTGTATACTTACAGAACAGAGGTTGTTTGAAAATGGGAATAAACATTCATTCTGCCAAAATGTTAAATAAGGAACTGGAGCACAAAACTATTAACCAGTGCTTATGGGATACACAGAATATACCCAATGATCCTAAAATGGGATATGGATGAGCAAAGACAAAGCTACAAATGAACAATGTTATGATCAATTCAGGCTGCTTTGCCCTATGGCTACAGTTCACACATTTTAATAACACATTTCATAATTCTCCAGGCCTTGGAATCACAAGTATCATTTTGCAATGGATCCTTCTGAAACAGGACCTCATAAAAGACAAGCTGCACAAACAGATTTGCCTGTGCCTGTGATGGGCCCATTCTTATCTTTTTTTGTAAATTAGATCCAAATGGTTGCAGAAGTTATGTTAGGAAATGGAGACCGAGCTAAGCATAGCCTGCAGCACTGACTCCAACCCCAGGACCCAACTGAGAAATTCCAGGTAATGGCTGATTTTGCTGCAAAAGTTCAACATGCCACCAAGTCTCTGACACCACTGTGTGGTGGTCTGCATGACCCCCTCCTGGCCAGTTACCAGCTGATCTGCATGCCAAATATGGAGTGCCAGGGCAACTTCAACCCATCTTGCCAGCACTCCACCGAATGAACTGCCAATGACATTTTTTCATTTCTGAAGCCATCTTGGACTTCAGCACCTTTCTAGCATCCAAAGAATAATCAACCTCATTTTCCAAAGATGCTCTTCACATCCTTTCTTTGTATGCTGCTGAAAGGCTACTGGATATACATGTCCATGTTTGGGCAGTGCCAAAACATAAAAATGAGAGCAATATGGTTGGCACCCTGTATCATGGTACTTCAAACATATAATGACTTACAAATTTGCCCATGATCAAGATGTCACACAACAATACAACAGATAACATCCATCTATCATGAACATTTCATGGCACTGCCAGATAACCAATGGAATGTTGGTCAATGCACCACAATCATGGATGGAGCTTGCCATAAGCCCTAACAAGCCCGGGAATCGTAACATGCAACAGTATAAAAATAATTTTGAGCCCTGCAGGGCCAATGTCTTGTGAATGAGCTTTCTTCCAAAGCACACTATATGCTCAAACTAATGTCATTAAACACTGTGGGGCAAGTGCCCCACATGCCCTATGATCTGTTACACCTTTATTAACATGAGATGATGGTGAATATGTCTGAAGGACATGAGCTGTCTTTACTGTTTCTCACCTTCCAAACTCAATTTAAGGAAATCATTGGCCTATGACCTGTAAGCTGTTACCAACAAGCAATCATTTTTCTTCAAATTAAGCAGACTAGCATCTATCTGGTTGTGAAGTTATACTGGCAGCTCACCTATATTTACATGCTTATACTTATACTTGAAGGTCACACTTAATGTAATAATTTTCCACTGAGATGAAGGGTATAGAAATTCCTGGCTACTGCATGCCCATTCCCTACCAAAACAAACCTACATTTTTACACTATGTAATCTCAGGCAGACAATTTACAAGCACTTGATCATGATTTCTTCCAAATTATGCAAGGACCACACAGTAAACCATTCTACTGTTGTGCCATCTGAGTGGCAATAAAACAAATTACACTGCATCTATGAATTTCAAGACCAAAGACCAGTGCTGACTTGCATCAATGATTATTTTCCTCAGGCATAGCTAACATTTGTCTGGACAACTGAGTTAATGTCTGACAAAAAACTGGTATTCTGTCCTTAAATCACAAAGATGCTTAAAACTGAACAGAAACAGGCAAATGAGAAACCAAGGCCTAGCAAGATGGTGCTATGTCAAAACACCTTGTTTTTTTCACCATGGCATATGTTGACATGCTTTTCCACAAATATCTAAATGGAAGCAGTTTGAAGATATGGATATTAACCAGTGGTAATCCTTCCACCTAAAGTCAATTCAATGCAACAAAGCCAGTGGATGTTTTGCTATCAGACTAACATTGTCAACTTTCCCGACCTTCACTAAGGAGCCAAAGAGCCCAACCAGGCAATTAGCTGCATAACACACATACATATATTCTTCCCATGCTATCAAATATTTTGCATTATTACAGAACAATAACCAAATAACAAATATTGATCACATCATCATAACTGGAAACTGCCAAAGATCCATGGGGAGTTCAAGGGCATACATTCCCAAAATTTCCCAATGTGTAATGCCACCAAGTCAGCTGAGTGATCAACTCACACTGGCATGTAAAACAACTACCATTTCTTAAATACTTTAATAAGAATTGTCAAGTTTTAGCTTGCAACAAGCCATTTTCACTAATAAAAAAATGGTGCCCACAAGAACATATTCCAAATCCAACAAAATAATGTTGGAATAATGTCAAGAGCTTTGCACGTAATGATTTCTGCTTGAATCATGAAGCTGGCTTGACAGGAGCCCATATCCTTTCTCATGTCACCCACCTCCAAAACAAGCTCTGAAATCAAGATCTTCACCTCCCTGTGAAGAATTTTTCACCACAGACAGCAAGCTGAACCGCAACCACCACAAGCGACCACGAGTGAGTAACTGGCGCCAGTCATCGGCCTTCCCAAAAGCCTATACCAACCAGCGAGTTCGCTATGAGTCACGCGACGAACAAAACCATGGCGACCAGCCCCACACACAGTCGCTAATCCGAGGAAAGCAAATGGACACTCGACCTTTTCAGCGACCAGACCCGTGCCTATTACCATAAAGCTGGCAAATCCCGGAAAACACAGGTGAAGATCCGCCCACGACCTACCGTGGGCTTCTCCGAAACCTCCTTGTTTTCGCCAACGCACAGTTCCCCGAAACCCGCATGCACACCTCCACCGAGACTGCCTCCTCGGCGGCTCCGGGTCCCGCAGGTCCCAAGGTTGTTTACACACAACCATTTTTCCTGCCCCGGTTGTGTAAATATTCCGAAGTCTGCAGATACATTTTGCCGTATAATCTGTTCCAATGTGTCAATTTGTCTCGTTACTTGCAACGGTTTCTTTTAAGAAGGATTTTTAGAGGAGCTATATTTAGCTGGTATTCATCCGCCGCATCTGCAAGGCGGCGGGACGCCGTGACTCCGACTGACTGGCGCCAGTCGGCGCCAGCAGGCGTCACTACTGTCGCCGAAATGTCGCTACGGTCGCGAATACTTGGCGCCACTGTGGGCAAACCGGTTGGCGGCTGCGGTGGCCGGACATGCCCCGAAGTATTTTCGTGTGTAGCGCTGCGCGTATTGTTTGTAGCCAGATTGCCATCGGCCTACCGTGTGTACTCGATGCCTTTTGACCTTCAGAACTTCCGTCCTTGTCTTCGATGGCCTTGTCCAAGCCCGACACGAGACGCATTGCTCGAAGCCCTCGGCGCAGCTTCATAGTAACGTCAAACCTCAGGAAGGATGGCCAACGTTTCATTGACCTAGGGTCCATGGTGACTGAATGTGATCAGAGCTGGCAAAGTGAGCAATCAGATTCTAAGATCCTTGCTTCCAAACCGCGCCGTGGGCTTCAAGGCTTGCGCTTACGCCTCAGGGGCGTAGCCAGGATTTCGCCATGGAGGGGGCCATGACAAACCCAACTCCCTAAAAAGAGAAAAGTCCTCGGGATTCAGCCAATTTTTTCTGTTTCCGGAGATTTTTCCTTATTTTCTGTTTCTAGTGCGCAAAAACGTTATATTTTCAGTCTCAAGGGTGACCACGGTCCCCTTTGGTTACGCCCTAGCGTCAGTGCTTGACTCAAAGTTGAGTTAAAATCGACTAATGAGATGACTCACGTTTCATAAGTCGTAAGTCGTGACTTCAGTCGTTTTTTCCCAAAAATGCTTGAGTTAAGCTTTAAGCCTCTCGTGTCTGCATTGCTGGTGATCCCGGGAGGGAGGCCGACCCCCCCCCCAATATTCTGGGATTTTAACATAAGGCCTATGACAATAACTGGGAAGCACAGTCTGAAATCCATGAGGACCCCCCATTAGTTCCCAGAAATCTCCAGCAAGGGGCGTCTCCAATGTTCAACATACAGCTCGTTTGTGCGGTTTTTATCTGCACAGGCCAAGGCATCCGTCAAGTTAACGACGACTTCTGCGACGACATCTGCGACGTCAAAGGACTTAAAAACTGCTCAACGTACAGACTAAACAATGCTCCAACGAAAGCTCTTGTCAAGAGCAGGGTCGTTGATTTCTGTAAATGACTAGAGAGCCGAGCCGAGGGCATGACTACCTAAACACCCCCAAAATGTGGCTGTCTTAACGGATTTAACCCACTTTATTTTGGCCAACGGAAACTGATAAGTTTTTGTGGCTATTTACCAAATAAGAAATCACATGTACCCCGATGTATATAGGTATACATAAAGACAGAAGCCCAGGCAGCAATTATTTCTGGGCGCATTCTGGCTTTATTTGTACCAGTTTTTAGGCAGAATCGGGACTAAAGCGGGCAAACAACGCCAGGAACTGTGGGATAGAGTTCAGGCACATTTCCGTTTAGGCGAAAATCAGTGGCGGCAGAAGCGGGGGGGGGGGGGGGGCGCCGACGGGGCAAAGTGCCCCCGTCCAAAAAATATGGGGGAGCAAACATATCTTTTGGCCGTCGCAAAAATGGCCGCGTGCCACGTACAAGTTTTCGGCAACCGACTCTTGAAATACCTACGAACTGCTGACGGCATTAGCCGGTTCCAGACTTTCGTTGTTTATATAAGCGTCAGTAAGCATCTTGATCAAATCGTACACGTCTGTAAAAATAACTGGTCGTGTTTCTTTAAGGCTAATGCAGATGAAGCCGTATGAAACGTATAGTAATCTCGGTTTATGTGTCACGTTTTGCGTGTTTTCGCCGATCGCCATCCAAACTAGCTCATTTTGTTCATGGCTGAAAATGGAATTGTTCTACGGTGCTTCGTTTGAGGCTCCCCCAATTTCAGGATTTCAAAAACGTTATAAAAACTGTATCTAGACAGAGGTAGACAGAGACTGATCAAGTAAGGCAGAGACAGAGACAGGTTCTGGACAGAACAGACAGACAGACAGAAATGAATCAGAACGAGATGGTTTTGTTAGTGACTGTAAGTACCCGTATGTCTCCCTGTGTACATGCACTTGACCCAGTAGCGTAGCCACGGAGGCCATAGGGGTCCCAAGACCTCCTAATTTTTTGTGGTACACGGAGGTTCTCCTGGCGTTTGCCTCAAGGGCTCCTCTGGGCGGGAAAGGCAAACTCACTCTTCCGCATAGCGCCCCCAGTCCCTCGGCAAAGGCCCCTCTGGCAGGTAGCGATGTGTCCTCTGACCGGGAAAGGTAAGTGGGTCTCCCGGTATGTATGTACCTACTGAAAGGCATATGCGAGGACCGGAAAGGATGCTCTTCTGCAAAGGAGCCGCTAGCCAGAAAACATCCTCCTGCCACTGGATGGTTTCGGCATGCTGGGAAGGGAGCCCAGTAACACAACCTAAGCCAAGGGTCAGAGGGATCTTATCATTCCAACTTCAGAAATTCCCATTCCTCAGCCAATCAAATCCTCAACCTATAACAAAGATACATAAAGAATATATTTTGAGTATTCCCATAGATAATTGTAGACATGGATGCGCGCAAAGGAAGTTTTTTGATGAGAAGAGGGCACTTTGTGTCTGGCTGCAGTCGCGTCCATACAAGTCCTCGAAATTTGAACGGGGTATTAATAAGCCTACCGCACTCCCCGGCTACTTGCCACCACTGTGTACTGCAATTCCACTACTTGTCACCACGGCGTGGGTAGTTAGCAGCTCTGCCGACACTTCGCACTACAAACCGGGCATGGGCGTGGGTGCGTCCCGGGCTAGTTATATATATATAAAAAAAGAGAGCACTGTTTTCAAGATGTTCGTCATTTTTTTTTACACCGAAAACTGAATCAAACCGACGCATCGTCGAAATGTCGCATACATGCATAAAGGAATTTCGTCCTGGTCGTTATTTATGCACAATTTCTACACTGACGTAGTTTTTCACATCCATTAATCGACAGCTGTTATGTACTACTAAAGCAACCTACCTGTTGTTCAAATCCAGGGACAGGGCATATGGTTCTGGGGAAATCCCTGGACAACAAAATCAGATTTGGCCGTAGCGCCGTAAAACGCAAGTAACTTGAGTATCGCTGAACGTATAATTCACCTCTGCAATTTTCAGAATCTTTACGATGCGGGATGAAGTGGTGGATAAAATAGGAGACGGTTCAAAACCTCGCTCAGCGCAGACCGGAAGTCATACACATGGAATCCCGATATGTTTTTGTGCTGTCAGTGCCGGGCACACTCATTCTTAATAATGACACTGAAAAATAAGTACCACGTACCCCTGGTGTCCTAGCCATGGAGGCCCCGTGGTTTTTAAGGGGCTCCATCAGTGTTGGCTCCCTCACTCTCTGTCCCCCCCCCCCCGAAAAAATCCGGGCTGCGTCACTGATGTTCAGGATACCTTTTTGAGACCCTGTTTTTTGTTTGTTTTTTTCAAGTGCGTGCTGTGTGCCACATGCATGCGACCCTGACAGTCATTAAGTCGAACGTTCGCTTTCAGACTGCAGTCCCAGTCCTTCCAGCATTTTCAACCAGATGAAGTGTTGGCGCAAATGATAAGACATTGGGTGAAAAACACGGTTAACATTATTGTTAACGCGGCATGTTTCGCTCCTTCGACGCATCAGACCAAACCACCTCTATCGAATGAAGCGAAAAATATTTGGATACGTCTGGTTTGTCCTCAAAATATGTGGCAAATTAACAAGACCTCATTGCAGACTAAAAATACTGCACCAGAGGACAGTGGGGATTGCGCTGATTCTTTGATCATCAACACCACAATTTTGTCGCATTGATTTCTTTTCATGTCTGGTCTCAGCCCCAAACAAAATGAATCAGATCCGATGAGAAACCAAAATTTAGGAGTACCTTAAGTTCCGCCGAATGGGATGGCTGGATCCGCGAACGGTCTGCCCTCCCCCCCATCCCGAAATAGCTTCCGCCGCCCCTGGCGAGAATCAAGCCCAGTTCAGCAATGTTCGGCACCGCATGGGGCAACATTCAGGATACGATTGCACAGAGTGAGAAGTAGGATCGGGCACTACGTACACGCTTGCGCAGCCACGTGCCGTAGCGCAGCTTTCTGGATTCAAATGAGCAACGTTTGGGCTACGAACGGGCAGTCATTAACCCCGGACGGATGTGCATTCAGCAGAAACAAGCAGAATTTATAAGTGCAGTGCGCAGAAACTTGGCGGGACTCACGTTTTCCTTGCTCGCAAGAACAAGACTAAACCGGATGGCACCCAGGAGGAGCGGGGGTGGCACAGATGGAAAAAGAATGTTTTACATTCCTCGCAGATACTCCTTTGAAAAATGCAGACCCTTTGCTGTATTACTGAGTAGATCAAATACCATGAAGGGGAATTTATTTGCCATCACAGGCGGTGAAAATGGTGACACCGGTCGTGCTTAGTCCTATAAAAGAGGCTATACATTGGCGATCGGCTGGGGGGAAGGGGAAAGATTTCTACGGATCGGCTGGGGAAAGGGGAAAGATTTCTACGACATTTCTTTCCACACAGCGCTCAAAGATTTAATGTTGCAATTTGCGAGTCCTGAGTGGAAAGGCTGGGACACCCTTCCCGCGCTCTCCGCTGTGGAGCTGCCTTTGATGTAATGCCAAAAAAGACTGAACATGGCTGAGATTGTGGCGGGTACAGGGAAGGGGTAATGTGGTCATATGTCTTCCTGACTGGCCATAAAATATTCCGCTGTCAGAGGCACGGGCCCTCGATAGATGCATTTTTCAATGCAAATTGCCCTGGTCGACACTGCCCGAACACACTCATTCGCCCATTCTGTAAACGTGGCTTGAGGAGACGTTCGCTGTTCCCGACTTTAGTCTCAAGAACTGCGGCTTATTGAAGGTTACGTGCTGTAATAGGCGTAGCAACGTTTCGAAAAATGGGGTCAGGGGCCAGAGTATTTTAGCTGGCGGAGGGTACGGTCCAAAAAGGGCGTTTGACCCAGTACTAAGGCAACTATTTCGCTCATTCCTTGTAAGTAGTGACAGCGTCAAATGTTCTCGCGAGGTAGGCCTGAAATGGCATGTGGTTCTAAAACCGCTTCATGCTGGGTACCTCCGGACTGATTTTCACCAAACGAAGCGGAGTCTCACGGCCACATTAGCACCAAGTTATTGCCAAATTCAGGCGCGACACGTTGTGCGTCAAAAGTGTCTTTTTTGGCCATTAAGATGGCCATTAAGAACTCACAAATTGGGATCTGGTGGTGTATTTACATCCTTTGGAGTAAAGTTCTTAGGTGCATATAAAAAGGAAAATGCAAAAAAAAACATGAAATGCAGAGTCTGCCTATAGAAAATAATATGTGATTTATTTAAGTTTCAGCTTCTTTTCCATCAGCTTAAAGATGATGGAAAACAGAACTGGGGGCTTGCCTAGTAAGCCGCAGTTGGGAGCCTTACAAGAAAAATGATGAGCGCCGCACCGGAGCCTGTCATTACTCTAAGCATTACAGGCCGGCCGGCGCGGGTGCGACGGTCAAAATGGAATTCCGAAATCGGACATGCGCCGTCATGTTGAGAAAGTATTTTTTACGTTTTTCTTACAGGCAGCTCGAATCTTTCGAATAACGCGAAGAACGCAAGTACTATAGACATCAACGCACTTACCGTTACTGGCACCAGAGACACAAGTTCTGGGAGAGGTTAGTTTGGGCCAACAATGTTTTAGACTATACCTCTGAACTTTGGGGGTGGCCTACAAAAGTGATGAAAGGTCCTGTCGTCCAACCGTTTTCATGAGTTCTATGTGTGCTACTGTGGCGTTTCGTTTTTTTTTTTATTCTCTTCTTCATAGTTTTGGTCTGCTTGTGTATTTTATCCCGATTTCGACTTTGATCATCTTCTTTGTGTATTTTATTTCCATTTTCGTTTTTAGTTTCTTTACTTGCTTGTTAAGTATCTGTACGCGAATGCGTTCATGTACGCCTGTTTTAACATTTTGTCCCGTTTTAACCGTGACTCAACAACGTAAAAGCTCTTTTTATGAAAAAAGTTTTTCCGTGCGTGCATATAAATGCCGTCTCACGTTAAGCTAGACGTGGATGAGGACATATCCCGATGGAAGTCTAGCAGTAAAATTTCATCGTTCTTGTATTTTGCCATTGCACGCATATCGTACACTGTAAACCAAATTGACAAGTCTTGCGAATGGTGAATAGCCGTAGCCTACTGTGACTGTCAGCTACTGCTACAAAGACAAGGAATACAGTGGTAGCTGGCTGGTGAGATGAGGTACACACCAAGCCTTTGTATACGTGGTAGCGATTGTACGTTTTGGAAAAAAAACACCGAGGGCATCCTGTGTTCATGATTACCAGCTTTCTAACAAGTTATGTGAATGTCGGCGAGCCAATGATCAGCTTGTACTAGCCTCATGCGACAAGTCAGTTTAACAAGGCGATGTTTCGCACGAATACACGGATGTCATTGAACTTCCTTCTTAGAGCAGGCGCCATTTTGTTAACGCCGCTTCGCTGTTCGCGCGCATCCGTCCCTGTCCCTGTGTTTCGCGAGTGTCGCCCACGACGGAAAATCGAGCAGAGGTAAGTGTCATGCTACAGTATGGGTTGCATGATGTTATTTTGTTGTTGGCTTTCAGTTTTATTTATCTATTTTATTCCAATTTTATGACCGGGGCCTGCCTTTGCTATGCAATAATGTGAGATGTAGTGGTGTATTGCTCCAAACTTAGCCATTCGAAGGGTCCCCAGTCACCATGCATTAACGTGGAACTGGAATAGCATTAATGTGCAAGGACTAGCAAATATACCAATACACATGCATCAAACAACCTGGGCAGGGACCCCCAATAGTCTCAGAATTATAGCGTTAGGCCTACTAGTAGCATAAGTAAGAAGCGCCTCAAAATCGTTCCAATTAATGTGGCAGCTACCATGAATCCCCCAAAGCACCTTGATAACAGCCATTTTCTAAATATAAAATTATTATTATTTTTTCAACTACTATATGGCACAGCTCAGGATGCCAACTGCATGTACTGCATGTGAATTTTCTGCGCCCCTGAAAAAATTGTGGCAAGACAAACGCTAAAATTCCCACTCCAACAGAGTGCACTCACCAAAACCGTATCATAACGATCTCGTCAGGCTGTTAATTTGCCAAAATTTGCTTAGGTTGGCTCGGCAGGTCTCCGACCCGCTCGGTCAGAGGCCTTCATAGCTCGAGGCGGGGGGTAGATTCTCCCCCCCCCCCCCCGATCTCAAAGAGTGTTGGTCCGATTTCTTAGCCGAAAACGGCGTTTGATTGCCTGTAGCGAGATTTACATTTCTGAAAAATATCAAAAATATGAGGAGAATGGGGGTCAAAATGCGGTCGTCAATAGGGGTTTACTTAGGGATGCACCGGATATTAGGGATTATCCGGTATCCGGTATCCGGCCGGATATTTTTGTGATCCGGCCGGATATCGCCGGATACTTCACCTCCCGGTGTACGATCAAGTCGTTGCTCTAATGTTTGCGTCCAAAACCGTTTCAGGAGAAACGTGGCTTGTTGTATGAGATTGTCGATGTAATTGGCAGTTCCAGATCGATCTGGAGACCTTGGGACCAATACTTTTCTGTACTGGTCCGGGAAGGTTCGGACATATTTTGCAAGAATGGGACTTAAGTTCAGAGCTGTGAAGCAATAGCCAGCATGCGGTCAGCATCCCATCTTATGATTTATATCTTCCTTTTTCCAAATATTTCTTATCTTTCTCAAATTCTCTGACACAGTGCATTAAGAGAAAATATAACGTGTGGGCACAGGGAAATGAGACAGAATTTAAAGTCATACCGTAAGCACATTTATTACTGTATGAACATTAAACTTTGCAGAAATGTAGTCAGAGACGTCGCGGTCAGTTCTTGCCTAATGGGTCATCTCCATCTTCTCTCATCTGTCGGCAACACGCAAGCACCTGGGCAAGCGCACCAGCATTTTAGGCGGTACCTGTGGATCCAGAACAGCGATCACCTGGTTCATCCAGCGCTTTAGGGCAACTTCGGGTGTTGCGTACCAATTTCCTTGAAACATCCTCCGCTTAATGATGCCCCAGATGTCCTCAGTAGGACACACGTGGGGCACATAGGGGGATTGCTGTCACGCACTCCATCGGCACTCTGGCTTCTTCCAGCAACTTGAGCGTTTTCTTCGCATAATGAGCGCTGGCCAAGTTTGGCCAGATCAACATGTCCCTCTCGAAACAGTCCTCATCCAAATATGGGATGAGCACATCCCCTACGCACTTCTCACGGCACACGTTGCCATCAACATTACCCGTGCTCGGCATGATAACCGGACTTGTCACACCCCTTGGAGAGATGGCTTTATATTACGTCCGACGATTTTCGTCAAAATAATGTTGACATGGTGGATCTTAATGAAGCATTCTCGCAAATACAGGAATCACTTACCTGTACCAGTGACAAGCTCAAACAGCTTGTCACCTGATTCAGATTCGCTTTGCAACATGTCAGTTTGTATGAAATATGTATTCAAAGACCCTAATAAAAACACGTGTGCGCACACTGATACGCTTACATGTACCAAATGTATCAGTAAAGGTCAAGGTCGTTAAAGGTCAATGCCAAATATCTTGTAACCTGTCCCAGATTTGTTCTGCGACATGTCGATTTGTATGAAATATGCGTTCAAAGACCCCAATAAAGACACGTGTGCGCACGTGAATACGCATACATATATACCAGAGTCGAAATCTGATCTGGAAAAGATGAAAAAATGACGCCATAGGTCGATGACCTGGCATGACCTCGACCCAAAATCCCCAGTCAAGACGCCAGATAAATGGAAGTTGTATTCTACGTTTTAAAGGCCCAACAAACACCCCGTTTCGTTCGAAAAGTTGTACGAAATGGCCTGTACGGGCCGAGAAAGTGTCCAAAATTGGCCTTTTTTTACCCTATTTGACCTTGAAGATATCGACCTAGAGCCATGAAAATTGCACACAATGCAAATCGTTGTAGCCCCACCCTGTCCATACAATTTCATGTTTCTAGCCCTTTCTATTGCCGAGATCGGACGGGGCACTTTTAAGACCCCCCTTCCAGTGCGCGTTAGTGCGAAACCCCCTTCCACTGCGCGGGTTAATGCTCAATCTGGTTGTTTGGTAGTGATTGCCAACATGGGAAACATTACCACGACTCTAGAGGGTTGCCAGCGTTCTGTTAACAGTCGCTCGTGGGTCCCAAAGGGTTCATAGTGCCTCCACATAAATGGTTTGGGCCGTTCCGGGTTCTCACGGGCAAGTCTCGCGACAATCTCTCTGTCACCTTGCTTTGATATTGCCTCCTGACTGCAAAAAATTGAAATTCCTCACACATTTTTGCACGATTTTAAGGCCAACAGTGGCAAGCATGCATGAGCCAAATGCCAGTGATAAAACCTGTAATGTTTAAGAAATATCTATAGTTAAAAAGTTTTCATTTCTTCATTTCTTAGTACCCACCCGTTACTTCGAGAGGCATACTTTAGTAATCGTGAAGAAGGCTTGTCAGGTCAGGTATTCTAGTTCTACGAAGGCGCTATAATGGTATTCTGCGTATTCTGAAGCCTTTGCCTATGGGTGCCCATGTCCCCCTGCGGTTTTCCGATTTGTCCCCCTAATTTTAAGGTATCAAATAGGAAATTCCCACTGGAGGCACTATTTCTCGCACTTTGAAATTCAACAAAAGGACATTCAACCGTAAGTTGTCATGCAACGCCAAAAAGTTATTTCTACCCCTCGCCCTATATGTTCTTGGTGGAATGCAGCCAGCTTGTCCCCCCCCCCGTTTCTGAATCGTGGCTACACCAGTACCTTTGCCTGCAGTGGGAGATGGTGAGCTCCGCTATTATTGTTGTGTTCTTTGCTCATCTATTTATTGATTACAAGGAAACCTAAGGAAACCTCACATGTGCACTTGTGCACAACCACTCTTTGTGCACACCTCACGTGTGCACAAAGAGTTTATGCACTAGGGGATGACTCACAAACTGTCGACATTTTTGACTATTTTTTCAGTTTCCCACATTTTCTTTTCTTTGTTCAGTCTTTTCGGTTCCATTCTTTCAATAGAAATAGTAAATAAAAACACGTAAGCATAATATCCGGCATCCGGCCGGATATCCGGCACCCCGATCCGGCATATCCGGTATCCGGCCGGATCACAAAAACCCCGATCCGGTGCATCCCTAGGTTTACTTATACGAGCTTTCTGACCACATTTTATTTCCGGTTTTATTCTACCTCATGTCATTCTACCGACAATTGGAAGGACTGTCGCATGTGTTAGAAAAAGGTCGATTTTTATTCATAGGCATATCCAGGGTACACAAAAAGGGAAACGTGATTGAAAAATGTTTGTTCATTCTGCAACACATTTTGAGTTGGAGAGCTTATTTGTGTTTGGAAAACATTTCCATCTGTGACACATGCCATATAATATACATACGACAGTCTATGCCAATGAGTGGATCCAGTTACCACAGAAGGAAGGGGAACTTCATGATGAAACTATTGGTAACTGGCCTATTATATTCAACTAGGCTGTGAAAGCTATTTCGTACTGTGCTTAAAGTTTGTATTTTGAAATCATAAGCACATTACATTTTGAAAAAATGGAATCATAGGCATAACCAGGGCACATAAAAGGTGCAGTTTTTCGGAAAATGTTTAGTTTTACGCTTCTTCTGGATTTCCATTTATGTTACATGCCATATTATGTACATATTGCAGGTGCTCAGAAGCAGATCGAAGTAGCAAACAAAGAGAGGTTTTTAACTATATAGTTACAAGTGTGTTATATTCCGTAAATCAAGACATAATTTCTCAGAAATAAGAACGAATAAAATATGTCCCTTTACCTAAACCTGGAGCTGCCTATAATTTGTATTTTGACTGGAACATATGGCGTTTGGTCGTAATATATGTGGAACTAACGAGGCCAATCACACAGATCCAGATATCTGTTAGGCCCACTGAACGTGTTATTGTACTGCATTAGTTTTCGTGTTCTCTATTGCTTACCACCAGGGAAGCCAATGGAATGGAATGAACGAGCGAATGAGCTGATCGGGACCACGCCGGATTACAACCCAGTCGGGCACCGAGGATCACGGCATAGTATTCGCCGGTACGCTCATCTGGCTTTGCTCTGGATAAGTCTGGCAGAGGTAGACGGAGCCCGATCGGGCCCAGGCGATCACGACACAGTAATCGCCGGTACAGTGCTCTGGCTACCCTCCGTAAAAGGCTGGGCACAGCTCTGACTCAACTCGGAGATCGTCACCTGCTTGGGGTACGGCCAGGCTAGCTCCCATGCGGTCAGGTTGGGCATTGTTACGGCAATGATTGGGTTTCTTCTGACTACTCCCAGTGGAAATCCGAACACTGCTGTAGGTCAGCCCAAGTATGAGAGCCAGAGCCAGCTGGACCAAAGCCAGGTCTGGCCCCAAGCAGAATTGCTGGCTGGGATTGGGCGAAGTATGCACCCGAAAATCGATGCCTGGAGACGCCCTGGCAGTGTATATAGGTGTATTATGTGCGTAAAGTAAGGCAAATATGTGTATATAACATGTTAACTTTATTCATACAGCGAACCGTAAATTTCTAGAAACGAAAAAATATGAATACTCCATTTAACACGCCATAAAGGCCCGCCATCGACCAACATGTTTCCTAAAAATACTTGTAAGTGTGAACCCCAATTTGCATGCCCAAGGATCCGCCAATGGCCAACATGCTTGTCAAAAATACTTTGAAGCGTGAAGGCTATTTCAATTGCCTGTGATGGTATGAAAGAAATCGAAATAATATGTGACCACGTCGAAGTGGCCCAATCTCCAAAGAGCGTGAAATTCCTCAAACGTGCCTTCCAAAACTTGTCCTGGAACCACTTGATGAGGAGGCGAATTTTTGGAATTTTGTCACAGCATGCAAAAAAACTGTATTAAGGACATTACCAATTTTCGTGAATCAGCTCCCAAAAGCCCACGAATGGCGAACGAAAAACCGGACGGGGGTCAGAGTCTCCCTCCCCCTCAGCACGGAACAGGGCTAAGCAGAACTACTTCACATCATAGCTACACCGTGTTTTTCACGTCGCTGGAGTAAAATTTTAGCAATTTGTTCTAGATCTTGCCATAATTTGCACAACAAAATGTAATAAATCACTTACACTTTCAAATTTCTTACTGGACTAAATATAGATGTAATTAGTGATAATTTTTTCGGCGGGACGACACGGACGTAAACATTTTTTCAGGTTTCATGAAAATCGGCCTAATTTTTATCCGAAGTAGATTGTCCGCATTTTCCAGATTTATAACTCAGAAGCCTCGCGTACTTTATAGGCGGGTTTGACAGTTTTGAGTCACTTTGTAAGTCCCAGCATTCCACGAGGGCTATTAGATTTACTATTCCAAATATAACAGCAAAAATTTCGTAAGATCCATAGCTGGTTTGCCCCAAAACCCCTCATTTACGGTGCTAGAACAGATTATGTGAACAACTTTGAAGGAGATTGCGAGATTCGGGGAATGCCAGATGCACGGTAACGTCATAGTCCTTGGCTAATCTCGGAAAAGAGCATTGACTTCGTTGCGGTTGCCAGCGGTTGGCACCTGTGGGAACAATGGCGGCCTGAGTTTCCAATGACGCGGTTGAAGTGTTGCTTGTGCGATGTCACGGGGATCGTTTCTCGTGAGTATTTTTCAGCGTGATGTGACTGAAGAGCGATACCCATCGCTGCACACTCAGCGCACGCATTGTCATTGCAGCGCATTGTTTGGCTACATTTGGTTCACTGTAAATCCTGGAGGCATGGCATCAGATCATTGCGTGTCAAACGTCAATCCCAAAAATGACGTCATGGTGTTGAATACTTTCTTTATCAGAATGTTTACATTTCTTGGTTTTCATGACATAAACAAATCGCGGAATCGTTATCAGTGTACTCTGCTTAGTCATTTCATATTATTTGTTGGATTCCCACCAAGGTGAACTATTCCTTGGAACGCTTATTGTTTTTTGGCCAAAGCTTTCTCGGGACAAAAGCGTTTAACATTGCAAAATGTTGCACTATTTTCACAATGCTTAGGAACAGGGGCGTAGCCAGGATTCCGTCTGGGGGGGGGGAAATCGGATCAAGGGGGCCCCCGTAACCAATGGGGGCCCTCGCCCAGGGCGGATCCAGGATTTCGCCAAGGCGGGGGGGGGGAGGTGGAGGCGAATGGTCAGCGCGGGGCCCCTATTTTTTGTCCTTCATACATGAAAAATGATGTAATTTTGCTTTTTTGCCATATCAAATGGCTAAAAAAATTCAGATGCGTCCCCTTGTTTGAGAAAATTCTGCGTTTTGTTCCCGAACAAAATGGTCGAAATATGACAAAAAAGGCAAGACTTTAGGCGGTCCCATCTCTCCCTCCATTTGAAATGTGGTGTGTGTATCTGGTCCATGAGCTCGTCTGTCCCCCACCCCATCCCGTAGCCTCTGGGGATTTCTTTGTCAGTTTAGTTTGGGTTCCCTCTTGCAGTTACATTGGAACTTTTGATGGTCTCGGGTGGTCTCCCGTGCCAGGTCCTTCTATTGGTCTCAGGTTTATTTTACAGTTTCACGTGTCCCGCGGGACGTCTCAGGCGTTCCTTTGGCAGTTTCAGGGACACCTCAAACAGTCTTAGGGACCCATCTAGCGATTTCAGGGACGCTTAAGCCATCTCGGGTTTTCTCCTGTCGTCCTTGGAAAGTTTTTGCCGTCTAAGGAGCCCCCAGGCACTAAAAAGGGTCCTCTGTAAGTCCATCTGTCGTGACGGAGGCGCCTCTGGCAATCCGCTAGGTTCTTTGGCCGTTTCAGGAGCAGTCTAGGCGTTTCAAGGTCTGGTAGTTTCAGGGGCCCCTCTGGTCGTCTCAAGGGCCGCTGTTGCTAGAGACTAGAGTTAGCAGTGTGAAAGGACCTTACCTCCCTCTTATCGTCTCTGGGAAGCAATTTTGCCATCTCCGGGGCCTTCGGGCAGTTACAAAAGACCTTTTGGTAACTTCAGGGCTCCTGTGCAGTGCCATAGGCCCTCTGAACGTCTGCGGTGGTCCCCATGGCTCTATCAAGGGTCTTCCTCTTTTACATGAGGTGTATCTGGCGGTCTTTTAGGACCCCTCTAGCCGTAACAAGGGGCTTTTTTGGCGCTTCATGGGCCTCGCTGGACAGTCCCAGGGGGACCTTGCCCGTGCCAGGAGCCCGCTTATTACACTCGGGGACATTCTGGCCGTCCAGCGTCCCCATAAAACCCAAATATTGTCCCAGAGGACCTCTTATCGTCTTTGCTTTGCAGGGGCCCTGCGATCTTTTTGACGGTCTCAGGGGTCATCTGCGGTGCACGGGCCCAAGTTTCTTGTCGTCTCAGAAGCCACCTGACCTTCCCGGGGCACCTGACAGCATCAAGAGCCCCTCAAGGTTTCAAGAAGGCCAGTATAACCCATTTTTGGCTCCTCTCGAGATTAAGGTCACCGACGAATCCCCATTCAGGGGCCCCTCTGGCTGGCCAAGGTCTCCTTACGCCGTGCTAGGCATCCTCTTAAGTTCTTGCCGTCTCAGAGACCTCTCTGACACTTTCAGCGGTCTCATGGGCCCTTTGCCGTGTTGTGGCCCCGTTTACGGTCTCAGGAACCCTTTGCTGTGCTGGGCCCCTTGGGTCCCAAGGGCCCTTCTTTCCATCTTAGGGGCTATCTTGTCGTGTCAGGGTCTCATTAACCCTGCCGAAGGCCCTCTGACTACATCAAGGACCTTCAGCCTTTCACTCACAGGGGCCCCCTGGGGACTCAGTCCTTATCTTGGCCGTCTCGGGGCCCCGTGAGCCATCTGGCGGTCTCAGGGACCCTCTACCTTGTTGGGACCCTGTTGTGGTCTCAGGAGCCCTTTGGGAGCTTCAGGGGCCCTCTAAGCGTCTCAGAGGTCATCTAACCCTCTGGGAGGCCTCCCTGACTGCATCAAGAGCCCGTCAGGTTCTTATAGAGACCCCGGGAAGCTTACGGGCACCTTCGGGGCCCCTTTTAAGTCTGACAGGGGCCGTTTCTCAGGCCTCAGGAGCAGGGGCGATCGCCCCATTTGCTTCCCTTTTGGATCCGCGCCTGACCCTCATAATCAGTGGGGTCCCATGTCGTTAAAATTACAGTTGGTTTGTAAAGGGACATCGCTGAAGAGAAAAGGGGGCCCATGCTCTCCTGTAAAGGCGTTCCTGCCGACCTGGCGGGTGCCTCTTATAGGTCGGCAGGGACATCTTTCCAGGAAAGCAGGGGCCCCTGAATGATCGTTTAGGGGCCCCTGTTGGCCAGGGGGGTCACTGCTTGTCTGAACAGGGCACCCTATCCGTCTATAAAGGGCCCCTGTCGACCTCTGGAGGCAGGGGCAGGGGCTTTCTTTCATACCGAAAGGAGGTCGCTTCAGGGGCTGACAGGAGCCCTTTATGGGCCGACAGGGGGCCCTCCCCAGACAAACAGTGAACTCCCCTAAAGGCTAGCAGGGGCCCCTAAATGCTCATTCAAACCACGGGCCTTTCTCATAGCACACACAGCTTTCTTGTGTATTCTGAGTACGTTTTCTTCAGGTTCGTAAGCTGTTTTTAATGCCTAAAATATTCTTATTTTGCTTTAATGGTATGTTTCGGACTGCGGGCGCCTCACACTATTCAAGGCACTGGGGCTTTCGGCCCCAGGGGAACCCGCTCTGCCGCCAGGGGGCCCCGCTTGGCCTCCAGTGGGGATTCATGGCCCGTTTGACCCCCCCTTGGCTACGCCACTGCTTAGAAAGTCAAACCGTGCTACAATACTCTGTGTTAAATCCGGGAGCAAAATATAGTATTTGTTTGACCATGCAAAAGAATGTGATGATCACAGGCAATACGAAGCTGAGTCCGGTATTTCTCTTGTGAACTCCGACATTGTGGTAATTTAGTTGTTTCTGTTTTCGGATAACACTAAAGTTCGTTGAATTTGATTGAGACCCTACATTTCGGCTATTTTTGAGTAGCCCTGGGCGCTGGCCAGAGACGTTTTTGACTAAAGGACTAATGCTAAAATTCCCCAAAAGTGGGGAGACATGCCCCCCCCCCCCCTCCCTATTCCTACGCCCATGATTATTGGCTAGGGTAACGAGCTAGCTACAAAGTCTTAAGTTGACATAAAAATTACATCTATGATCTCTGTCCTAAGCACATTAAGACAACTAAGACGACTCAAGTAAGACAACTCGTAAACAATACAACTGAGGGGTGCTACATAGCAGGCGAGCTCGTGCTTTCCAGAGTCGAGCATGACCCCAAACTACTTCGGTCTTTTATTGTTACAAAACCGGCCAAAGCTCAGACAAAAAAAAACCGATGCTGAACAACATGGGTGTGGTTTCCGGAAAATGATTGTTGGTGCCCAAAACGCATATGGGGACGTCCAGACATTACGTATCGGAGGGGAAGGTGTTGTGGCAGACTTTTATGCCTAAAGCTCAGAACAATGGGCTTAAAAAAGTATCACGGGACGTAAATTACGGAAGGATGACTTCCGTAAATCGTAGATGACTTTATGACGACGACATCCTTAAAAGGAATAGATCTGGTTTTTCCGTTGTCCCAAAAACGCACTCCGGGGAATATTTAAGATTGGTTATGGATTATCATGTAAATGAAAAGTGGATTTTTGTCATCTTAGACCAATGTTTCATGCATTTTAGTTATTGTATTTATCGACAGTGACATCGGCAGGCAAAATACAGTACAGAATACTAGAAAAAGAAGCCAATTGGCGAGCGGAAAATGCGTTGGTAAGCCTTGGACGCACCCGATGCTTACCCAGCACTCTGCCTTGCTGTACCAGATACAGTTACAGACAGCAGCGACAATTGTTTTGACAAAGAACACTAACGTATTTCGACCTATTCACGTAATACATACCTGCGAGGGAGATTCGAGGAACAGCAGCGGTACTTGCCTGAATCCGTGATGGCTGCCTTCATAATTTTGGTGCTCGTCAGCTGATGTAAGCTTCGACATCGCTGAGGCAAACGATGCGCTAACCCAATTCATCGGCGATTTTAGTATTGAAAAGAAAATGGGTCAAACAGATTAAACTTGGGCTGGCAGCCACCGTGATCACCTACCCCAGTAAAATATGAGCAAACGAGAGCGAGTTGGCAATAATGAATGGTACCTTCGCTTTGATTCATAAAAATGTCCTCATTCGTACGTGCACAGTTAAAAAATCACGATTTGAGTAGATACACTCCTTCAATGGAGGATCTTTCTCCATGACCCGGCTTGACACAATGTTACTTGGAGGGTGGTGGAGAAAAGCAACTGGTGGGTGACAATGGAGTAAATGAGTTCCGATTATTGTTGACAAAATCGATTTTAAGTGGTTGACGTCATGGAACTGAGAGTATAATTATACTTCAGTATTTAAAGATAATTTAAGTTGTGGGTGCCCAGATCGTACTGTGGGTGCCCATTTCCAGTTCGTGGGTGCCGGGGCACCCACAAAGAGATAGGGAACCACACGACTGCTGAACAATACACTTCAGTCACGTTCACGCGAAGGTTCTTTTAAATAATCCCAACAAAGGACAGTGTGTAGGCTTACAACGAATGCCAGCATCCATTCATGCGCACAGATTAGAAAGCTGAAAAAAGAAACATTAAATCATGAGAAATCTCGAACACGGTAAAAGATCGTGTTTGAAAAAAAAACTGACTGGAAGAGCGTTGTAGATCAGTGTGAGGCAAAATAACGCTCAACATGCGAAAACTCTGTCTGAAACATCCTTATTTTATCCTGGTAGCATGCCACGCAATGGTAATTATAGTGCTTGGCATCTCGATGACATATAAAGAGGAATGCACAGCTAGGTTGACAACAACCGAAACCCGTCAAAGAGCGACATATGTACAATCCGTAAGCGATACAAAGCCTGAGTTTCGATCCCGTAACCTTACGCTAGTCAAAGCACTAATCGACTACGGAAACGCGGCCAGCCGCCTGGTTGACTTGAGGAAGCAGGGGAATCCGATGCAATCACGTTTTCACCCGGTACGTCATAGGAGGACCATATGACGGAAAGTGAATTATTTTTTTATAATAAGTATAGCAAAATAAAGTAAAAAATACAATGAAAATAATAAAATTCAAACTAAAAAACGGTCGTCAAAAGACAATAAAACAACACATACGATGCGACAACGACTGCAGTCTTCCGATGGGGAGCTGAGATATAGTTCTGCAAAAATGAAGCATTTAAGATGTCAACCCTATTGGATAGTGGGGAAAGAACGCCATGAGACGCTTGTGCTGCCAGCTGACTTTGGCGGGGGTCGCTTATCCTTGTGCTTATCCTTATCCTTGTCGCTTATCCTTATCCTTGTACATTTTTTCTACCTCCGGCAGGATTCCACGCGCTTCCCCATATCGCGGCTCCTTTTCGAAATAGAGAAGCTTGTCTCAGAAAATGCTCCGGTGCGGTTAACGGAAAACGGTGGAAGAGTGAGTATCTGAAGCCGACGGCAATAATCATTGCTGACATCATATTCCACCTTCAGTTCGTTCATGAGCTGCTTATGTCTAAAACAGACCCAGGACATTCAATTGTAACAGGCAAGTGCCGCTACAGAGGTCTTTAAAACTGGCTTTTCATAGATGTAAACCTAAGTACAAAGCTGCCATTCACAGAGCTCCAAGAGAACCCATTTATGTCGGCATACTTTAAGATTTATCCTGTTTATGTGATGGCTGGCTGCACTGCATGAATACTGCCGACAATGAGTTAGACATCTACGGGTGTGCTGGAAACATCAATGCATACCCGTGCAAACATTGTTGATTTCCGATGCACATAAAAACGGCCGCATTTCTTTGCATTAATGACTTCAGTTCATGCACACGGGGATGACTGTGGTAGGATCCAGATGGCACCACTTCATAGCGTGTGAGTCCACAGGTGGTGCTAGTGACCGAATTCGTCCGTGTTGCTGCACGACCTCAGGTACAGGCGACCCGGTGGCGTATAGCGACACGCAAAGCAAATGCGAATATCTACCTGCATCACTTCCAGACGTTCACTATCTCCCCATTATTGAGGATTTAGGCTCGGACATTTCAAAGCGAGTTTTAATGGTTTTGGCCTAGCGGAGAACGCACGCACGGTGACTTGATATGCGAAAAGGCAGTAGGTATGTTACCTCAACAAAACTGTCCCTCCAAGAGTTTTTTTTTAAACAGTAGCCGATAACCTGTGGCAGATACTACTTCTGCTGATGGTCCAAAACTTACTCTTTTCCCGCTAGACCAGTTTTGTTGAAAGCTGCAGGGGGTTGTTAGCTTAAGAACAATGGTGATGCTTTATAACGGGTGTCCTTTAGAATTTGAAACAATTTCCGAACAGCTCTCATTCAATACTGCGCGAAGATACCGGTGTGAGATGGCATAAGCACATACTTTGCAACATGCTCTTTCCTTTTATAGTTTGAATAACTTTGTTGCCATTGTCGTATCTCAGCTTTGATGTCACCGCGACCGACGGCACGGAAATTACTCTGCACGTGCTGAAGCGTCTCGCGCTTAATATTTACATACGTTTACTTCCTTGAGTCTCCCGCCGGTTCTGTTCCCACTTCTGGGTGGTGTTAACCAGTCTCCCTTGTACATGGTTTGTTCCAGAACGCTCCAAACCGATCGTCTGAGGGTGGACATGTCTGAAGGGCTGTCATCCTCCTTGACAGGAGGATGACTCCTAGGGGAGCTCTACAGTATTCAAATTTGATGTCACAGCATACTAGAATAGGCAGGCGGCTGTCAGGCCTGAAAATCATCACCACCGGGTCCAACCGTTCTAGGGCTCTAGGCGTCGTTTGTTGCATTATGCCATGAATGTTTTGCGATCTATGCACCAGATCCCCATTCCCAGGGGCTAGACGATGTTCGGGAGGGTGGCGGTGACCCATACCCTGATGCGCGATATAAACTCTTGATTCCCAGCGTACTCGACCTGAGACGAACTGTCAAACTTGTCAGCAGGATAAAACCTTCGGTTCCTGGCAAGTCCAGCCAGGAAAGCGGAAGCATGCTTGGTCGCCAATAACGACGCCAAACTCTCACCCTGAGATCAGCGGCCCGTGACAGAACTTCGAGTCATTCGCTAAATCCTCTGCTTTTGCTCTGGTGCTTGCAAGGCTGCCTCCTCCCACCTCCAGTACCTCAGACAGCATTTGCTTTCGGTGTTCCGTACAATCCGACTCTTGGACACGTTGCTTTTTCCTGCTGGAGCTCTCCCGGTGAGGCCTACCATATTGCTCAATTTCCGCTTCATCCTCTGAGTACAGTTAGATGTCGCTTTTGTTGGCTTTCTCCCATTTCTTTCTTTTCTTACGAGACGCTTGCCATTGTCTACCTTCCTGATGACCCTGTGTATGGTACATTTTGATGCTCCCTATATTATAAATATATATATATATATATATATATATATATATATATATATATATATGCCCCCTATATTCCCTACACTATAGCAGACAGTGATTAAGCGTGAGGGTCTCGCCATCTTCTCTGCGTGTCCTGTAAAACTGTGCGATTCTTTCAACTCCACTATGTTGTTAAGCCACCGTGTGACAATAGAATTGGCGTTCTGTGCCAGATCTGTGCTAATGTGGTGGAAAACTGCGCCAGGATTCTGGTGGTACTACATTTTTTGTGAATGCCAGCCTTTTAACCCTATTCCCGGAGGGCTAGACGGTATGGCCGATTCCCGGCAGGGGGAGGCGAATTCGCCCCCCCCCGAGATCTCGAGAACTACACATCCGATTTTATCGCAACAAACGGCAATCGATTTGCCATGACGTAAACTACATTTTCGAAAAAAGAAACTTTCAAAATTTTGGAAGGGGTGGATAAAGGAGGGCAAAATTATTGACATGAGGGGTGCTTTTGGACTTCTTATAACTCTCTTGTTTATGGACCGATTTCAATGAAATTGACAAGAATCGAGAGATTATGGATAGGACTTTTACCATTAATACACACATTTGAACCGTTTTCTTCCGCTTCTGAGAAAAATCGTAGGCTTTCACAGGGTTTTACAAATAGGAGGACTAGTTTTCCAAAAACTGAATGAAGAAAAGAGGTAAAAGTTCTTTTTTGGCTTCTGCTAGTCACGTCATGCTAAACAAGTACAAATCGTATTACAATGTTTGCATAATGTTAGCATAGGTAGTGCCAGGGACGTGAAAAAGGGGAAACAGTCATGGTCATATGCTCTTCTGGTTAAATTGTGACCTTTGACCTTAAATGACCTCCAGTGACCTTGGAGTCACATGGAATGATCTCGTGTTTATTTTTTATGTATGTTTCTTTTTCATTTAATATTGCCTGTAAACATTTTCAATCATTTGAATTCACTCTATTTCAAAAATTCCATTTTATGGCTATTGTGATATAGGGCACGCGCACGGACATTTTAGGTAATAGCTCCGTGATCCGACCTGATATCAAGCTGGAACTTGATACACGAGCAGAGGACGCCATTCTACGTCATGCACATTCCGGGGTTGGCATTCCAAAAAATGCCGCCAGAGTTATCACTATAAAACCAAATTTTGACTTTTGACCTTGGCCTGACCTTGTAAAGTGACCTCAGATGAACAAAACTGTATTTGCACGTTGCCCAACTGTTTAGCTATACATCCATGTAAAGTTTTAAGTTCTATCTTAAAAACGCTATTTTTGGCAATCATTTTCCTTTTATCCTCAAAAGGGCCAAAATTGGCTTGCTTGAGGTGCCTCCCAAAAATGCCGCCTGGCTCCGCCCCTGAGCGGAACAGAATTTCGAGATTTTGTCACAGTACGTAGAAAAAATAGCTAGGGAAAGCCACCGAATTCCGTGAAGCTGCGTTAAAAACCCTTGCGTTGGCAAGTAAAAAACCCGAGGGGGGAGGGCGGATTCAGCCCCTCTGCCGGGAATAGGGTTAAGGTATCTTTTAGAAGTACTATATTTCGTGACAAATTTTCGGGAACATGTTTTGTGCACAAAAATTTTGGCCGAATCACGTTATTGAAGCAGATGGACAACAAACTGCTCACTAAAAGACATTGCATTGATTCTGCGGTAAGCAATGACAGTTTAGAAGCTATTCACATCGAATGTGTCATGAGCGATTTTTCTTCGAAGATCTAACGAAACTGTGGCCGTTTTTTAATGAGAATGTTTCAGTAGCCAAGGAAATTAACATTAAATTTGATTTTAGGCGAATGAAAGGAAACAAAACAAAACTAATCTTGCTCGGTCTTGGTGGGCCCGTATCAGAGCAGACGTCTTAAAGAAAAAAGTATGAGCTGGCTAGCGCATGCCGCGCACAATGAAGATCACTGACAAGACAAAAATGGCTACTTTTATGGTTTTTCTTTAAGCAATCACAACACAGACGCGATTAAATGCAAAAAAAACATCACGTTGTGACGTCAATCAGTCATTCGATACATTGTATATGCAGGCCGCAACGACTATCGCATGGCCAGCTCGCAGTGTGACAAATAAAACATACAAAAGGACAATCCCGAGAAATGCACGGGCTGAGTCAGCGGCATCATTAAGCTCGCTCAACTGTGGACGGCTTCTTGGTGGTAGTCAGCGTGGTCGCCTATGCAGGACCCGTCCTCTTATTCATCACGCCGACAGCGATCGGGCTAACAAAGCAACGTCACGTGCCCGGATGCTGTGGGTGTTCCTCCTGTTACCAAATTGGCGTATAGGCCTATTTACGAGCGAAAGCGCGACATCAATCAACGGCGTCGTGCACGCCGTTGTGCAATCGTTCCGTAAGCAAGAGCTCGGCATGGACGCAATGGGCTGGCGAGGTGTGCACAGTCATACTGACGCCGCTCGCACACTCTAAAATGCCTTCAGGGACGTTCAAGCCCGCGTCGGTGTTGTTCACACCCCTATGTCTTTATTGTCCCATTCCATGCCGTCCACTTCCACGCGTTCTTTGTTGGTTCTCACGTTGCTGTATTTCGGCCGGCTGGACAGCTTCGCCTTGACTTTCTGGCATACCTGGAACCAGGGCAGACTGCATCAGCATGGGCAGGACGACCCTCATGTCTGGACCACTTCCCATCCCGAGGAACCGCGGCGCAGCGATGCGGAGAACGCGGGGGGCGACACAGCCTGAAGGAGATGTCTGCTCTGGGGTGACTGCCGCAATGGAAACCTGCGCCTAGGCTCTGCACCGAGGGCGTCGTTTCCGCCGGTCGGCCTCACCTTGAACCTCCACAGGACGAAGACGATGCCGGCCAGGGCGGCCACGCCCAGCAGCACCAGGAAGACGATCAGCGCGATCGAGCCGCCCTCGTTCTCACAGACGAACTCCTCGGCCTTCAGGGTGGCGACTGGCCGGCCGGCCACGGACTCTGGCTGTTCGCACCTGCACAGCGGAGCACGTGATTTGACGGCGGGGGGGGGGGGCAAGAACGGGGGCGGAACAGAATGGGCATGAGGCGGAAGGAGGCACGAGGCCTGATGGCTGCTAACGACGTGCTTTCGTCCGAATAATACAAAAAACAAGATGTTAGCGGACCTTGTGATAGGATTGCTGTAAAAAGCAAACTTGGTCTTTCAGACCATCTTCCAGGCGATTGTAACCATTCAGTGCTCATCATGCAGGGAACATATCGGCCATAACAAGCACCGTCGCATCTGATGCAACATCATACATTTTTGCAACGTCTACAAAGTGAGCAGGGGCTAGAGTTCAGCTGTGTCAGTCAGTAAGATAACGACCGTGAGAGCAGAGGGCATTGTTCGACTGAGTTCAATTTAGATGTCCATACAGAACACTCAGTTATCAAACATATCTTCTGAGCTGAAGCGTTAAGGCTTTCGAGAGTCCCGAAAACGTAGAGGCTGCTAAAGAGCTGCACATATCAAATGCGAGTTATACCGAGGTTTAGGATCTATTTAAGGTGCTTGGGGGCCAAAATACAGGCAGGCCAAAATACTCGGCCCTTCTCTATCCTTTCTACGACCTCAGAAGCAAAAAAATGGCGGTTTGCGCAGTACATGTGTGTTTCAAAGTTCTCTTGAAAAGAATTAACGACAAATGAACATATCTGTTAAGGACAATACACAATTGACGCGTTTGACCATGTGCATAATATGAGCTTCCCTTTTCTCACTTCGACCTCCGCAGGTAGGTCCGATTTCTGTCTGCAGCTCTAGAACGACAGAGAACAGCTACAACAGGCTTCAGATAACTGAGCTTTAGTCAGTTTCGCATATTTTGAGGCTTCAATCTTGGGTCATGTTGGTCACGGAGATGCAGGACAATTTTTAAACGCATGTGCTGTTGTTTATCAATTTCCTGTGCAAACTGAGGCATTGGTTGCTGTAGAACAGGTAAAAACTTTTACCCAACCTAAATAAATAAATGTTTGGAGATCACGTGACCTCTGGTGATTTCCAAACGTCATTGGGGTAAGCAGCCTAGTTTGACCTTTTGAATGATTCCGGAAATACAAAAAATTTTTGTCGGTCAACAACACAAACAAAACACACAAACGGTCGAGACCGCCTGTTTGATTCTGAAACACGTTTCAGCCTAATCGTATTCCTATGGGTAAAAAAGCGCGACTCCTGCCTGTACAAAACGACGCCATTCTTCCTTCATTTTCAGCATCTGGAATTCTTCTGTGTCTGAAATGATCAGCTCAGACCTCAAGTGCCCCCTTGCTGATCCGCATAGTTACAGCAGGCCTGCTGTTTACTGCTAACCCTTCTGGAGGGGCATACGAGACTTCAGCATCAAAATGTCTGCCAAAAGCACATTTCCGTACTTTGACCAAGATGGCCTCTGGTTAACTTGACACTGACCTGACCGCAGGACACCTAAACGGTTTGCCCTATTTTCGCCAAAATCTTTCCACAACAGATAGGTAAATGCTTTTTTCATTTTCAAGTGACATTTCCAGTTCTTGACATCTTTGGGTTGCCGTGACCCCATCCGACCCTGCGATGGTTAAAGTTATGCGCGGGAGGAGTGACGTCACTTTTTAAAATCAGCCGTATTCGGCTGACAATCACCAGGGGTTCAACCAAAGAATGGAGAACTGGGAGCGCCTTAATAACAATAACATGTTTGCAATAACATGTGTATGAAGGTTAAAAGATGTGGAAATGACGGTTCATAATGACTACTAGGGCGTAGTGCCACGGTGACTGAAAAATCCTGTCTCATCGGAATGAAAAGGCTTGTCAGAGGAAATGACTGTGACCGCACACCAAATGGCTATCTTGTCCTTTGTCAGCTCACGACCAACACCATTCACCCAGATTAGTCGTTAGTCACGCAGCGCCACAGCCTGGATGATGTACCGCGCAGCTCAACCCATTTCATCACTCACTTGAAGAGCGGCTCATTCTCGAAGAGATATTCCTCCTTGGCGACCCAGTCGAACTGGCAGTCGCAGTTCCACTGGTTCATCTCCAGGTCGACCTTCTCCATCCGCTGCCAGGGCAGCAGGTCGCTGCTGATGTGCGTCAGCGCGCACTCCTTGAGGTCGACCCGCACCAGTCGCGCCGCAGGTGCTCGTTCGTGGCCGAGCTGCGGAACGCCGCCGGGTCCAGCTCCGTCAGCTGCTCGTTGAACTGACACAGCAGCTCCTCGAGCTGGTCCAGGCCGCTGAACGCGTGCGCCTGCACGCTGCGCAGCGTCCGCATCGAGCTGATGATGAGCCGGTGCAGGCTGGGCACCATGGCGAAGCTGTCCGCCGGCAGCGTCTCCAGCTGGTTGCCGCTGAGGTCGAGCGAGCTCAGGGCGGTGGCCTCCTCCAGCGCCGCGGCGGGCACCGCCTTCAGCCGGTTGTGCGGCAGGTGCAGCGCCACCAGCTCCTGGTTGGAGGTGAACAAACCGTCCGGCAGGTCCGCCAGGTCGGTGCTGTCCAGGTCCAGCACCTGCAGCCGCGGCAGGAAGAAGAAGGTGCGAGCGTCCAGCTTTACCAGCGGGTTGTAGTGCAGCTGCAGCTCGCGTATGTCGGTGGAGGTGAATAGCTCAGGGTCCAGCGAGCGCAACTGGTTGAAGCCCAGGTCCAACCTCCGCAGCTTCGTCAGGCCCTCGAACGCCGTAGGATCGATCTCCGTCAGACGGTTCTTGTCCAGCAGAAGCGTCTGCAGGCCGGCCAGCCCAGAGAACGCGTGCGGTTCCACTGTCTCCAGTCGGTTTTTGGAAAGACGCAGCGTTTCCACCGCCGGGTTGGACGCGAACTGTCTCTGCTTGATGACAGTCAAGTCGTTTCTCTCGAAGGAGACCTGCGGGACGTCGTAAGGTGTCTGCAGGCCGACCGGCAGCTCGCCGATGCCGCGCGAGGAGCAGTCGGCACCCTGGTACAGCCTCTCCTCGTTCGTCGGGCAGTTGCATGATGCGCCCAGGTGCGTGGGGTCCGTGCAAATGGTGGCAGAGGCGCCGAAGATTTTTTCGTAGATGCCGGCGTTCGTCCCGGCAACGAGCAGCGAACAGGTGGCGACCGCCAGCAGGCTCCTGGACGTCAGCATCTGCACGCATGGACATCTGTTGTTTGATTACATTGTTTCGTTTGCTTGTTTATATGATACATTGCCTGATTACAGTGTCTTCGGACCAACGAAATCGCAGGCTGTGGTAATGAATGACACATCCAGACAGTATGTAATATACAACCAAACGGTATTAGCGCGGTTAAGAGTGCCTTTGAAATAGGCTTCTTGAGTTATTGACCTATTGGCATATTAAGAAAAAGACTAGGGTTGTGTCTACCTGGTGGACTCAGATTAGGTTTTCCTCGAAAGGTGCATTTACAGCACAGGGAGCTGCATTTGATGCTGTCAACGGCAAACGACAGATGCGCGATCATCTTGTACCGGACTCCAGAACATCGGTGCGTTCCGACTTAGGAGAAGAGCATCCTGAGTCGTGTCTGCTCATGGTTCTGAGGACGCACCACAAGGCGACGGACTCGCCGACGGCATTCAGTTGATAAGGAACGGTGCTCGTCACTCTGAGCGGCCGTTCGGTCCGCGAACTGGAGTGCGCACCGATGAAAGCGTCTGATAACCCGCCGCAGCAGTTGACCCGGTGACGTCACGCCGCCCGACGCACCGTGAGTTCAGACGTTGCCTGAACCGAAGCGGTTCGAAGGAAACCGCGCTGGGACACGTGGAACAATTTGGCGACCTTTGAAAATGTCGTTGATTGGAAGTGATGCCTAGTAACTTGAGCTAGAACAGAGCGCAATGTAGTCTCACTATGTGTCTTCAAAGAGGCTGCCGGTGAAATTGTGTCTGTAGCGTGCATGGGTGGCGCTTTTCAAAAAATGTTGGTGGGGCCAAAACCGGGTTTTCGTCAAAGACAAAATATCATCTCACGCACCCCTGATCTCGATATTATGATGGACCCAACCACTGATCCAGTAGTTTGTTCCACCTTAACCTATTATGACACACGTACAGCTTTCGATAAAAAAGCCTGCAACGCATACCAGTCCACAGAGGCCACTTTTTTAGCAAGACCCGCATGGTTTTATTCAAATCGCAGTCGCAAAAGGCAACTGACTTCTTCTGCATCGTCTGTCTGTCTGTTTCGTTCCCATTACAGTTTACAGCGATGGCCAGGAAGCGGCGGAGCCTCTGTGAAGATGGGGGGGGGGTCAAACATTATTTTCACCTCATTTCTTTCCCTGCACAGCCATGAGGTTGATGTTAAATGTTGCCCAAAGTTGAGGGGGATGCAGCTGCCCTCTGCCCCCTGGCCCCCGCTCCCAACGTCCCTGGCGATGGCTCGAGTGACGCTTTGACCCTAGAACGAAGTATAAAAAATGCCGGAAAAAGAATAGCTTTTTCCGTCCGGCAGCGACGCAGCGTTTTTGGGTTTCTTATGGAGTTCGTTACAACGTTTTGCTTCAGTGATGTTTGGGGTCCAAGTGGATGTTAAGCGGAGTTTGCTTAACGGACGGACTCGCTCCCCCTGCCCCCGCTCGATCGAGCTGTTCCAGGATAACAGCTGGTCCGGTGGCGAACGGCTGAATTTGATGGCTGACGGGATCCTCGCCTGACCAGATGCGAGCCAAGCCTCGCAGTTCAAACAGCGCGTGCCGAAACGATTCGAGCCCGCCTGGTTAGGACGGCGAGACAAGCGGTCTCGCAGCCCAGGCATCGGCCACGGCTGGGTCGCGCTCTCTGGCTAATTGGCGAACTTCTTACCCCGGATCTATACCCGAGCCCGCAAACGTTAGGTGAGCACGGAGCCCGGCAAAAAAGAGGGCGCGGTGAGGACTTTGATTTTGAGGACTTAAATGTCATATCCATGGTCGTTACACGAACAAAACGCCTGAGAAACATCGTCACCAGTCAATCAATATGCAGCTATTCCCCAATTTTTTGGACAATATGCACATACAAGGAACATGCCTACGATACATAACCAAGCAACATTCGTGGGTCTATATTCAACATTCGTGGTGGTCAACATTCGTGGCCTGTCGGTTCTAAGTTTTGCTAGTGCACGGGTGCCCTCATAAGGATAAAAGGTTTCCTCTATTGACAATCACGCGATGCAGTTATATCTCAGTCAGATCAATGTTCTTTTAAAAACCCCACTTGTTTAACTCACCGGATTTCCCGTTTTCAAAAACAGCAATGTCGGTAATGCGAGCTTACCTTTGCACTGTCAAAATGGCGCGAACTGTGCCGGTGAGGTTGGCGGCGCGAAACTGGCGCCGCCAACTGGGCGCCAGGGTGGAGCGCGGGCAGCACTATCAGGGCGTTATCGCGGGAGGGTAAGATAGCAGGTCTGAGTGTGCGGATCGGCATCAGTCACAGCAGGAAGCGATAGGGACACAGTCTGCCGTCGGCGCCGCAATGACTTGGCCGGGGGCCCGACCTGTGGTCTCAAGTGGTCAGTCATGCACGCGTTCCCTGTGGGGGATCCGGAACAGGTTGGGTCCTATTTTGACATTCACCGTGACTCTTAAAACAGGGAAGTAGTAAATCGGACGCCAGCAATGGTGCCTCAGTGCTTCCCTGTGGCGCTTAATCCCTTCAGGCTTGAAAGCGATTTTCCCGTGCCTTGAAAGGACCGGAAGCTTTATTTCATCCTATATGAACGATGTCAGAGAGGGCCTTTACACCCATTCTGATACCCTTTGCGGAATACCTCCAGATGCACTTCTTGGAGGAGAGGAGGGGACGATATTTTAGGTTGTAATAAAGAACCCTGTGACCTCAGTCTTTCTCGCCGTCCCTTGCGACAACTGGCGTGAGAGGTTGCGACGCGAAATGACCCTGACAGTCGAGAGCGTCGCTAAATAACCCAATAGCCAACCAACCTCAGTGTTTCCAGATGGCTGGTGTTCTGGCGTCGACCAACATGTCACCAAACCTCCAATAACTGCTCAGGATCATTAAGGAAGACTTGATTTCGAAGTCATCCGTGTAAAAGTTGGCGCGTAAAAGGACAAAAATTTAGCACGAAAGTCGGGAAGCCAGCGCCACTCCTTCGATTTCCCAGCATGGCTTCACGCCTGTTTTTCGGAGCAGTGCCTCTGTTTGACAGACTCTCAGAAGTTTCTCTGGGATCGGTCTACACGTGTTCAGTGCTGAGAGAGACAAGTGCTGCCACATGTTCCCGTCGATTACGTCGATTACGTCGATCTGTGATGTTCAGTGGAGCGATGGTCAAGAGGGCCCTGACATCCAGTGATGCTAGAATTCTGGTTAGTTGATGGATTTCCATCTCATGTTCTCATGATGTTCGTCCGCAGATTTTAGGCAGGTTCGGTGTCTGCAGGTCAGTTATCTCGGACTCAGTCTCAGTTAACTCAGACAGACTCAGAATGACGAAATGGCAAAGGCTTCTAGAGTCTATTGTCTGGGTCTGCCAAATGCACCCCATCATTCCGGTCCAAATCTCAGAAGTAATGGAACGAAATGAATTCCCTTGACTGACTTTTCACACCTCTTCATTTCGTATCCAGATGGGCATGTACCGGCAATGTGCGGTCGCTGTTGCCTGACGGATAAGGAGTCGGGCAACAGAGTCCGGTGTGTGGCAGGCACTGGTGTCCCGGATGAGGCGCCTGTATTTGGCCTGAGACCCGGGGTCAGCTGACTCCGAGGCGGCCGGGTCGTGCCGTTAGCCTGGGTCCAGTTCCATGCCGGTCCGCTCGAGCACCGCCTGCGGCAGTTCCACCTCTCTCGGCAGCTTGCGGCACTGGCTACCCTCGAACCGGCCGCTGTGGCAAGACGATCTGCCGATGTCAAGCTCGCTAGCCCAGTCATCTGCGTCTTCCCACAGCCAGCCTCTTTCAGGGCACCGTCCACGGCTGACAAGAGCCGGTTGACCACATCTAGCTGGGCGGGACAGGGTCCAGAATGAAGTTGCTGTTGCTGGAATTCACCAACAGTGGCTTGTTCACATAGCTCTTGGATTTTGACGCAGGCAGCGTGCTTACCAGCCTGCAGGCCGGCTGCCGTAACTGCTGCTGGGCGTCCAGCCTCTCGACTGTCCTCAGGGTGTCTGCTGGATTACCTGGAAGTCCTTTCTTGCTGTATCGCACCAGGGGCGTGGGAACTTTCCTAAACTGAAGCCATTGTTAGTGTCGGCGGAGCCTCTCCAGAGATGGGAGGGGTAAGCCATTTTTTAAACTCGTTTCTTCAATGCAACGCCATAGGGTTAATGTTAAATTCCGACCGGAGATGGAGAGCAGCTGCCCCTCCTCCTGCCCCCCCCCAGTCCGCTGCGCCGGGCCACTGGGGACGCCCAACGGTGAATATCCTCCTCATTTAGCCCTCCGGGGGTGGTGAGGGATCCAAAGAACCAGGTGCGTATTCCAGCTCCTTTTCGCTTGTTCCTCCAAATTTGCCTTATACTTTGTTCTCAAACACATCGGCCGTCAAGGCACACACACCTCACCTGTGGTGAAGGGTTTCCTAACATTCTCATCTGCAGTGCAACCCGCTCTAATTAAAGATCAGTCTCGTTATCAACAGTTCCGGTGCATATGGTTTCTCCGTCGCGCCCGATCGGGCAACCCCCGCGAATCGGTGAGTGGAGCGGGGACTGAGAGGTCCTCCGCCTCAGGTCCGTGCCTCCCCCCAGCCGACACCGGACTGTGTTCCAACTTTGTCGTCTTGCATCGCGAAGCCCCTTTTCCACGGAACTCTTCCGGGCTTAAAAGGATTATTGCTAGGGCCATCGGCCCTGTCAATAGTCCTTTTACCAATTGATCAGCACGGCCCCAGACCGAAGCTCCCTGCCTAAGGTGCACTGGTCTGGGGCTGTGCTGGTCAAGACCACCAGCCAGCTACAGGCTCAGCGTGCCCTTAGCTCCACCTCCCTCTGTGGGAGGGAGGTCAAAACCGACCTGGCTGACCAAGTCAGTTCGGTCTTAGGCCAAGTCAGCGCCCCCGATCTCACTGGAATATCACCAGAAGAGCTCCTCTTGGAGTGGGCCCCCCAGGGGCCCCACAGGGGGTCTGCTAGGTAGTTTGCCCTTGCGACGTGGGGGAGGGGAGCGGGGGCTCGTCCTCCAAGTCCGCTCTCGCGGCCAGCTCTTTCCGGAGTACCTTCTTGGAGGATACCTTCGCTTGAACGTGGACCCATTCGTTCCTCTTCCTCGACGGTGTGGACCACTGCCAGAAACACGGCCACACTGCCAGGGTCTGCCGGAGCCGCACCGCCATCTGCGGTTACCGTGCAGAACCCCACTCAACCACTGCACGCAGGACTACCAACCCTCTTTTCGCCTCCAGCGGCGAGGGGCTCCCCATCTGGGAACGAGGGTGCCCGCCTGGGCATACCATGCCTAGGTTCTCCGAGAGCGGGTCCTTCAACAGGCCCACTCTCAGCTGCGGTCCTCGGGCCCTGCCCCTGCCTCCCTGGGCAGTCGGCCTGGCCTACCCCGGGCGAAGCCTGCGGTCTCACATCCAAGCGACCGGCTCAGGCCCCTTCCCAGGTCCCGGCGCCCGCATGGCCAGTGAACCCTGCCCATCCTCCCCTGCCGTCCCCCAGGCCCCCTCGAGGGCTCCCAGGCGGCCTTTTCGGGGCTGCTCTCCGTCCCCCTGGATCGGCCGCCCCCTCGGGGGCGGCTGTCTCTGATCCCCCCCCCGGGCCCGATGCCTTTCGGCCCCCTCGCTTGCCTCCTCTGGAAGGCAAAACGGTGGCTCGGGCTCGGGCTCCGAGGCCTACTCGGTTCGGATCCGATCCGGATCGGATCGGATCGGAACGAGATCGCCGTCGCGGCGACATCGTTTGTTGAGGCGTAGGGGTGGGACTCCGCGTCGAACCCGCGCCACTGAACACCGGTGAAGACTTAACTGAATTCCTGCTCCATTGGAGCACCACTGAACTGGTGGGCCACTGGGCAGAATTCAAAGAGAACATTGTCAAAAATGAATCGTCATTTGCCGCCAGGCATGTACTACACATCTGCACGCACAGCATTAACGTAACTCCCCGCCGAGGAGGCACGGCTCTTTTTGTCTCTAATTCCCTCTTGGACTATACAATATATCCCAGGAGTAATCTAAATTTTGTCACCATTAAAATCCCACTTGTACAGTTCCCCGTAACCCTGCTCTCGCTCTGTCACCCTCTGATCGCGCTGTCACTCAGCTTTCTCGTTCTACTTCGTTTCACCAGGTCCCCGTCCTTGCATAGTCTTGAGTGGTTTTAATACCCATCATCCCGTTTCGGGTTGTCGCATCACAGACATCAGGGTCCGGTTCAATGAAACGCTTCTATGCGAACACAACCTAGTATTTCTCTATGACCGGAGCTCCACACATATAGCTCCAGGATTACAGACAACCATTGACCACTCTCTTGTATCCGCTATCAAATCCGCAAAATTCACGTGGCGCGTACAGCCAGACAGACACTTAAGAAATCATTATCCCACCCACATCCATCTGTACAACACTCCCCAAGGCCAACATGATTACCACTTCCTACCCAGGTGGAACATTAAACGCGCGGACTGGCCATCCTACAACATGCAAACTGGCACAAGTCAACCTCCAAACACGACGCCTCCGCTTGCACATACCTGGACACAATTCTTCATGCAGCACCTGACAGCATTCCACATGCCTCACGACCACAAGGCCGCAGGCACGTGGCCTAGTGGTCGGACGCCTGCCAGAGAACAGTGGCGATCTGACGCCAAGCCGAGCGCGCTTTTAGACTCTGTGTCGGCGGCCCGCACGAGGAGGCGGCTGGACAGGCACGTACACAATGCAGACATAATTCTTACTGGAAAACGCTAAAGAGCGGCACGGCAACAGTTCCAACAGACTGAACCCACTCAAAAAGATTTGGAACTTTGTACGCGCCTTTTCCTCAAAATTTAGACAACCCAGAGCATTCCTACAACTGACTACACAGGGCATCAGATATTCAGCACCGACAGAGATCGTGGCACAATTTGTACAGCACTACGCGGCAGTCTCTGCCAGTTCAAATACAAACAAGCCACACTCACCCAGTTACATGTGACACTGCAGACCTGCCAGTTTCACTCTGAAAACATTGAAGCGTATTATCAGCCATTCACCTTCGCAGAACTCACGCACGCACTCTGCAGGTGCAGCAAGATTTCGGTAGATCAGACCAGGTCAGACAATCAGTCTCGGTCGTTGAGCGTTTTAAATAAAGCCTGGTTGGCCGAAGTCTCCCCGGCCATCCGGTCTTCCTCCTTTATAATTCTCATACCTGGCAAACTCGCCACTTTCACTGCCGGTTACCCCGCCACCTCATTCACCGGCTGTGCTTGTAAGCTTTTCGAGAGAATGATCAAAGATCAAATTAAAATCTACCTAGAAACGAATAACATTGTTCTTCCCTTATCAAACGGCTTTCGACCGTGCCGCTCCACGGCCGATAGTCTCATCAAAATCATTCCCTCTGTTCAAAGTGGCTTTTCCCATCGAAAGGCGACGGTGGCACTGTTCCTGGACCTAAAAGCCACCTTTGATAAAACACACCGCTCTGTCATCTTGATTAAATTACATCGCGCCAGAATTCGTAGCAGAGAGGCTAAATTTGTCTCCAACTTTCTTCATTTAAGAACATTCCCAGTGCAGTGAGGCAACGTCCACTCCGCTTCTGTTCTTCAGGAGCAGGGCTTGCTGGAAGGCAGTGTACTTTCTCCGACCTTACTTCTACTTATGATTAATGACGTCGCGGATGAGCTCCCAACAATACACCCTGGCCTCAAGTATTCTCTTTATGCCGACGATATAGCGGCGTGGTTCACGCACCCTAGTGTCGACCGCGCCAATAGCTTCGTGCAGTTTGCACTTGACGCTATCCATGAATGGTTCAACCGGTGGGGTTTACAAGTTTCAGTTACTATATCAGGCACAGTAGTTTTTTCGCATTTTTCTCGACACATACAACGTGTAACCCGTTTACAGTTCAACGGCGAAGACATCCCCATCCATACTCATTTCACATATCTAGGTATCACATTATATCGTAAACTCCTCTTTAACCCTGTTCCCGGAGGGCTAGACGGTATGGCCGATTCCCGGGGGGGGGAGGGGGCGGATTCGGCCTCCCCCTGAGATTTCGAGAACTACTCGTCCGATTTCATCGCAACAAACGGCAATCGATTTCTCATGGCGTAAACTGCATTTTTACGAAAATAAGTTTTCAAAATTCTGAAGGTGTGGATACAGGAAGGGAGTCCAAATGGGGATATTTTTGTATTTCTTATAGCTTCATTGTTCTATGGAACGATTTTGATGAAATTGGCATGAATCGAGAGACTATGGATGGGACTTTCACTATATCTCCATACATTTGAAATTTGGGGAAAATTTGTAGGCGTTCGCAGGATTTTAAAAACAGGAGGACTAGTTTTTTTTCAAAAAGTGATTTAACGGAAAGGTTAAAAGAAGTTTTTTGACTTCTACTAGTCATGCCATGCTGAAAAAGTACGAATCGTATCACAATGTTTGTATGATGTTGGCACAGGCGGTGCCAGAGACATGAAAAAGGGAACTGTCACGGTCACATGTTCTTCAGATCAGCTTGTCATCTTTGACCTTAAATGACCTCCAGTGACTTTAGGGTCACTTGAAATGATCTCTTGTGCATTTAAGGTTACCTGGAAACGTTCCTAATCATTTGAATTCACTGTATTTCTGAAATTCCATTTTACGGCTGTTGTGATAGGGGAAAGAGGGTGAACTGAGTTCCCTTAACCCTATTCCCGCCAGGGGGCTGAATCCGCCCCCATCGGGTTTTTTGCTTGCCAATTCCAGGCTGTTTAACGCAGCTTTACGAAACTTGGTGGACTTTTCCTCGCTATTCTTTCTACGAGCTGTGACAAAATTTCACAATTCTGCTTTGCTCAGGAGCGGAGCCAGGCAACGTTTTTGGGAGGCACCTCAGGCCATTTTTGGCCATGTTGAGGGTAAAAGGAAAACGTCTGCCAAAAACAGAGCTTTTAAAATAGAACTCAAAACCTTATATGGATGTATAGCTAAATAGTTGGGCAATTTGTATACCAAATTTTGTTTATTTGAGGTCACTTTACAAGGTCAGGTCAAGGTCAAAAGTCAAAATTAGTTTTTTTGCAATAATTTCGGCGCCGTTTTTTCAAATGTCAAACCCGGAATATATGTGACGTAAAAAAGTGCCCTCTACCTGTGTACCAGGTTTCAGCGTGATATCAGGTCGGGTCACGGAGCTATAACCTAAAATGTCAATGCGCGTACCCTATATCGCAATAGCCATAAAATGAAATTTTTGGAATAGAGTGAATTCAAATGATTGAAAACGTTTACAGATAATATCAAATGCACACGAGATCATTCCAGGTGACTCCAAGGTCACTGGAGGTCATTTAAGGTCAAAGGTCACAAGTTGATCTGAAGAACGTGTCACCATGACAGTCCCCCCTTTTTCATGTCCCTGGCACCGCCTATGCTAACATTATACAAACATTGTAATGCGATTTTTACTTTTTTAGCATAGCATGACTAGCAGAAGGCCAAAGAAGTGTTTTTACCTTTTTTGTTCATTCAGTTGTTAGAAGACTAATCCTCCTATTTTTGAAACCCTGTGAACGCCCATGAATTTTCTCAAAATTTCAGATTTGTGGACCTCACGGTAAAAGCCCTATTCATAATCTCTCGATTCATGCTAGTTTCATTGAAATCGGTCCACAAGCAACGGAGTTATAAGAAGTCCAAAAGTACCCCCCCCATTTTGACATTTTTGCCCCCCTGTATCCACACTTTTCAAAATTTTGGAAATTTCTTTTTACAGAGCTGTAGTTCACGTCACGGCAAATCGATTGCCGTTTGTTGCGATGAAATCGGACGAGTAGTTCTCGAGATCTCGGGGGGGGGGCCGAATCCGCCCCCTCCTGCCGGGAATCGACCATACCGTCTAGCCCTCCGGGAATAGGGTTAAGCAAAAACGCGATTTGTGAGTCGCCCATGAGTAGCAGAAACAAAGTTTGCTTTTCTAGCGATAGAAAAAAAAAACATAACTCTACATTATAACAGTCGAAAGATTTCTTCAGAAACGTGCTGCCTGTTCTTGGCAGTCCATTTTCGTAAACCCTTAAAAGGGCGCAATTGCCGAAATTCGTTGTTAACTGAGCCCAGGAGATGACGCAATTGGTATTCAGTTGCGCCCCAGTGGCGCAGTTAAACTGACGAATGAATACACACTGAAGGTGGAAGACGGAAGTGCGGGTGAATGAATACACACTGAAGGTGGAAGACGGAAGTGCAGGTAAACATAAAGTAAATATTGCGCCCAAGTGAGTACATGATTTGTTATTGAGTAAATTAGATGAGTTATAACGTCTACGTTACTAAATTCACATGTAGGTGTCTCACGAGAATACAATACCGGGCTTTGGAATCCCAGTTGTAACTCAGGCACAATAATAAACGAATGCATTTTATATCGAGTTATGTTGGCCAATTTGCCCACCAAAGACAAACACAATGCAGATGCAGGCCATTCTTTGGTTTGCAGCCTGGTTTATCGCTCATTGGTGTCCTTATGATGCAGACATTTAACGACACATTGCATATCATGCTCAGCGTCTTATTTATGCACTACAAAGAAACATATGATTAAAAACGGATGTATTCTATCGATGCAAGATAGAAAGCATCTACGATGTCCAACTCAGAAAACGCAGTACTATTTGCGATCTCGGGCTTCTTTCTATGCCAAAAACTTGCGTAGAATCGCACTAGCTGCGCGTGACTCTGTGTATCCAAACCGACGAGGACCAATTTATAGAGGAACCAGAATGACACGTGCCGTTCTACCGGCAGAGGCCACAGACAAAGCCCGCGATCGAGTTCCCCTGTGAACAAACCTCGTGACACCATTTTTCGCAATGCGTACACTGTAACCATATCTCATTTTTTCCAATGATGCCTCCTCCACAGAAAATGCAGGTGCCACTGCTCTCAAATTCCTTCCCGCTCTGACTTTTCTTTCCGAGTTGGTTTGCTCTTTCCTGGGTTTTGCATTGCATCTTGGCCGGTTTTGCTCTTGACTTGTTCTGTTTTTCTTCGAGCTTCCGTTTCGTAGGCGAACTGGTAAGTATCGTTGACTTCTGACATTTCGCCCTTCGCTTAATCTCCTTTGGGGACGGAACTGGCAGTTTCAGGACATCCGAAAACTTGCGCTTCCCACTGTCGTCTTTCCTCTCTCCGCAATGCTCGAAAAGCATCTGGGTTATCGTGACAACTATCGCTTCATCTTGTTGTTCTATCACTCCCTTCTCATGATCGTCATCATCTTCGCCTACTGAGGCGACATCATAGTTGTTCTCATCGCCAGCCTCCGACGCATCATCGACGCCGCCAGCAGCCCGACCGGAGCGTCCGCCTGCTGGTTCAACGACTGGCTGGCCGGAGAGTCTGCCTGCTGGTTCCACGACTGGCTGGCCGGAGCGTCCGCCTGCTGATTTCACGACTGGTTGGCCGGAGCGTCCGCCTGCTGGTTCCACGATTAGTTGGCCGGAGCGTCTGCCTACTGGTTCCACGACTGGCTGGCCGGAACGTCCGCCTGCTGCTTTCACGGTCGGCTGGCCAGAGTGTCTGCCTGCTGCTTCTTCGGCATCACTGGCATCTTCACCTTCGATGAGAACGTATTCTGCGCCCTGGACGCCGAACTTATCGGTGACGTTTGGAGCGTCATAATCGGCGTCACTGGTGACCTCGGCGGGGTCCATTGGCAGAGCTCGATCCGCCAGGACACGTGACGCCGCGACGAAGTCTTCTGGAGTGAATACCTCCGGGTTCATTGGAACGATGCTTGTTGCTCCTAAAACCGTTGACGGCTTTCTCTGCCGAAACTGTGCGCAAGTAAGCTTTGCCAAAAACTGCACCCACGTCGTGCAAGGTTTTTCTTTGGCCTGGCTTCTTCTTCAAGAAGCTGCGCACTTCCTCCTTGTACCAGGTTTTTAGTGGACCGTGCACCGAGAGGTCTAGGGGTTGGGTCTTGTGCGAGGTGTGAGGAGGTATTTTCAGTGTGTCGACCCCGTGGTATTCACAGACATTCAGGGCCTCCATGGATACATGACTTGAGTGACTGTCTAGGATTAAGAAGCGTCCTGTTCTCCTTGGATGATCCAGTTTTCTTCGAAAGGTGCCTCAGCCACTCCATGAAGGTCTCGCAGGTGGCCCATCCATTTCCAGGAGCTGCATAGATGGTGCCAGGGCGTGTGCCCCGCTTGAGGGACTCTGCAACTCTCTTTCGAGCAAAGATCAGTTGCGGGGGTATGAAAGAGCCAGCTGCATTGCAACAGCACACGGCCGTCGTATTTTGGCCCCTCTCAGTGTTCTTGACGACCCCGGCTTGCCGCATACCTTTCCCTGCGACGACTTTCCGTGTACGCATCACAGTCGGAATGGCTGTCTCATCGACATTATAGATCCTGGGTGGTTTTTGCATTATACGTGATATTTGTGGGGTCTTATAATTTCCTGGACTTCACGGTCCCACTTAAGCAAAATGTTTTTGTACATGAAATATTTTGGGTGTCACATCCCATCTCCTCATGCAGGTAACGTCAATAAAAATTCTTTCGCTAAACTGGAGAAAGTTTCAGGAGTACCTTAGTTGAGAAACTGTTGCATCTTCCCGTATTTTGTATATGATTTCCATATAAGCCATTATTCGAGGTCACAGGCCCGTTAGCTCCTTCATCCGCCTCCAGGTCCTCAGCACTGCTGACCAACAAACATACCTGCACACCTTGCTCGACTTTCTTATTGACATGCCCGTTGTCACAACCCGGACAGCTAGGTGAAGCGTGTTTGCAGTCCAGCTGAAAGGCTTCATGTTGCCTGAAAATGCAGATGACAATGATAAGCCGTAATGCGTTCAGCTATATTCAATTGCGCCCTCCTGCTAATGCCCCCGCCCCCCTTTGGGGCATTCACCGCGGGCGCAATTCAGATTACGATACCTGTGCACAACAGCGCGGAAACCGACAAGAAGTCTCTCATGCTCGGGAAGGTTTGACGAGAATCTTACAAACAATCGCGCCTTTTTTTTAGAAAGTACACTTCACATGCCGTACATGTTATCAAACCTTATATATATAGCCATCACGACAAAAAAGGCTACAATAGTGAAGGAAACGCATAATTTTATTAAACAGCGTGGAGAGGGCACCTTACCCCCGTTCTTCCCGTGCCGGTACCGGAAAAGGATCACTCTTGTGGTGGTAATTTCGGTTTTCAAATAGAGAAGAATGAAATCCATGGTGATTCGCTGGAATGAAAATGGGCGCAATTTAGTCAGGAGGGCGCAATACATCCACTTTCCCCACAGGGTAAGCGCACTGACATTTTAGGTTATAGCTCTGTGACCCGACCTGATTTCAAAGTGAAACTTGGTAAACAAGTAAAGAGCATCCTTCTACGTCATGCGTAATCCGGGTTTGGCATTTGAAAAAAATGGCGCCAAAATTTTTGCCACAAAACTAAACTTTGACTTTTGACCTTGACCTGGCCGTGTAGAGTGATCTCAGATGAACAAAATTGTATTTGCACGTTGCCCAAGTATTTATCTATACACCCATATGAAGTTTAAGTTCTATCTTAAAAACGCTACTTTTGGCAGTCATTTTTCTTTTACCCTCAATGGGGCCAAAAACGGCCTGAGGTGCCTCCCAAAAATGTTGCCTGGCTCTGCTCCCGAGCAAAACAGAATTACGAAATTTTTCACAGTACGTAGAAGGAATAGCTAGGAAAAGTGACCAAACTTCGTGAAGCTGCGTAAAAAGCCCTGGAATTGGTAAGCAAAAAACCCGAGGCGGCGGGGGGGGGGGGGAGCGGACTCAGCCCTCTGTCGGGAATAGGGTTAACTCAGACGTTGCCGACATTCGACAACGTTGTCTTCGCCGGCTTCATATTTCACGATGTTCTTCTGATCAGGGCTGGGGCGCTAACAAGTGCACATTCCCGCGTCTCTATATAGCTCTGATTTGATCAATCCTAGAATACAATACGTTTCTTTTTGACAATGTGTCCTTTTCCCTTGCGTCGACTCTTGAGGCCGTTCAGAACCGAGCATTTCGAGTCATCTCTGGTGCATGTGCTATGTCCCAGTGCGAGAACCTCTGGGCTGACATTGGCATCCCCTCCCTCGCACATAGGCGCGCACTGCACCTTATGGAATACTCCATCCGAGTCTACGCCATCCACAGTCACCCATCGCAACACATACTGACTCACACCCGATGCCGACCACGACGAAAAACCTACTCTATCGTGCAACCATTAAAAAATGTCATAAGTATTCTGGGTTTCCCTCAGATCCCTTATCACTTAACTCAGACTCCTGTCAATGGTTGGACATACAGTAAATCTGACATAAGATACCTTTTTATGGGGAAGAAAAATTTCGTCACCCCTACAGGAGCACTCCAAACCTTCATTGAATTTAGAGCACAATTCCAATGTTACACGTTCTTGTACACGGATGGCTCCCGTACCCCTCAGGCTACCAGAGCAACATTCAGCGACGTCGGGAAAAGGGGGGGCAGGAGGGGCAGTCACCCCCCGGCCGTCAGGCTGGGGAGGGGGGCCGAACTATGTTTTTGCCCCCCCCCCGAAATTTCGGTCACTGCACTAAGCAAAATCGTAAAAATTAACCTTTTTGCTGTTTAAAAAGAAAAACAAGAATCATTGTGGGAGCAAGGGTGACAGACGATAACAGTTTTCGCGAAATTTAGTACAAATCCGAAGGTTTTTCAGATATGGCAGTCTTTAAGTTTGGTGGCACTCGTCGCCCATTCCAGGACGCGACATTCTGGTGATGATTTCAGGAGTAATCAGCACAAGTGTACGCGGCAGCCTTTTGTACCAAACGTGACACTAATAGAAAGAATTATAACCGTTTTTTGTGGGCTTTAATACATGGGCCTAGAAACAGGGGGAGGGCGGGACCATGGTCCCAATTTTTTGGAAATTTAATTTTAGTCCTGTGGCGAAAATAATTTTATATTTATTATACATTAGCCTTAAGTGTTTTTAACGTTACTCAGCTTCATGTATGTTTAGGTTTCTTTTTTTGTATACTATGCGTAGTGGTGTTGGGCATGGTACTAATTGTTAATCCTTTGGGCACTCTGGCAAGGTGGTTCCGTCCTACATACCAGACGTTTGGTGCGTGCATCATTACAGTATGTATGTATGGGAGACAGCCAAAGACAGGGCCTTGTCTCTGACTGGGGAGGGGAGGCAGGTCTGAAAACTTGGTATTCAATAACACCTGCCTTCTACATTGTGTAAAAACGGAATCATGGAAAATTCGCATATACGTTAATGTAGCCCCTGGAAGCAACATTTTTTTATTCGTTTAGAGTGGTTCGTTACGTGGAACTGGCCTTTCAAACCATGCATTTTTGCCCTGCGAAAGATATTTTTTCCTTCTGTAGATCTTGTTATGAGCCATGACGTCGTTTAACCCCATTCCCGGCAGGGGGGGCTGAATCCGCCCCCCTCTTGCTTGCCAATTCCAGAGTTTTTAACGCAGCTTCACAAAACTTGGTGAATTTCCTAGCTATTCTTCCTACGCGTCGTCACAAAATTTCAACATTCTGTTTTGCTCAGGGGCGGAGCCAGGCAACGTTTTTGGCATGCACCTCAGGCCATTTTTGGACATGTTCAGGGTACAAAGAAAATGTCTGCCAAAAACAGCGTTTTTAAGATAGAACTTAAAACTTTATATGGATATATAGCGAAATAGTTGGGCAATGTGCAGATGTAATTTTGTTCATCTAAGGCCAATTTACAACATCAGGTCAAGTTCAAAAGTCAAAATTTGTTTTTTGCAATAATTTCGGCGTCGTTTTTTCAAATGCCAAACCCGGAATATCTAAGACGCAGAAGGGTGTCCTCTACTTGTGTACCAGGTTTCACCATGATATCAGGTCGGGTCACGGAGCTATGACCTAAAATGTCAGTGCGCGTACCCTATATCGCAACAGCCATAAAACGAAATTTTTTAAATAGAGTGAATTCAAATGATTGGAAACGTTTGCAGATAATATCATATGCACACAAGATCATTTCAGGTGACCCCAAGGTCACTGGAGGTCATTTAAGGTCAAAGGTCACAAGTTGATCTGAAGAACGTGTGACCATGACAGTTTCTCCCTTTTCATGTCCCTGGCACCGCCTATGCCAACATTATACGGACATTGTGATGCGATTTGTACTCCTTTAACATAACATGACTAGCAGAAGCCAAAAACGTGTTTTTGCCTCTTTTGTTCATTCATTTGCTAGAAAACTAATCCTCCTATTTTTGAAACGCTGTGAACGCCCATGAATTTTCTTGAAATTTCAGATTTGTGTACCCATGGTAAAAGCCTTATTCATAATCTCTCGATTCATGCCAGTTTCATTGGAATCGGTTCAGAAACAACGGAGTTATAAGAAG